>OY253745.1:17489222-18031725 GCA_958009045.1 Oxytorus armatus
AAGCCCCTGAATCTTGGCCGAACAGAACACATCCCGAAGGTCTTGGCACCAGACCTCGTTCTAATAACAATAATAGTAATAAGAAGGGATGGAGGGAGTTTTAATCAGACGCCTTCGCCTGTCTGACGTGATTAACTTGGGTCGAGCAAGAGGAGACCAAATTCCCACCCCTCTTTCCGCCAGTTATAGGATAGGACGATGGGCTATGGAGTTGGAGAAGGATGAAGACTGTCATTTCGGGTGTTTATCATATCATCGGCGCTCGAGTGGGGTTTCATTACTCGTCCTTCGCTGTCGCTCATCCCGACTGGCAGAAGGATGAAGAAACAGTGAGAGGAACAAGTGCGATGTTATATTAGGGAAGATGAGGCTCTCTGGCGTTGATCCACAGATATTTCTCTCGTGCCATGTTTAAAACTTTTAACGCGTTTGCCGGCACAGTTATATATTCACGTGTATCTCTCGTTAACTCATCAGGGCAGATTTGAACTCGGTATATAACGATCCGAGTGACGGACGTTGAAGATCAGCTATAGGAATTTCTATACCCACTCGTTTTCAACTTTAAGCTCGTTTTTGGCGCGAATTATAACAATGTCGGATGTTTCTCAGGCCTGTCACGGTGCCGAGAAATTAACAGGATCTTTCGTTGTGTACAACGTTTTTACTTTGCCGATCCTCTTGGTAAACACTCTTCGGGAGGTTAATGCTCTTTGACGTAGACACAATTTTTAAGAATTTCTCGTTGCCATACTTATTTTTAAGTTGTAACTTTAACAATTCTCCACGGTTCGTTGCCGATAACGAGCTTGTTTGCATGCGTAAAAAGGGTTGGAACTAAGATCACATGTGACAAAACCAATGTGATCCAAAATTTCTTCGATACTCAGAAATCCTTGCGAATAGGCAACCTGTGTTTTATGTATCAAATTTCCGTTTGATACTGGTTAATCTTTCAACATATCCATTTGTGCTTTGGATAATATTTAAACTTAGCCGATGAGACATTCTCTCTTTGTTGCGCAACAAGAACGGTAACGTTGTCCTCGCCCCCCCCCCCCTTTAATATGCGATTATATACGATGTACATGAATGCTTATGAGATCGAGACATTAGCATCCCCTTTCACCCAACTATCACCGCTGTCTTCTCTAGTCTTGTCTCCTTCTCGGTTCTAACCGCGTCGAGAATACCGAGCGTAATTGCATCTCGTTGAGAGTTAAATGTACCCAGAAAAGCTGTGTGTTTATCGAATCGACTCTCGTTCTCGGATGTTACCAAAGTTACACCGTGAATGTCTTCCACCTCACACTTCCTTTCGTCAAGTAATTTCACTTCTTGCTTTTGCTCAAAAGCTAAATTCTTTTCGCGCATTTAATTTGTCAATCCTTCAAGATAGCAGATATCGAATGACGAAAATAAAAGAGGCAACGGACTATCTCTGACTTTTGCAGCGACAGAGGGGCAGGGTGTATATATAGCGCGGGCGGCGGAGGACTAAGCGCGCGAGAAGCCTTCCGAGGTGACGGCAAAAGCAGCGTAGCAGCATCTCGCGCGGTGGCTTAATATTCTCCCTTTTGTTCGGTTCATTAGCGACGGACAAAAGTGGCTTAAAATAATTGAGTCTACCGCGAATAATAATGGGCCTATTCTGACATTCCATTGTTTTTGGTAACGTCGCGAACTCGTGATTCTTCCTCGCTGGCGCATTATCCGTCACTGCTTATAATCTCATTGTCCGTTACCGGCGTCTATCTTTTGTTATTATTCAATTTTTTTTCTCTCGAGCAAACCAGAAAAACGTTTTGGCACGGTATCTATACACATTCTCATCTAATTTTTGTTTATTTCTTCTTTTTTTTTTCGAAACAAAAAACCTCTTTTTTAATCGCCCTTATAAACGTCTTTACGATCTGCGCATCAAAGGCCAATAGTCGGGACTTATTCGTGTGGACATCTTGCTTCTTGAAAGTCTTGCCGAAAATTCATCGCGTTAAAAGAAAAAAAATACATCAGTATTTAACGAAATAACGCTGTTCTTTCATTGCGTCCCATTTAATCTCTCAACAAAATCAGCACGTCCTTTGGCCTCTCTCTCTCTCTCTGTCTCGGACTTTTGATTTTTTTGTCACGCCTGTGAACTGACACAAAAAAATATCGCATAAGCTCGTACTTGTCTAATTGAATTTTTAACGCCCGAGCATTTCATTTCGCGACGAAGATGAAGACAAAAGCCGTTCTTTTTAATTATCGCATTTCACCCCCCGAATCCAATGTGCCTCTTTGCGCCATCATAAGACCCTTCGCGCGACCCTTGTAGCCAGCCTATGGCGTGTGTCATCCCAGAGACTCCGACGTTTTCGTGTCTCGGTGCTCGCGTAAATTCGAATCCCCAAATTAAATAAAGCATTCATAAATTCTCTGGATGAATCCTCCCCCGGCAAAGAAAAATAGATGTTTCGTATCCTCTCTCGTCGCGGTGTTCTGATGCTGGAAGGCTCGACCATATATATTTTTTTAATTTCATGTCCCCCCCCGGTCGTCTGTCGGTTTTACTCTCTGCTGTACTTCACTTCTACGTTGTACCGAGCAAGCATAACACCACAACAAGTACATATATACTGTCCCTTGTCCCTTTTTTCCTCTCTTTTGACTTGCTGCGCAAGGAATTTCCTCGGTCCTCTCGCTTTTTCAACGTTCTTAAGGAAGCTCGGTACAGTCACGTCAATCGAGTTAGACTTGAAACATTATTTTTACATATTTTCAAACGAAAGTTTGAGTAAATGAAGATGTCATTGAATTGAAGGATATTTACAACGTATACGCGAAAACACTACAACGATCAATTTATAAAAATGCTAACACGTTTTATGCCACTACTGCGGCACGGTATATTTTCGCAAAGTTTTTGTATAACGACATTTCGTTTAGTATTGGTCCAATTTTTACGAGTGCTAGATCATTTTATTTGTTGAAAGATGCTTTATGTTTTCACTTTGAAACATTTGTGATTTTTTTTTTCTTCGCGAAATTACAGTCAATTAACTATAAAACAATATTTAATGTCGAAATTAACTAAACTCATCTCGTAATTGATTTGCATTCATCGAACATTGCTCGGAGTACAAAATGACGTGTCACTCATAAAAATCGAAACAACTCTTCCGGACTTTACTTTAAATAGGAAATAAACAAAGAAAAAAATGGCTTGTGAAGAATTGACGGAAAGTAAAGCTATCGTATTGTGCATTGATTGTTATTATGATTTTTCTATATTTCAATAAGTGTTCTTTGGCCTAGATTCACTGTCTTCTTTATATTTTCTTTTTGTAAGCATGTTCGAACAATTTTACGAACGTTAGTACTCGTTTGAACTGACTGTACTTGCGGCAAAAACCTCCTTGATATCTTCATTCTGGGCTTTTGGCCCATCCGAAAATGCCCCACTCTCCGTCTCTTAGCTCGCGCTTACATTCTCCGGTAATATCTGTCGGTGCTCGTCGCTCTTTCTCTCTGTACCAAGCTCCAGTTGAACGAAATATTTTCCTTCCATAAACCACCAAGTTTATGGTAAATTGGGCAAGGAATTTTTGCGTCCCTTCTACTTTCGTTTCTTTCTCCATGGCCTCCCACCGCCCCTCTCGCGCTTTCTCATTCTCTCTATGCTCAACCCCTTCCTCATTGTGCCTTATCCATATAGTCCACCAGGAGCCATCTGACTCTGGATAAGCCCACTCCCGTGAGCTCCGGCCAAGAAAACTCTATTCTTTTCCCAAACTTTTGAATATATACAATTCTTCTACGATTCATTATTTCCGGCATGCTTTTTTTTTGTTTACGAGCTCAGAAATTTCCTTGTACTCGTGATGATTTATTATTTATTGATTATCTTTAATAGGACTCCGAAAATGATGGATGTATATTTGATTCGATTAAATATTATTTGTGTTGAACAAAATTTATTTGCAATAAGTGAAATTTATGTAACAATGGTAAATTTTTTACTATGCAGATTTCCGTTAAATGGAATTTTTATTGATTTCAATAAATTTCACGTGTGACATTTTTAATTATAGGATTTAATTTTTCATTTAGAACTTGGAATTGTTTAATAATTTTCATTTAGGTCTTGGCATTATTGAGATAAATTTCTACCTGAATTTGTATCGAATCACTTGCGATTCGACGATCGAATTGCTTTTCCGTTAAATTTGAAAGAAAACGTTGTTGTCGTTCGACAGTCCTTGAATGATTAATTCCCGACAAATCCCCAGAGGGTTACCTAATTCACTTTTGGATGGTTATATATATATGTACTATATGCAGTAGAATCGTAAAGCTGAAAGTTGACTTTCGACACGCGGTCACGGCTATAATTCTGACGGTAAGGGTGGTCTCGTGTCGCGGAGACCCTCGTCATCAACCCTCGAACGAACGGGGATGAAAGAGAACCAAGTTCTGTTCTTGGGAACACGCCGCTTTCGTTCTTTTGCGGTCGCACCAGTGAGATTTAAAATCAATCGAGAGTTTCCCTTCTCCCAAGTTCACCCTCTCACCCTCTTCATCGTCACGAGACTTGTACCTATTTTTCTTTCACTATCGTGAACAAACAATCGCTATCGTGAATCAACACGTATCGAAATTCATTAAAAATAACTTTGTCATATGTATTCATCATTAGTGACGATTGATAATTTTTTTTTTTATTATAGAACAATTAGTCATTAGTTTACGTTACTGCGTCGTCTATGTAGTTGTATCGTAAATTATGATCGTCGTCAAAATGTTACATTAGTCAATCTACCTATTTTAATGAACTACTACGAGCCCGTACTTTTCTAGGTTCTTTCTCGTCTTGAAATACAAAACGAAATTCGTAGATTTGGTGATCAAATGTTCCCGGAATTGCGACAGCAATTTTTGTCGTCCTCCCTGTAGCATAATGTGATTCATTGAAACTACTTTTCAAGTAAGGGGACGTGCAATGCTTTTTGCCACTATGGGGATGTTTTTTTTGTCAGTTTCCAAAAAGACGCTCGTGGCACAACCACCTCACCGCTCGCCCCAAGCTCAACTTTCACACGATAGCCTTGACTACGTGGCTGAATATATATAGGATTTGAAAGTTCCACCCCCTAGCAACAAAATAAGATTCGGGTCATTTGGCAAAGTGCTACTTTGTGTCGTATAAAAATAAAAAGTCTCGTTGAGTCTTTCCCTGTCCTCTCGCTCACCGCGAGAGTTATTTCCTAGTCAGCTTTTATTTCGACTTTTTTCACTTCAAAGCCGATCCCTTCTGAATCGTGTTTTTACTTTGAATCTAGAACTGACAACGTAGAATTTTTTCGCGATACAATGAAATAATTTATATTTCATATAAGGCGAAGTTGCTGGGACTTTTAACATGATTCGAGCTATTTTTTTAATATTTTGTGTTTCGTTCGGTTTTAAAGCTGTCTCGATACTGTTGCAATTTATTTCAAAACATTGAGCGCCCCTCTAAGACAGAAGCTCTTTCAATTTGATTGATTGAATCGATAAACCCGGCTTGCGCGAGATACCCTTGAAGAGTTCTTTTCTACAAAGGACGAAGTCCTAGTTGATAAGCTTAATGGGCTTATGTCAATATTCCTGACTTCAGATTTGCGCGATATTGTCGGAATACGTGTTCCAATTGGAGGAATTGTCGTGTCGAGTGATAAGGTATACATACCAGAACCACGGACAATTTCATTGCATATTAAATAAATTGTATAAAACGATCGTTCTCCCTGTGTAGCTCGTCGGAGCTCATAGAGAGAATATTATATAATTCCATCAAAAGAGACGACGAGTAGCAATTAATTAAAAAATGCACCACAGTCGAGTCTTTTGTAGCTGAAGTTTCTTGGACGGTACAGCGAGTTATTCGCGATACACATACCGCTGAAAAACCTCATAAATTGTAATCATATATCTTTTGAACAAAATAGAAGAAAAAAAGTTTGTTACTCCGTCAGTTCTTGATCACCACTGGAAACAGGCAAAAAATCATGTTTTAGGCGATCTTTCATACTCTTTTTCCTTGGTTTTCGAGAAAATGGCTAGTGATTGGAGAGAGAAAATTTATTGATACATAATATAAAACTGAAATGGAATTCATTTTTGTACATTTTTATCGAAAATGTATAAAGTGGAAATTGTCACTACTTTGCGATATCAAATCGAAGGAAGCAAAAAGTTACAACTCGAAATTTTTCTATTTTTTTAAATTACTGACTGCAGTAATGAGAAATGTTTACTTTAGTCTCTTGCTAAGTCTTTGGACGTTTTTGTTGCCTTTGGACCGCCAACCTATTTTTGCTTAAAACTAAAAATTTTCACGTCGAAAATTCAAGAAAGAAAAAAGTCGTACAATTTTCTCGTTATCGGACAAATCAAACGAAACGTAAATTAATCCACCGGACATGAACAAGCCGACTGGGAGCTCTCGCCGTGTCAACATCGTTGACCACGTCGTTATATCTGTGCAATGTGAGGAGGGTTGGTGGAGTGTCTCTCGAGTAGATTTCCATGGGGTCGTCTCGTCGCCAGTGACCATGAAGATTTATATGAAACCGAGATTTATGACGTAGACATTTTCTGGCGAATATCATTATCATTATTATTATTATTCATGTGTATTTGTGACATATTAGTAAGACGTTAGAACACAATGAACCAAAGAATTTTATTTTTCTTATTCTTCATTATATCTCATCGGATCTAAAGTATCATTTGACCATTTAAACATCACGATGAATTACATTTATCACGTGGAAAATTGACGTGAGAAAAATAAACACGATTCTCTTTTGTGGGGTGGAAAAGAAATCTATATCGGATGGTGGGTGTTTGCGATCGTTTCCGGAAAACAAAAATGAGAAATGACACGACCGTAGAGAAGTTCGAAAATATATACGTATCATACTTGGATATAGTAAAAATGAGCACAGCCGCGAAGGGGTGGCTCTTGGGTGCGAATGGAAATTCATGCCACAGAGCACATTTTATATATATAGGTATGTATAAACGCAACGCACATCGTCCACACACCATCAGACAAAGAATAAATTATCGTTCCAGAACGCGCCAGCATCTACATCATCCAACATGGAAAAGAAATATGACGTGACTTCCTGGGAATACGAAATGTTTCGTTGCCCTATTTTTTTCCTTCCTTTCCTTCTCACCCTTATTCTTCTTGTGCACTCCGGCGCTCGTAGCCATATATACGATCATTATGGTTTTCCGACTGTCTTTATACAGTCGTGGACGAGAAACAGGTCGACATTCGACGACAAAGGACTGATTGATTGCTCGCCCCCTGAGAAAAGCTCGCGAGTTCTGTCGTCGAGAATCGAGGGAAAAGTTTCGGTGCTAAAATCAATCTTTTTTTTTTTTTATCAATCCTAACATTTCTTTTTTTCTCTTTACAGCAGTCTGGTACTTTTTGTTTTCTGATTGTTTGGAGGCGACCGAACACTTTTGAAGTTTTCACATTGTTGCTTGTAGATTCGATCGGGAGAAAAAATATATTCGATTTAAGTATAATTGATTTCGTAATAAGTCGGAGTTAATTACATTTGAACAAATAACAAAATTGTGTGGCAAAAAAAGTATATTCTTTTTATGAGAAAAAATTTGTAGGTGATACATTTGATTTCGATCAAAGAATTAATTACTCTCATGTAATTAATTACTTGAATGCATTCAAGATATATAGGATCTGTTTGAGCATACAAGAGTATAATATAATTTAATACCGAAAGTAGTGAGATTTACGCCCTTTTGTTTGCCGGCAAATCGACATATATCTGACGCGTGTTTCAATCGCGATCTTCTTACTCCGAAGATTTATTTGCCATTTCCTCCTCAACTCTCGTCTCTCCAATCTCATCACTTTTTATATCGTTCTATCGTCGATTTCCTAACGTAGTTAACGGTCTCACACACAGCGGGGGTGGCTCCGTGGTTCTTTTTTTTTGCTACCCTCCTTCTAGCCTTTTTTCACGGTCATTTCTCCGCTTCTAGTTCTACCTCTCACCCTCTCTCTCTTTCTCTCTGTTTACCTCTCTTTCTCTTATGTGTGTATATGTGGCTTGAGCGACGAGTCTGTGGGGTGGAAAGATACGTAAGTCGGATATATTTCCGGCAAGTAGTGGGCAACGTAAATACCCTTTGGGATTTTCTCGAGCGAGACAAGTTACGATTACCAACAGAGAGAGAAAGGGAGAGAGAGATAGAGCTGGCCACGAAAAATGTACGGGAAAGGAGATGGCGCGAAATATACAAAAGTTAAAGAGATAAAGGGAGAGAATGAAGGAAGCTTGCTAGGTTAAGAACTGGGGAGAGAATTTACGCCCACTTTATTTCTCATCAGACGACTTGCGAGAAAAGAATGTTGGTGGCTTTAGAGACAAGTTCTCTCTCAACAGGGGTGGATTTTCATAGTGATATTCGTGAACGTATATATCGATGTCTAAAGTTCAAAGGGGCGTACATCACTTTATATAACACGTAAAACTATGTTGATTACGCCCGATTTTTATTTTTATTTTAGCAGTCGGTATAGTTGCAGTTTGAGAATATACATTAGTGTGTGGGGGGATATTTTGTTGAAGGTTCGACTTTTGTCCCCCTGTTTCGTTGATTCACGAGCATGTCGAAACAGAAAGCCTCTTCGGGGCGGTTTTTTTCCCCGTGAAGCCTCGGTGCTCCAGGGGAATAGACGAGCCACGTGAATTACGACAGCGTGTCTAACGTTACGGGGTTGTATACCCCTCTTTGGCTTTTTTCTCCTGTATATACTTTCGCCATTGGAGTTTAGCCCCTCGCTAAACTCGTCACGATAAAAATAAGTATCCTTATCACTGCGTTTCCAACAGTGAGATTTATCTGTCTCTATACCGTACCAATTGATCGGGATCTCACGAGATTGATTCACCAATAAATATTCTACGAGGTAATATTGATGTGTATCTGACTATTATTTTTCTGAATTTTGATTTTCGAAAACTTCTCGATCGCTCATTCTCTAGTCTGATGAAAAAAAAAAAAAATTTCAAACATTATCAGCAATTGTTATTGAGAAAAACAACTATAATTGCGAAATTTGCGCAATGCTTCGTTCATAGAGTCTACGTGTCCACTGATGCGTAAGATATTTTCTTAGTCAATATCGTATGACGACAAAAACATGATAAGCTTGTACGAATCAATCCAACGTAACGATGAATGTCGCCCGATCGTGGACCCTAAAAAGAGCTATACGCCATGTCACAAATTCTCGAACAATGTCGTGAACGTAGTTTGCTCGATGGCCTGTGACGTTGAAATCAACATCGGGGTCATCCGGGCTTTCCCGTTGACTTAACCGTCGAAGGAACGCCGCGTTTCTCTCTTCGTGCACGGTCACCAATCTAATCGCGGCTCGCACACCCCAATTCCTTATATAAATCACAGTTCCTTGCGGTTGGTTAAACTCTCTCCGCTGGTGAGGTTCGCGACGCTGCGTGTGTCCCATTCGAATGTATATATGACGAGTGAAATATAATCAGTGTCCTTGTCGCGAAACTTTCTTCCTCCTTTTGCCCTCATAACCATCATTTACCCTGCGCCGCTGTCTTTTCCTTTCTTCCGTCTCTGTCAACGGGACTCGGCTCCCGCCACCGTCTGAAAAGCGTTCGAAGAAAAAAAATCTCCGACCGAAATAATCATCGACACGTTTTTCCGAAGTATCTGAACAGTCTCCGTCGCACAGACTGTCGACCGTCTCCTTTCAAGTCCTTTTAACCATTATATGGCAAAGTTTCACGAGAGCAGTTTGATCCTCTTGGAAATTGTGTTCGCGAATACTTTTTTTCACTATTTTTACGAGCAGGCCCGTCGATTCCGCTTGTTATCGCGACGTCGAGATTAATGATACGCAATTATCGCAGTTTTATATATTTTTTAAATTATAAAATTCCGAATTGTGATGTCGACGCCCCGATTACTCCGTTCAATATGAAAAAAAAAACATCGTATTGTGAGATTCTAATAGCGATTCAATTATTTTCTAATTTCTCGGGTATCTGGTATGCAAGTGCTTCCCGTGTAAAAAAAAGTTGAGTCTACATTGAGTCTTTCAGGTGGTCTACGAAAAGTCTTCTCATTGGAAAAAATGCAGCCTTGAATGTAGATTTTTAACTCAGTGATTAAATCCATTATAAGTCTACGAAAGTCTATATCTCTCGATAGTGTCTGATACGTTCAACATTGAGTTTACTGTAATTCTACAGGATGTCTATGTCCGATTCTTCGAGCAGGATTACCAACAGTTGGCCCGAGGTAATGAGTATAGATTTGAATATAGACCTGATAGACCTCACGTTCACGATCGCAACTCGCAAGTAAATTTATGGTAAGTTTGCCCGATGTATTTATTATGTATTGAAATATAGACTTTGTATCCGGAAAAGAATATTATAAGTCCACACCGGGTCTACTATCGTTTTTTAAAGCTAGTTTATCTGAAGTCTAAAAATGACAGCGATTATGAACCTTAATGTAGACCTAATTGTCTGCAGTAGAAGGGGACACGAAAAATGTATATCAAGCCTACAAACGGTGTGCGATCGATTTATTAAGTATGTCAACAGTCTGCATATTCTAACGATTATAGACTTTAATATAAAATTGGTAGTTTGTAGGAGAACGCTGCTAGAAGTCTTTCATGAGGTCTATTAGGTCTATATTCAAATCTATACTCATTATCTCGGGCCAACTGTTGGTAATCCTGCTCGAAGAGGCGGACATAGACATCCTGTAGACTTACAGTAAATTCAATGTGGAACGAATCATACACTATCGAGAGATATAGACTTTCGTAGACTTATAATAGATTTAATCACTGAGTCAGAAATCTACATTCAAGGCTGCATTTGTTCCAATAGGGAGACTTTTCGTAGACCACGTGAAAGACTCAACGTAGACTCGATTTTTTTTACACGGGTTATTCAGAAATTGTTTGGGGGAATGTTGGTGCTGAACTAAACGCGAGAAGCTTCCGGAAAATCCGGTGAGGTGAAGCATGGCATCCCCATTCGGTCCCTCACTTTAAAACCACACGACAAAATTCCTCTATCGTCGGGGATATCGGTGGAGTCGATTATTAACCCCGCAAACTTTTCCTCCCTCCACCTTCCTTCATTCTCCGACTATACCGGCGAATTTTAGCAAATTTTTTTATTTTTATTTTCAAATCCTTTTGCCATTACCGAACGTGACTACAGCCCCGGGACTTTGCTGCGATATTTCCGATATTTCATTCCGATGGACCCGACACACCAAACCCCTCAGGATGGATGAATAATTTTCAACCTAGGCTTAACTCCCCATACGGGTCACCGGAGAGTGGTTAAACAACGGGAGAATCGATAGACGAAATTGAATATTCTCGTTAAGAAAACATGTTCAACCGTCAAACCAAATTGCGCGACGCCGCGTGAAATAATGAAAAATTTACGAGTACCAGAGCCCGCCAAATTTTGAACTAACAAAATTTTACGATTCAAATAAGTTTTTTTTGTTCATACAAATGGTAAAATTTTCGTTTATTCTGAAAGTTTCGAGAAACTGACAATATTTTTCTGCGAACTTAAATTTTTTAAGATTTTTGTTTTACCAAAATTTTTCTACCAACTGTATGACACATTTATCACATACGCATTTGTCTATATATTTTCCCGTACCACTCACGACCTGTTGTATGTATGTTTCGCATCCATATTTTCATGGGAGAGGGAGAACTCTCAAAATTCCCATGGTTCACCCTCCGCGAAGGAAGGATTTGCTTATAAGTCTCCGGGGAACGAAACTTTCGCGTCTGTCTGATCGAAAAGTTAGTGGGTTACCGAATCGGGGAAGATGAGTCCGGGGAATTAAATCACCGGCATCAGCGCACAGAGAAGAGGGTAGATAGCGTGAAGCAGCAGTGCTGAAACGTTTATATACGTCACTTGTGTTTGCTATATATATGTGAGGCCGTTCTCTCTCATGATCATTCTGCGTGCACCGTGTGGGCGATGTTCTCATTGAGATTGTTGCGGCGTTTGTTTCTCGGACCATTAGGCGGCATTCGTGGGATTTTCGCCGTAGGGCAGTAGCGAGGGTCGTCGGCGACGATTATACAAGATACAACGGCAAGGGCGCAAAAATCTCGAAAATCCACACTGGTCTACGACAGTCCGTAACTAAAGATTCACACATTCGTACAAAATGTTTCGATATTCGTTAAAAGCTTTAAACGGTTTTCATCATGTACAATCCAGTTAATGCATACAGTGTTGTTTTTCTTCATGCAAATTTCCTTAATTGTCATTATAATCTTTCTTTTGTTGCGTGTACGCGAAGATTTTTAATCATCTTTTCCTTTTCGGTAACGCTCACTTAGCTGAAAGTCCTAAATTTCATTTTCGGTATCGTAGCATTTACAATTAATCCAGAATACGAAATGTTGTTTTCACGAAATTATGAAATGTAGAAATATCTGCGTAGAACGTGTCAGCGAACTAACGTGTCCATTATAAGGAAACTCAGTAATCCTGGGTACCGATGGTCGCCGTCAAATTTCAACACACCAACCACCCACAAGCTTGCAACTCTCGGCGAGCAATTCGGGCTTCTCGCTTTTTGCAATGGGAGCCAGTACCTCGTTATAAGAAGTTTTTCGTTATTCGCAGCGCAGCATCAGCTTCGTCGTCTCTACTTCTCGTCGAGAGGAAGCAACATGAGACGTACCCTGACGTCAAAAAAAAAATATATATATATATAAGTGTGTTATATGTATATAGTTTGCGCTCTCGCTTTCCCGTTATGCATCTCGGGTCACGCGTGTTAACCGAGCATAATGCAACGAGATAAAGCTGCTGATGCCGTTGCTCTCGGTCCTATATCTCGCTTCTTTCGTGCATCTTCCTGGTTTTTTTTTCTTCCTCTCCCCGCGCGTTTTTCTCCACTCGAGTTCAGCGCACCAACGGGGGATGACACAACGAAGAAAGTGTCTCGTGATTCTGAAATGAAAGACTTCACTACCCAGTGTGTCGAATGCAAGCTTTCTGTCTCCCTGCCTCTTACCCTCTTAGGCTACATCGTCGCATAGCTTTCTTCCTCTCTCTCTCTCTTTCTGTGGGCATCTGGTAGTTTGTCGGACGGAAGAAAAATTCGTCGAGATTGTACGCTTGGCATCGTCTTTATAGAAAAAAAAACACGTTGTTGAATGATGTAGCAGCGGTAGTTATGTGTAGAAAAAAAGAAAAAAAGGAAAAGACAACCGGGTAGAAAGGAACGACTAGGGCTAGAGTCTACACATTCCGTGTTAAATGCGTTACGAGGTCTCGTTAGCCAAGCGTGCACGCAAGGAAAATTGTATTCTTTTTCTCATCGTTAGCCAGCCCAACGAACTGGTTGAACAAATGAGAACTATACACGGAGCAGGAGTAGAAATGGTTTTTTTTTCGTATTAATTGCAAGATAGAAAAACGGAAAATTTGCTCGCAACGATGTCTGTTAAAGACTTGAACTATTTTTAGAATTCACTGTTTGATTATAGCACTAATCATTATTGTAGATGATTAAAAAATTTCTAAAAACTGCTTGATAAAATAAATACATAATTGATTCACACAATAATTATTTCTCTTAATGGCTCATGTTTTCTCATTTGAAAGTGTTGAAAAACATGAAAGTTCTCATGTTTTTCAACAATTTTATGGAAAATCATCTTGCAAAACGGCATCTTTACTGTCAAAGCTAAGATTTCTGTTTACGATATTTCATTGGAAAACAGAGGCTATATATGCGAGCTTGAAAAATTGGGATTCGTCGCGATCGTGCCAGAACGGCTCGTTTTTGTAGACGGGAAATAGAGCGGAAGGAAGTGAAGAAGAAAATATATAACGTCTCAGAGGAAAGCTACGAGAGAAGAATGTGCAAAACTTGGGGCGCGGGCAAAGGGGCGAGTGAGACTATATTGAAAGAGATGGTTCTGCGAGAAAGGCGAAGAATAAAAAGGAGGGAGAAGAGGCTTACTACTCGTTAAAATACAATTAAAGTTCCGGCTTGCTGAACGTCTTAGCTCTCTCGCAACTGATTTATGGATGGTAAATATATACAGTCTTAAAAGTGGAAGAGAGGGGATATAATGAATTCGTTACTCAGCTAATAGTTTTACTATTGGATTTGAATATATCACGGTTTTCATTGCTGATAATTATTAGGAAAAATACCATAAAATATAATATGTTTATTGAATTTTTTTTTGCATGATTATTCCATGCTCTTCCGTAGTAGTTGCAGCAATTCAAATGTTAAAATAAAATATAACTAATACGTTCCTCGCAACGAAAGTGTTAAATTTTCTTTTATCGATATTTCACTTTGTAACAACAGTCGCGGTATCAGCGAAAGCTAAATAGAACGGAGAATATAACGAATTTTATTTACGCAAATTGGAGATTTCTTTTATGGATTCTTCGCACCATTGGTTCTTTCATCTTTTCTATGTACTACGGCGCAAGTTCATCGTCTGTACGTAGTGAATATAAAACGACTGTATAAGGTTCTTGAATTACAATCACGCGAACAGTTTTGTTACCCTTCTAGTGCCAGCGAGCGAATGAGAATGATAAAAAAAAAGAAATAATTTGAGCCGTTTGATCATAGTATTTTCTCGCACTGCGGTATTATAATTTACGTGTACACACGCAAACACCCATACACATATATTGATGTACAAATGTTATATATATCTCTTTCGATATTCGACTCATTCAACTCTCATTTTCTCTAACCCTTTCGATCCTCGTGGCTCTCTCTCTTTATCAGAAATGCAGTCTGCTCTATAGTTTCTGCATGGATATATTCACGCCGCGAAAGGTGGCAAGATTTTAATTACAATGCAATTTTATTTGCGGGATCCTTTCCTTTGAAATGCTGTTAGGTGCGCGTTCTCGCTTTCTCCGCTCGAAATACACGAAGCAATCGGGGTCCTCGAGGCTTCCAACGAACGACGGTTTGCGTCTATGGCCCTTCTCGATTCACCCCCCCCCCCCCCCCCAACTCGTCATCGCACATCGCCTTTGCCTCAACCCTCATTTCTCCCCGGCGATGTCGTTTTGATCCGTGAAGATTAAAGGGCCTGCGCACGCGTCCATGCTCTATCCGAACCCCTCGACGAGAACCACCAACTTTTTTGCGTACAAGGGCGTAAATATCCCGAAGGTACCCACGCATATATATATATGGGATATTCCACATTAAGGTAGTAGTCTGGTAACTTAAGCCGATTTTCATGTCTTTTTTGGAGGGCGTTTTTTTTGTAGGAAAATAAAAATGAATCGTTTTGGATATTTAGGATGTTTTTATTTACATATTAAAGATACAAAAAAAATTAGTTTGAAAAAATTTAATAGTTTATTGTCATTATTATTATTGATCGAAGTTGGCACCTCGAAAAAAAACCGCGTGGGTGACCCCGGTGATTTTGGCTCTTGATGTTATCTGAAATCAAAAATTCTTGATAATTCTTAATCTATAGACATGTCATTCTGGTCGGAACTACTGAAGTTAAATTTCATGGATAAATAACACAATTTATTTGCTAAAATAAAAGGACTTTTTTTTTTCCAAAGTCCGCCATTTTGTTATTTATCCATGAAATTTAACTTCAGTAGTTCCGACCAGAATGACATGTCTATAGATTAAGAATTATCAAGAATTTTTTATTTCAGATAACATCAAGAGCCAAAATCACCGGGGCACCCACGCGCTTTTTTTTCGAGGTGCCAACTTCGATCAATAATAATAATGATGATAAACTATTAAATTTTCTCAAACAAATTTTTTTTTGTGTCATTAATATGTAAATAAAAACATCATAAATATCCAAAACGATTCATTTTTATTTTCCTACAAAAAAAACGCCCTCCAAAAAAGACATGAAAATCGGCTTAAGTTACCAGACTACTACCTTAAGTGTAACGATTTTTGGCAACCATTTAATTCGCGAAAGGCTCAAAAACCAAAGTAAAATGAATCCACCGCCGATCAAAAATTACTTTGGCTGTAAAAAACGTCTCACTTCGCGGCGAATATTTCAAACTAGCTGTACCCGGCCACGTGTTGCTGTGGCTCGGTCTGGTTAAATGGAAAACACACGCGTATTCGAATGCAACGTTGTGTAAAAATTTCAAAGCAATCGGTGAAGAACTTTTGGAGATTTAAGATTTTGAACAAACGAACATTTACATTTTTATTGATATAGATATATAACTTTGATAAGGCTGAATGTATTTGAAGAACTCAGGGAGTATGATTCAAAATGGAAAAAAAAAGTTATAAAAGTCTGACGAAGGAAATTTTTTATTGTTCAATTTATAGTTTTTTGACATCGTTATTATCGTTCAAAATCTATGTTTTTAGTATCTTCTCGGTGATTGAATTTTTATAGATATTCATCTTATTGCGATATACTGGAATTGTTATCGAATCTGACATTTTTGTGTCATTACTGTTTTTGTTTCTCTACAAGACAGCATAAGTATGATTGGACAAAGGCTCTAATTGAGGATATTATCAAAAATTTATTTGTGGACGTTATTATGCGACTAAAATTAATCGCTGTGACGCATGACCACTGCAGAAAGCCAGTGATGGATAAATTCGAGTAAAACTCAAGAGTCGATGCCAGTTTCACCGGAATAAACGATAAGAGCCAGAGATATTCTTTCTCTCTCTCTCTCGCACTCTCAGCATCGTTCGTATGGGCTATTCGTGAGGGATTCGAGCAAGAACTATAATGGATTATCTTGGGGTATGCGGTGAAAGACGATGCAGGACGAGAGAGAAAGAGAGAGAGAGAGATGATCTACAGAAGTGGGGTGATCGGTAATCGAATACTGGTTAGCGTTTAAATCCATCAAGTCTCGTCGTTCTTTATCCTCGTATGTACCTTCTTCACATCCTGTTCTTCCTCCCGATCTGTTTTTATCTTATTCTTCGTCGATGTCTCTTCCCTCTCTGAGCACTATTTTTTTCCCTGTTATCTCTTGAACAGCATAAGAGAACTGATATATACGTGAAGCATGCGTGTGGAGAAGATAAAAAAGAAAAGAGCCACAAATGGATGTTGAAAGTGTGTGTAAAAAGTCTTCAGTGGCTTCGATGGTAGCAAAAGTCTTCGTAAGAAGTGCGATAACTCGACACTCGAGTATATATAGCAACGAAGATCGCCGCTCGGACTTCACAGTTTTTTTTTTTTATTATTATTACTCTCACTCCTCTCGCTGTCTCTGCTTCTATACCGTTTTCTTGCACCGGACTCTCCTCGTTTCTGAGTCTAATACCTACTTTAGATCGGTAAAAAGTTTTGCTCCCTTTTACTCTGGGACACCACTACGTGGAGGATCGATACTCTCGGTCACGAGAGAAAGAGAGCCGCCGAGATTGGTAATATCTTTTTGACGGTTTCAAATGTCGGAGTACTTTGGTACCCTATAAATCATGTGCCCGGTGATCCTAGCGTTGAGGGAGTGTTCGCGATTCGACGAAACGACTTATTCTTTTCACCCTTCACGGTAATGGGAAGTTAGGCAAAACTTACCCCCTTTTTATGCTCTTTCGAAACTGCATCGGTTCGAATGGCTCAACCATATATTATTTACGATATATAACTTGGGATGTTGTGTAACTTTATCGTTACATCAATATCATAAAATTGCAGGATTTTTAAACATTTTTATTAATTTTTTTATCACTTCAGAACGCCACTAAAAATCATATCGTACAGAATTTGACACGAATGATGCAATCAGTCACGTCTGTACAAATACAAGCAGCAAAACATTTTGAACGATATTTACATCGAAATTTGAGTGAATGTACATTGAAATACATCTGTAAAAGTTGCCCCCATTTTTTCGTCTCACCTAAAGCAATTTTTTATTAACGGCAGAGGGTGCGAATGTATCGCAGCAGTGTGGGAAATTTAATAACGGCGTGATATTGAAAGAGCGAATGTTCTGACGTCCATCAACAAAATGGGGGAATAGTGACACAATCCCATCTGTCATTGAAACCGTTCCACCGAAACACCGGTCTTTTCTAGTTGTCAATTTTCTCTCGTCGAACGTATCTGTGTACCATGCGAAAGCCATGAAAATCCCGCGGGTGCTGGCTTAAGAGTGGTATACGGAGACTAAGAGTGAAAATACCATAAGTGTGGGTGTGCTCGTTCGTGAGTGTACGGACGTAATCGTGCACCAGGTGTCTCGGTGACATTTCTTAACGAAGACCGAGTCAACGGAGCAATTTCTCCATCTTTCTCGTCTCTCGTCGTCGTCGCGAGAGGGCGTTCGTCGACCCCTGGCTGCTGTACAGCTCTCGACATCGTTCTCATACAAGTCTCTATATATGCGGACTTCTCTCGCGTCTCGTCACGGGGAGCACGCGAGGAAATCTCCTAACGAGCATTGAGGAACTTTGACGTTTTCAACGCGCGTAGAAGTGACGATTTTCTTTTTGCTCGTTAGATTGTTTGCTTCTGGCGTTGGTCGCGAAAAAACAGAGAACGAAGTATGACGGAGCGAGGAGAAGGGAATTAAATTAACAGGTCCTAGAGCAAAAAACTATGAGATCTCTAAAATAAAAGATGACGAAAAAATAAAGGAGATAAAACATATTTTGGGATTATTCAGAATTGTATCATGTTCATTAACCGATGCTCCATTAACCATCGATCGTTTCTCTTTCGATAAAACGCTGATGATGAGAATGGATGTATGTTGCCTGTCTTTCGTCTATGCACGGAGAAATCGTAAAAGAGGAAAAGGAAAGTCGATCGTAAAATCTCATTTCGTTTATACAAATTCGTTTTTTCTTTCACCGCCGAGTCTAACAGAGACAAAAAGCGTGAGTAGAATTAGTTATCATGATGTTGTAACGCATTGTGTTCGTGACGTACAAAAATATCCATTTGACCCATGAACTTCACTGGTAAAACAGATAGACATTTTGAATAGAACGAATTTTTATTCCTGGTATCTTAAACCGGAGCTTTCTTCAGATTTTCGATGAGTTTGTACATTCTCTCGGAAGATTTTTTAGCAAAGCTTTGTGTACCATAAGTATACGCTCTACATCTCACTCGACGCTTCTGGAACGAACTTCGCCGGTAGGGTATAACACGACAAATCCTTCAACCAAACAAGTTGACGGGCTAGTGGAAAATCCGCTGCCTTCCAAGTAGCGCCATTTGCCATTGAGATCCGCAGCTGCCATTAGACGGAGTCTAGCTCAAATCCCAGCTCTTTGCCCCTTCTCCCCCCTCCCCCCACCCCGCGACAGTAGGACGTTTGTCCAACGGATTGTCGTCTTATCCTCAACAGGAGCTTTCTCCTTTTCTCTTCGCTCCGCCACTCTCCGTCATCCCTATTTCCTCGTACCAACGAGCCATTCTCGTCTCAGCATTTCTGAGCTTGTTATTTCGTCCTGTGGCTACGAGATTCGCCAGTCCGGTTAGAACATATGCTCTCTAGTGAGAACAACGTGGAATCCATCGAGTGCCCTCCCTCTCTGTCTTCCTCTCCCTCTCATTCATGCCCTCTCGCCCCGAATATACCAAAGCTTTTTCTCCTGGCCGTTAGCTCACGGTTCTTCTAGGATCAACAAGCCAAACGCATATATAATCTCGAGATAAGAGTGTCCTTCGGAAATCTGCCAGTAGAGGGTTTTGAAAGGTTTGTGACCTTCCTTTCGTGTTTTTTTTCCTTCTGTCTCACCAAACCTGGTTAAAAAGGATCAAGGAGGATACTGGACCATTACTCGAATAATGTTCAGGCTTCTCCTTTGAACCCTAGTCATCTTCTAGTCATCAACGTGACTTTGCTGTTCAAAATACCCAAGCTCACGAAGCGAAAGAGTCTTTGCTTCTGATTTTCATCTGGTGAAATATTGCTAAAGAGAAATAATTTTAAACCGGTCTGCAGTAAGAGAGATAAACGCAGAGTAGATATATCTATGAAGAGAAGTATTGGGAGAAGCGAGTGGCCGGTAAACTTTTAGAGCAATTCGCGCGAAGCGACATCGATAAAGCCAACTAAAGCACAGTTAATTAATTGCCGGTGGATTAAGGTTGACTCAATTACTTCGAACGACAAAGAAGGACAGAGAATGAATGAACAAGAATCGAGGAGAATAAAGGAAGGAAGCAGTTTAAAAGGAAACTGAAGAAAATTGTCGGTCTTGGTTAATAGTGTACAGGAAAAAGTCCGTGGACAAAAATATCCTATGGCAAAAAGTATCTATGGGTATATAGAGAAGTGGAAAAGGTGTTCAGGAAATTGAAGATCAGGACGCGAAGAGCTTACTGGTGCGCTCGATGTTGCGATAGAATCCAATTGCTCGGCCAGCGGAAAATGTCGTTATTGATCAAACGTTATCTCTGTTGAACCCATTTTTTTTATCAAAGTTCTTTTATCCTGATAGTGTGTGTATGTGTATGTGTGTGTCTATGCGCGTGCGGGGACCACAAGTGGAGTGCACCGTCAATTGTTCGACATTTTTCCTTTATCTCGGTGCTAACTATTGGAAAAGGTACGTTCATTGACTGAGTCACTAGAGACTTTGACAAATAACAGTGGCCAAATATATTTGGCCTTAAATGAAGAGGAAGCATTTCAGTGATTGGCTGTTCCTTGAACTACCGATCATTGACTTTTATCGGAGACACTGTCTACAAGGTTCGTGCCTTTGGTGAGGTTTGCTTTTTTTTTTTAAGTTCTATCTTTCCGTCTCCTCTGTTCGATCTTGCAATATTGAAGTCTCAGAAGCTCTCCAATCTGCAGACCGTTCAGATATTCAATTACTTCTATAAATTGTATATGAAGGATTAACGAATGGAGGAACTCGGCGATGGTACAAGTCTCGCTCTCGTATATCCGTCGCTGTGTATCAGAAAGAAAACGAACCAGTCGTCTTTATGAGATGGAAGACGAGGATAAGCTCGGGAAGATTGAGTTGGCAAAACGTTGGAATTATTTAACCGTCTCTTTATTGTTACTATCTATATATTCTATATATACTCTTCTACCATCTCATACACGGACTCTTCATGGCTGACCAATACCAAGATAATTTTGTCACAATTCCATTATGTTCCTTTCGTCGACTAGCGAGCGTATATCGACCGAGGAGTCCTCGTACTCGTTCCAATTTTTCGATAATATTTTTTCTCTCGTTTATCTCGAACCGTGAAACTTTCTTTATTACGGTTGCCCCCTCTCGACTCGCATGTGATTCGGATTCACTGAGAGATAAATCCAAGTTCAAGGTAAATCCAAATTATTTTTATTGCGAGACTATTTTATTATCGAAAAAGCATATTATCGATGTTAATCCGTAACAGAATCGGTTTGGCCGGCGAGATGTGCGTATACTTTTTTTTAAATTAATCGCAATGATAAATGAAATACTTAGTAAATTAATCCTACTGAACTGCTTATAAATTACGCATTACAATTTTTCGCTGGTCATTTGCATCAAAGAAGATTGAAAAACGATAAAAAATGTGTGCGTGTCCAAAAATTGAAAAACGCTTTTGCTAGGGTAGGGTAGTCAATCGTGGAGAGAGTTGCCCTGCAGCACGAAAGCTGCGTCTTTGCAGAATCAACGAAGCGTGTGAGACGAGTAATAGTCCCGAACCCGGCGCGGGCACATCCTGTGATCATTAATAGCGTAATTTTTCGATGAATGAAAAAGTGAATGAAAAAATGAATGAAAAAAACACGATTGGAAAGGAGAAAAAAACGCCAGTCTCGAGGGGGAGCGTTATTCATACGATATGTCGTTTGCGACTGGAGAGGCCCTCTCGCGTTTAGCATACTGGGTTTAGGCTATCGAATGTGGCGAGCGCTCATGCGACTAATGTCGCAGCGGATATTTCAATCAGCGCCCATAATGAATTACAGTCGCGACGTCTTGTTACGTGCATATACTTTTAGTAAGATAATAATAGATTACGAGGTCTGTTCAAAAAGTATTGCGAATTGTGAATTTCCGCGGGCTACGTATATTCGATTTTTGATTTTTTTTGTGGCATTAGGTTGGTACTTATGTTCCTCACTTATGCTGAAAAAATCGGGCATTTTGAATGTTTAGTTAATTGTTGTCTTCGATTTTTGACTATTCCAAAAAAGCAGTTTCCATTGCGATGATTGAGCTTTGTTTTCCGCGTCATAACCATAAACCCATGATTCGTCACCAATTATGACCGTCTGGAGCAAATTTGAGTCGTCGCGGACCGAGTCCAACAGCTCCTTAGCAACGTTAACGCGACACTGTTTTTGTTCGAAATTGAGCAATTTTGGCACGAATTTCGCGGCGACCCGTCTCATGCCCAAATCGTTGGTAAAAATCGAATAGCACGAGTCAATCGATATGTTTAGTTCCTCAGCAACTTCTCTAACGGTCATTCGACGATTGGCCAATATTATTTTCTTCATTTCATCAATGTTTTCGTCTGTTGTTGATGTGCTCGGGCGTCCGGAACGCATTTCGTTGTTCGCATCTTCTCGGCCCTCTCAGAACATTTTGTACCACCGATAAACGTTGCTTTGGTCCAAGGTACCTTCACCATATGCCACAGTCAACATTCGGAATGCGTCCGCGCACTTAATTTTGTTTTTCACACAAAATTTGATACAGATTCTTTGATTCATTTTTTGGAATAGGCAAAAATCGCAAAACACGTCTATTCAAAACAGCTGTGAACAGTTAACTAAACATTCAAAATGGCCGATTTTTTAAGCATAAGTGAGGGACATGAGTACGAACCTAACGCCACAAAAAAAATCGAAAACCGAATATACGTAGCCCGCGGAAATTTGAAATTCGCGATACTTTTTGAACAGACCTCGTAAATAAAATATAAAAAATAATGTTAAAGTTTGTTCAATATTACTTCGCATCAGAAAATATTCGTGCATGCTTTTACGGTATCCTTCGCCGGGGTCTCGTACTTCAATAGCATTCGTCTTTGTTCGTCGATGACTTTTTGCCGTCTGCTCGAATTCAAACTGTAGCAGGATTATTGTCAGACTTTGCGCACAGCAAAATTCTTCTTATTGTCGAGGCTAAAAATGATATCGACGGTTCAAAATGAAAAAGGCGTAATCGAGTGTGTATAAGTATAACCTTTACGTTCTTCTGGCAATTCATATATCCTTCTGCGTTGTTCCTTCATCACCCCATCCACTCATCCGTGGCATTAGAAACGTCCTTTGGCCGTCATTCTTTTTTATTATGTTCTCCCTTTGTACACACGAATGTCGGTGTTCTATCTTCGCATTTCACTCGCACCTATACGTATACGTATCGCTCCGATTTTCTTTTTTCATATCTTTATCTCTTTTTCACTGCTCTCGCGTCGGAGATGTGCGATGACGCGCGTATTGTCGCGCGATGATTATTCAGAGTGATCGAGGGCGTTCCCCGACCGGGACAAACTCAACCGTAAGAGATTGCTCTCGCTTACACTCTCTCTCTCTCTCTCTCTTTTATCCTGGTCGTAATACATACTATGTTGCAAGATGCGTCTTTCTCTCCGTATTCTCCCTCTTCGCACTTCCAGTCTTGGTACCCTGAATCGTCCTTATGGAAAACGTATCTGCGGCGAGAGCACGGCGTTACGACCGTACCAGTGAATCTCTGTCGTTTCGACCTCTGGTACACGCCCCGGCTCCATCCACTTTCCGGTATGGTTGCACTAAAAAAAAAGCATCGCGACGCAATCACTAAGTTTATATTCTTTTTTTTTATGCCTCGGCGTACACTACGGCGAAGACGTCGACGAGGAGAAAGGGTTGAGAACTTTTTCATTTTAACAGTCGAAGGACCGCAAAGGAATTGATTTTTATCCAAAGCATCATGTTAGAATCGTGGTCAGACGTCAGAGTATGAGCAAACAGTGACCAGGCCGTAATCGCAGACTTGCTCGTCATAGGTTCAGCAGATTTTACTAGGTATTCGGAATATCATGTCGAAAATAAATGATTTTCTAACAATAGTGTGAATCCGTTCGCGTTCTCACGTGCGAATTTCACGTATTCCCCTTATTATCTATATATACGAGATAGCGGATTGCTCTTTTAACAAACTACGTTAACCGACCAAAGGTAACGCGTAATTCAAGTTGTATGTTTGAACTAAGCGGTTCCTTTTCTGGTCGCGAAGTAATATCCTCCGGGGAATTGTGCTCCCGCGGGAGATTCTAATCCGATTGAGGTGGTATGAGAGGGAATCATTGAGCTAGGTCAGTCGGCGTGAATGCCGGGGTATAAAGAACGAGAGAAAGAGAGCGAGGAAGAGAGAGATAAAGCCACAGCCACAATTCCAATATAGAAACTGAACGAACGCATATGAGTGGGGCATCGAGGAGACCGTGTATGTATAACCCCCAAGGGGAAAATGGCAAATCCAGTTACGATATCGGCGAAGCTCGTATATAGACGCAGGAGACATCTATTATCGCGTATATGCCTCGGGTTATATGCTCGCTGGTTAAACAACTTTTCTATCCTTTCCGCTCGCGAAATACATTTTTTTCTCATCCCCAGAAACGAAAATATAATAATTGTTAGTTGCACAAATTGTACTTTGCCGAATCTGAGATTTGACGAAATTACACAAAACACATAATTCCTGTGTACTGCATACGAGGTCTGTTTAAAAAGTATCGCGAATTTTGAATTTCCGCGGGTTACGTATATTCGATTTCTGATTTTTTTGTGGCTTTAGGTTGGTACGCGTGTCTCTCACTTATGCTGAAAAAATCGGCCATTTTCAATGTTTAGTTAATTGTTGACGGCTGTTTTGGTTAGACGTGTTTTCGCTTGTCTTCGATTTTTGCCTATTCCAAAAAATGGATCAACGAATCTGTATCAAATTTTGTGTGAAAAACAAAATTAAGTGCGCGGACGCATTCCGAATGTTGACCGTGGCATATGGTGAAGCTACCTTGGACCAAAGCAACGTTTATCGGTGGTACAAAATGTTCTCAGAGGGCCGAGAAGATGCGAACAACGAAATGCGTTCCGGACGCCCGAGCACATCAACAACAGACGAAAACATTGATGAAGCGAAGAAAATAATATTGGCCAATCGTCGAATCACCGTTAGAGAAGTTGCTGAGGAACTAAACATATCGATTGACTCGTGCTATTCGATTTTTACCAATGATTTGGGCGTTAGACGGGTCGCCGCGAAATTCGTGCAAAAATTGCTCAAGTTCGAAGAAAAACAGTGTCGCGTTAACATTGCTAAGGAGCTGTTGGACTCGGTCCGCGACGACCCAAATTTGCTCCAGAGGGTCATAACTGGTGACGAATCATGGGTTTATGGTTATGACGTGGAAACCAAAGCTCAGTCATCGCAATGGAAGCTGCTTTTTTTGGAATAGGCAAAAATCGAAGACAAGCCAAAACACGTCTAACCAAAACAGCTGTCAACAATTAACTAAACATTCAAAATGCCCGATTTTTTCAGCATAAGTGAGGAACAGGAGTACCAAACTAACGCCACAAAAAAATCGAAAATCGAATATACGTAGCCCGCGGAAATTCAAAATTCGTGATACTTTTTGAACAGACCTCGTATATATCAATAACTAACTTTGCCTTGGTTTACACGCGGTTAGTTTGTTAAAGGGGTAACTTTGTTGTTTGAGAGTTCAACAGTTCGTATTACAGCGTATTGTAGAAAGACTTTTGGGGTTTCACTCATACCTAATTTAGTTCTGTCGCGATCTCTCTATATCTTTCACGTTTCAACATTGCATTGTAGTGCTGATGTTGGCTGCTCTATCGCGTTCTCGAGGATTGCCAACTTGCCACGCTCTCTGACTTTATCTAACATAGATATATATATATACATAGATATGCGTATTTAGTCTCAATCAACTTGTATCTTATTTGCTCGTTCTCGTTCTTACTATGGAAAATGTTAACAGAGAGATTCCCGTTAAAGGGGAACGATTAAATTAATAATTTACAAATTGCCGAGAAGCGTTGCTCCTACTCTATAAAGTTTCCTTTTCTTCTCTTTTTCTTCCATATATCGGGGATCCCTCTCTCTCACTTTGGCCATCTTCCCCCGCGCTTTACACTTCCGTGCATATTGCAAAGTCTCGGTTTTGCCTCCTCCTTGGCCTCCTCCTCTAAAACCTCCTGCCCGCCAGTGATGTAGCAGCAGCGAAACTCTGCTCGCTCGGGCAATTAAGTGACAGTAGCGAGGCTCCGGTTTTCTGCGTATACACGGGGAATATACCATGGAAACTGTATGTTACTACGTAAGAGCGGTTATCGCGATCCCCCGCGAGCTATACTGGCGCGACGCTCGTATTATACCAGCGTTATATGCACCAATTTCTTACCCAATTATGTCCGCTACTCTGTGGCGGACGCTGATCGCCAGTCTTTTTTCTCCGATAAAAATCTCTCTCCTCGATGTTATATACCGTACCGAACTGTGCCACGTGTATGCTCTTTACTGCTCGAGAAGATTGCCGTTGACAAGATTTTACGTGAAATATTCAACGCCGCGGGTATAGGGTTTGGATTCAACGAGCGAAAGATTGACTGAATTCATAGAAATAATACGATAGTTTCAATCATATCCCGGATTTTGTTTCACTTTTGTTGGGTCAATACATTTTTTTACGGTAGTAGTCTGATAACTTAAGCCGATTTTCATGTCTTTTTTGGAGGGCGTTTTTTTGTAGAAAAATAAAAATGAATCGTTTTGGATATTTAGGATGTTTTTATTTACATATTAAAGATACAAAAAAAAAATGTTGTTGAAAAAATGTATTAGTTTATTATTATTATTATTATTGATCGAAGTTGGCACCTCGAAAGAAAAGCGCGTGGGTGGCCCCGGTGATTTTGGGAAAAAAGTTTTTTTTTCCAAAGTCCGCCATTTTGTTAATTATCCATGAAATTTAACTTCAGTAGTTCCGGCCAGAATGACATGTCTATAGATTAAGAATTATCAAGTATTTTTGATTTCATATAACATCAAGAGCCAAAATCACTGGGGCCACCCACGCGCTTTTTTTTCGAGGTGCCAACTTCGATCAATAATAATAATAATAATAACCTATTAACTATTTGAAAAAAATTTTTTTTTTGTATATTTAATACGCAAATAAAAACATCCTAAATATCCAAAACGATTCATTTTTATTTTCCTACAAAAAAACGCCCTCCGAAAAAGGCATGAAAATCGGCTTAAGTTACCAGACTACTACCTTAATCTCTCGCCTTTCTTTATTAATATTTTGCGATGACAAGACTATATATCATATGAAGTGACTTTTAAGTCAGCTATGAATCTTGTAGTATAGAATTATTTTCATTAGATGATTAACGTTTTTATGATCAGTGAACTACCCCAGGATTATTGTGCGATGCAGGTATGTAGTGTGGTCATTCATTGAACATTTTATAGTGTCATTGTTTTCGATTTTTTCGTTCGATATGTTTCTACAGTCATTCATTGACGATTTCAACGAATCAAAGTATTTTTTTCGCACTTTCTTTAATACGTTTTAGGCCGTCAATGCGTATGCTTAACCAAAAACTTAGTTAATTCTTATTGTCTACGAAGCGCTTTAACTTGCAGATCCTTTGAGTTTTCGAGTGATAATGTCATTTATATTATGAAATATCATTAATGAATCATTTACTGGTGTACGCAGCCTGCATTCGATGCACCTACTTTTTTATACTCACCGTTGAATATCCGGTAAGATTCGAATGAGCGAATATAAAAATAATAATTATACGATTAGTGTACCGCATAAGTTGGTTAGTACAAAAGGGGTCGTTAATATTACGGGAGTTTTGACGGGAAAAATAATTAATTTCCGTTGAAAAAAGAAAACGAAACAAATTTTTATAATTAATCGAGCGGTTTGGGTATAACGAGATCGCTAATACTAGCCACAGCATACACGTATGTATTTTACAGATTGCATCTCCTCCAGGCACGATACGTACAATATGCCGGGGACAAAAACCTAAAAAAGAAAAAAAATTAGGGAAAAAAAATATCACGCCAATTAAAAGCGGGTGGTTTAATCGCACACAACACGCTGGTACAACATCGCCACTACACCGACGTGATAATTGGCGAAAGTTTCAATCTCGTTAATTTCGTTTTTTTTTTCCCCTCGACCCGCGTAATCGACAAACTGATCCCGGAAATCGATCGTTATTATAGTTGTACCCAAGCACAGAGAACGACCCGGAGAGCGCGAGCCTGTGGCCAGGGTTATTCGAACTCTCACCCGGGCGCTTTGCAAAATATATGTACGGTCGTGCCAGGAGGGGGGAATACTCATTATTTTATAAGCGCGAGCGCGATCGAGAGCAGCGGAATAGAAAAAAAAAAGGGGAAAAAAATGGATGTAAAAATAACAGAAAAAGTAGTGAATGTTCCTCGTGATGTGAGGTCTGGACTCTGCGTATAGCACGAGTGAGACCGATCTATGGAGTTGTGAGCAAGAGAGAGAGAGAGAGAGAAAAAAATTCCAGGCAACATTTTCTCTTCAATTATCCCCATAATGCAACCCGACTCCAATGCTGTGCCAACTTCTCGATCCGAGAGTGCGGAAAATTGCATCGTATGTTCACTCCGTAATGTCTATATGTATTCGGTAAAGCCACGCAAAATATATACGGGAGATTCGTTGTTTTTCGTGAAATACGATCTTTCGCATTTGCATTTTTCCTCCGTCGAGTATCGTTCGTTACAGATATAGCCAAACCATCCTTAACATTCAAGTGAGCATCGTTGTCATGTGGTCCATTTTTTCTAAAATCTTTTTTCGTACTAGTTAATAGATACGAACACTTAATTATTAATAACCCAAAAAAAACAATAGAGAGCAAATAACCAAAGGGCTTGTTTTAAAGTGACGATAGATGAGAATTTTTCCATCGATATTTACCAATTGACAAAGACACGATGTTCGTGGCAATGTCGAACGAAATGGCGTTCCAGTGGGTTTCGTTAACGTAAAAAGCTCCGTCCTGATGACCAGTATTCTCCTCGATTTGACGGGAAGAAAAGGATCGAAGGAAATGCTTCTTCGTTTCCTTTTCTTCGGCCGGGATTGCTGGGTGAGCGAAACTCAACCAGCGATCACGGCTGAGATCTTTCCCTGTGGCACGGAGAGAATAACGGAGTAGAGAGACGTTGAAGCAGAAGAGAGTTGTATGTAGTCGACGAGCTACCTCCGACCATCTTTTCAACATGTTAATTGTATATTTGAGTTGAGGCGATAAACAAGACCTTCGCCGAAGAACCGACAACAATTCTGCCACTCTACCGATGCTAGTTACTGCTCCTGCTGGTGCTGCAGCAGCTTCTGCACACCGCATCTTGCGAGTCTTCATTACCGTCTGTAATACATAACCGCAAGAACCGCCTGGGGCCATTCTTCTTGGTCTCCTTCGTTCCTCCTACCCGAGACGAAGTTACGGAGCCAGGATATATGCGTACAATATACCCGGTGACTTGCTGAAATCTTAATCGAGACTCTCTTATTATCCCATACGCGGCGCCAACTAATGGCATTTCTATGCAAGCTACGCTTTCCTTCCACACACGGAACCAACGAAGAAACTTTATCATCCATCCATTTCACTGTGCGGCATCATGAGGCATTAGTAAATATTTCAAATTGGACATGTGTATTTTTTTTTTCACTGCGATGCGACACATAGGCGGTATTTAGATGATTTCTGGTAGAGAATTAGATTGAACTTAATCGATCTTCGTAACGAGATCACAGGATCATGTACCCACGTAGAAAAATTGTAACGGCCGAGCGTTGAGCCAATACTGGTTGCCGTAGTGCCGGTACTGGCTGCCAGTATTGGACCAGTACAGATTCGGTACAGGAGTGTAATAGCCGGCCGCTATACTGGCACCAATGGTCGGGCCAGTACCGGTTATTTAATTGGCCCGAACTTTGGCCCGGACTTTGGCTCTGACTTTGGACCAGACTTTAGCCCGGACTTTGGCCCAGATCTGGCAAACTTCTGGCTTACTACTGGCACCAACGGTCGTACCAATACTGGTTATTTCATTGGGCCGGATCTTGGCAGACGATTTTGCCGACGGTGCAAATTAGATCTCAGCGAGAAATGGCAAATTAAATAGATATCGAATGAACGTCTTTTAGACACTTTTGGCGTCTAGTGGACGCCGATCGAATGTCTAATTAAATTCTATTTCTTTCTGGGAGTAATTTATATTTCTTTTTACCACGTTACCAGATGTTTCCCAAGCAGCACACGTACGTCCAAAGGATGTACTTTTGACGTAAGGACGTTCTTCGGATGTTTTTAGGACGTCCTTTGGATGTCTGTGTTGTCTGGGTTGTTTTTGCATAAATGTTTGATAATTAAATGCACTTGATATATACTAAATACTCGGAGTAGTTTTTATTAATAAGAGACCAAGTACATATACAGGTCTAAAATACGTACTTAAATGTTTATAGAACAGTGTTTATAAAATATAGGCTATATGAAGCAAATATTACACTAAAAAATATTGTATTAATCGTGCAATTTCAAGTTCGGGGCAAATTATAATTCAACAATTTGGTTGTTTGCAAAATAATGGACTTTTGATCAGATTAACCTAATCTACAATTACATTACAGAACGCAACTGTTAAAGTGAAATACACTCAGTATTGGCATTTTCTATAGCCCAGTAACAGCACTAAGCCTGTATCGGAGCCAGAGCTTGGCCGTATTTTATAGCCTATTTTGGCCAAGATCTGATTATTATACCGGCCCGTAGTGCGGCCAGATTGACAACCAGTACTGGCACAAGACAATATTTTATACTGACCCAAAGCTTGGCCAGATTGTCAGCCAGTACTGAAACAATATTGGCTGCCAAAGTTTGGCCGCCAATACTTGCCCAAAGCTTGGCCAGTAGAATTCAACCAGTACTGGCATAAGACTGTATTTTATACTGGCCCGTAGTATGACCCGTAGTACGGCCCGTAGTATAGCCCGCAGTATGGCCCATAGTATAACCAGATAGTCAGCCAGTACGGGGCCGGTACTGGCGGCCAAAGTTTGGCCGCCAATATTGGCCCAAAGCTTGGCCAGTAAAATTATACTGGCAATTTCTACGTGGGTAGATACATGGAACGTGTATTATCCACTTGTGGTGGATTTATCGTACACCATTACCGTCGAAAAGTCTACGATATCAATTATGATCTAAATCATCATTTTATGGTGATTCCGAGCCAAAACCTTTCAGATCCCCGAAATTGAAGCTCAAGGCAATGATAACCAATAGCAATCGGATCTTTAGCACCGTGAACAAAATGCGAAATTCAAGCTCTTTTACAAAAGAGCTCGTGTTTTGTTTTTTTTTTTCATCGAGGAACCGACTCGTTGCTACAATCACCAGGTACCTAAGTCTGCGGTTAGAGTAGCGTCGTTTTTTTTTCTTTCGCCCTGCTGGTTGCCACTTGATACCAGTAGACGAGCGAACGAGGATCAACCCTAGTAGTGAAGCCAATGCAGCGCAAGAATGCGAAGGAAATCGGAAACTCTTGAGGCCCTGTTGGGGTTGGTTCAAGGTTGAAGATACCCATTCGCCCGAATTACACTTTAAGACTGCGAACGATATGTCGATTCTTCTCGCTATTACAATTCTTGGGTTACTGTGTTCGTTCAGTATGAGACACTCCCAGTAGATTTGCACGTCACGTCTCTAGGACAGACGCTGGTTCAGAAAGATCTTCGCCCGGCATATCACGTTCGTTCACGGGCAACAGACTGCTGTGTGTACCCAGGAGTACCTTGTTCATCGGCGCGGGCGCCGCGTTATGCATCGTGAAAGCCATTCGGGTATCGTAAATCGGTTAGCCCCCGGGATTCGCTCCTCGAGGTGTGAACCGGTTCCCAACCGCGTTTTCGGGACGTGGCTGCTCGCGGGAACCCTGCCGCGGGATTCAACTCCACTCTCTCTCTCTCTCTCTCTCTCTTTCTCTCTCTCTCTCTCTCTCTCTCTCGCTCTCTTTCTTTCTCTCCCCAAACTTGGTCTTTCGCTTCTTCCCCCATTTCTCTTTTACGCTCTATCGTTTCGTGGCTGTTCTCGCGGGCAATGCTATTCGTCGGGCCAACGTATATATACATATATCCAACGTCATGTCGAGGACGGACCCGTATAGCGGGCATCCTCTCGCTCCTCTCATTGCTCGTCCGCTTCTTGCACACATCTCACATCTCATTCTCTTCCTCTTTTTCGTTGTCTTTTCTTTCGGGACTCTTTCTCAATCCTCGCTCACTTCGCCCTCTATCTCCCCGGTATACACTTATAACCCGAGAACACCACCGACTCTCTCGTATATTGGACATGTGGGCCGCAACGATGCGATTCCTCTCCGCGTTGTCGAAACGCGAAACGTACGACAGCACTTTATTCGCCACGAAGGATATAGCGAGTGTACGATGAGGGGGGGGTATAGAAATAATACAAAAAAGAAACGTGAAGTCGGAGAATCGACGAGCGTCACGCCCTCAACTCGCGTCAAGATTTTATTTATCACCATCGATGCTTTTTCTTCAGCAGACGAAACTGCCCGCTAAATGCCACCCTTGCATACTGAACGCAACGCTTTTGCGAATAAGATGTTTGCCGATTTATGACTTCGGGCTTTCTTTCAAGAGATCTGTTAGTCTCCCTCTCTCTCTCTCTCTCTCTCTCTCTCTTCTTTCGGTCCGACTTTACTTATCTTGGTACTTTCTTTCGAGCATAAACTTCGCCTCTTGTACTCTGTTTTCGTATTCTTCGTTTTGTTCTTCTTCTTCTGCATCAAAGTCAACTCTTCGTCTCGAGAGTCTGCCTATCTTTTTCCACCTTGTCTGACGTTACTTTTGTGCTTTTTACGTGTTATTGTGTTACGGGTTCTGTTACTCCCCTGGCGCGCGTACCTAATCTTCCGAACTCTACGCGCTCTCCAATCTTGGGACTTTAGTGTGCACGTTTTAATTCCTTGCCTCGCTTGCCGTAACAATATCGCGCATTTTTTTCTCTCTCTCTCCCTCCCTCTCTCGTTGTTTACCCTATCATTTATTCTCCATCTCGCTCGATTCCCTTGTCTCCTCTAGCCTTTGTGCTTCGTTGACGCATCTCAAGTACAGACGCGCGTATCGATTGGCAGTCCTGAAGAGCTTCTTTTGCGAAGCATCGCACAGCAGGGTCTTGTTATAAAGTTTAATCTAATATTCAATTTATGTGTGATGTAAATTTGAAAAGAAAAAAGAAAAAAAATTAATAAATGGTTGTGCTATTTGAGAGTTTTTAATTTACGTGAAATCATTTATTATGGAATGAAAGCCGACGAAAAAGCCGATGAAAAATTGAATGGTAACGAAAATGTTCGACGAATCAGCTTTTTCGACATTATTTATGTAATATATTCAAAAAGATATGAATGTATCTGAATGTTTGAATGCGTTTGATTCTTAATCATTGAAACATTATGAAATCTGTATTTACGAAAATGACGAATCTTGAAAACTTTACAAACGTAACTAAAGAATCGATATCGAAACATTCGAAGTGTATAAATTTTTCTCCATTTTCATTGAATCATATATATGCTAAAGGCCGCGAGTCTTTTCTCCAACAACAACAAAAAATTAAACACGTTTAATATCGAGACGAGGGAAATAATTTATTTATTTTTCGATCGAATGTTTCAGATAAACATGGAGGCTGTAACATCAACGGATTACGACTCTTCGAATTTGAGTCGTAATTTCAATCAGGTCGGTTTTAACACGTACAATTATTCGCAATTTGAGGAAAAGTACAAGCCACGACAGGCAATTAAATACGGTGACGATTATCAGGATTACGGTAGAGGTTCCGTGAGAAATCCCGTTAATTCGCGTATATCGTCGCGTCACGCGCTGGAACATAGTATCGATAAGATTGAGCGAAGTCGTTCGCAGCCCGAGAGGCAGCATCAGTCGTCTTACGAGACGAGATCAAAGTCTCAAGATTCACGAGAATTGACGTTCTATCAGATTGATCCGCCGTTGAAGCACGAAAATCGACACGGCAAGTGTCATCGTACGTCAGTCGACAAGATTCTTAGTAAGGGAAAAGAATTGACGTTTTACGATATAGACGGTCCGGCGAATTTCACGGAAAAATCGAAAGATACGAAAATCAATGGTTGGCCGGAAAAAACGGATAAAAAAGAGAAAAGCAGTGTTACGGTTAATTCGAAGAGTGGTCATGGAAAAATGACGCATCAGGAACAAAAGACGAGCGTTAGCGGTGTCGGTCAGCAATCGAACAGAACGCAGTCGGAACAAGCGGAAATTTCGCACCGCCAACAGTGTAATATCCTTGTCGAACCGCCAAAGTACAGACAGTTCGACAGGCCACCTCGTTATCAGGAGGATCCACCAAAGACCGAACCGCCACCAAAGTATCATCAGGATCCTCCGAAGTATTCCGAAGTGACGACCAAACGGCAGGAAGATCTGAAACGTAGTCAGGTGAGTAAAACTTGATGGTTAATCAATTCAATTAGGTTTTCATCAATATAATATAATTATTAAAGTTTTCAATCAATTTTCTTAATTTCTTGATGGATAAAATCAATGTTAATAATTTCTAATAAACTTTTAAAAATAACACTGAGAAAAATATTGTGAAATCTGTTATTAAGGTTGTAGTCTGGTAACTTAAGCCGATTTTCATGTCTTTTTTGGAGGGCGTTTTTTTGTAGGATGATAAAAATAAATCGTTTTGGATATTGAGGATGTTTTTATTTACATATTAAAGATACAAAAAAAAAATTTTTTTTAAATTGAATAGTTTATTATTATTATTATTGTTGATCGAAGTTGGCACCTCGAAAAAAAGCGCGAAATCACCGGGGCCACCCACGCGCTTTTTTTTTCGAGGTGCCAACTTCGATCAATAATAATAATAATAATAAACTATTAAATTTTTTCAAAAAAATTTTTTTGAAAAATTGAATAGTTTATTATTATTATTATTGTTGATCGAAGTTGGCACCTCGAAAAAAAAGCGCGAAATCACCGGGGCCACCCACGCGCTTTTTTTTTTCGAGGTGCCAACTTCGATCAATAATAATAATAATAATAATAATAAACTATTAAATTTTTTCAAACAATTTTTTTTTTGTATCTTCAATATGTAAATAATAACATCCTAAATATCCAAAACGATTCATTTTTATTTTCCTACAAAAAAACACCCTCCAAAAATGACATGAAAATCGGCTTAAGTTACCAGACTACTAACTTAAGCTAGAATTGAAATGCTTTTTTCACCTTTAGTACTTTTCGTCTTGCAAAATTATTGTTGTTCCCTTGTTTGGTCATACATTTTTTCCAATCCAATTTTACCAATTCCTCTCGACCAATTGATAACATATTCAGCCAAAACAACTAATATTCCCGCTCAATAATGCCAAAACCGACTGATAAACTTTTGCGACTCTAATATCGATACTCGGAGATTCTAAAGCCTTAACAAAATTATATTCCAAATCGCTCGATTAAAACGACACTCGACGTATCAAACTCAACAATTTTCCACGTAGCAAAGTGTTCATTCGTCAATACCCCACATTCCGTCCCTGTTCTTTCAAACTAAAAAAAAAGCAATAAATCTCGTCATTCATTCACGAGTTGCGCTCGACATTTCTTTCATTTCTTATCTCTAACGCCTTCTCGTTGATAAACCGCCATTCAACTTCTAAGAGCTAATTACAAACGAGAGATAGCCATACATCGCGTATCTTTGCCTCTTCATCGTCGTTTTTTTGTTTTTCTTCTTTCCTATCGAACAATTCCGAACAAGAGTGTTACGAATGAATTTGTTGTTACATACGTATCGAATGAAATAAAAATAAAAAGAAGAAGTTCGGCGTACGTTGAATTTAACAATGGCGCGTACGTTATCCGTTTGATAGGAGGAGAAGGGCAGACGACAAACAGGGGGAAATCGTGGGGGAGTCGTCAGCGGGGTCGTCGTTGTCGGTGGTGGAGCTCACGGTACCGAGGCGCCCGCTAATCTCGCCAGTATCACGCCGGCCGCGCGAGAAGCAACACGAGGTGGCGTTACGACGCGTCAGCGTCAAATGCACAAGCAAACGATCAGCGAACAAACGCGCGTTATTAAAAATGACGATTACAACGACGACGACGTTGAGACATTGAAAAATTACGAGAGCGCGCAGTGCACGAAAGTAACATCGCCGTGTTCTCAGTCCAACAGCATTGGCAATCGTCAGGGTGGTCTCGGTGCTAACGGTGCTGTAAACAGTTACGGTAGTGCGGGCATTATTTTGGGTGTATCGCTAGGTGGTGTTCTATGCCCGGAAGTTAATAACGCCTGTAATAACGATGAAAAATTTCAATCTTTGCGCAACGACAGATCGCTGATTAAGATTGAAAAAACGAAAAATCCGGTTCAATCGTTGCACGAAGTGATCACGATCGGTAATAACAAATTTGCCGATAAAATGAAGTCCGTGCAGGAGGCCATTGTTTACAAACATCATGAGAATAATGCCGGAAAGTCGACGAACAAAATTTTAATCAACGAACCCGTGGCCGTCAATCACGTGGGTTACAAGGTCGAGAATATAAAGTATTATGGCGAGCTCAAGGGTTATGATTTCAAGTCTTACGGCACTATCGACAAACCGCAGATGGCTAATAACGGTCACGATAAGTCCCATCAGTACGCCACATCCGACAAGGGAATCCATCAGACGAGTCATGAAAAGTCTCACGCACGCTCGTTACAGTCACACGGTGCCGGGAAAGTGTCACAAGCGTCCGATAAAAGTGTTTACAGTGAAAAATACGGTGATCATTATTATCACAGAACGTCGCACGTTAAACCGACGAACGCCTTTCAGGTTTATCAGGAGACCAAGTATTCGTACAACGTTAGCGGTGTTCCCGGTACACCGGCACAGGCGAGCGCAGCCGCAGCTTTCTTCGCGAGGTGAGTGTTTTCTTGTTGTTGTTGTTGTTGCTTCATTGTTGCTTTGTTGTTTTTTTTGTTCATTGCCAAGTCTCTTTGCATTACCACATTGTAGTTACGTTACTATAATTCCGAACTATACACCAATGGGGTATCTCATGTAAATGGCAAACGATTTTTTGTCAATGATATTTTTTGTAGTCGTTTAATTTACGAAAGGTAACTTTGAGAAATTTGATCTTGTAAAAGGCCTTTCCCAACCCTCTTTTTAGGCTGCCATTTTCTTTTTTTTTTGTTAAAAACATCGCTATTGTCCTCGTGCTTCTAATGGATATCTAGTGGATCTCCATATATAGGTATATTTTTGGTTTTTCCGTACGAAGGGGGATTTCAGGCTTAGACAATTTTTCACGTTTGATTTGCAAATGTTCAATCTGAAAAATTATTTTAACGAGCAGCCTAAATGAGCTTCACCATTGTGAAAAGTCTTCACTGACTTTTTCATATTTTTTTTTAGCCATCTTGACGCCAACATTTTCGACCTCGAAATGTTTACTTTTAGTTCGACATCAGGGATTTCAACAATATCCTGGCTACAATTATTCATTGAAATCGATTCATTTTTTCTTTCATTTTTGCTTATAATGTACTCGATCATTTTTAATTGTTTTTTAATTTCATTTTCCTTTTTATACGTCATTGAGTTGAGAGTTTAGGCAGATGCTCGGAAAATTTCAAGAAAATCGCGTCACCAATTGGGTCATAGTCGGCTGACAAACAGAGACGAAATACCGTCAAATAATCAGCGACCTCACTCGGTTCTGTCAAAAAATATCTGTCGAAGGTTTTTTTTTCGTTCACTGTTTTCAGGACCCCGTTTATAGATTGAAGGGTTGCAAAAAAAATACTGTCAATTGTTCCGCCCGGAGCGGAATGCCCGCACACGCATATAACGCTTGACTCGGTATTTCGTTGCAGTAGCAGAAATTTCATATTACAAAATGGTATATGATGCTTGCGTTTAATAACATTTTTTTGTTCATATTCACGATGAGCCATACTGTAATTCAGGACTTTAAATTCATTTTTCTCCCGAGTAAAATTTAGTACGTAGGAACTTTTTTTCGCGGCTTCAAGACCTGCGGCGCCGAAAGAACGATATACAATATTTTACAAAAATGATCATGAGGCTTCCACGAGCTTTCAACAATTTAATCTCTTTTTCGTAACGTTTTATATACATCGGAATGGAAGCAATTTGGTATATAAATTACATCGTCGAAAGTAACGTGCCAAATTCCTTTGGCAATGGTTTAACTTATCTAACTGAAAAAAAAAAACAGGCAGGGAAAATAAGGCCAAAAAGAAATAAAACTCTCGCTCTTACTGGAGTTGTTTCTCCCGGTTAATAAACGAGACCAAGCGAAGCTCTCCGCGTCATTTTGCGATCAAAGTATCTTCACCGAGAGACGCACGTATGTTTAGGAGTGTGTGCGTTGCCAGTAGCGCACGATAAAAACTTTCGTGGTTTTCGGTTCCCATCCGCTTGATTTTTACGATCGTTCGGTCGAAATTTATCGGCTCGTGTTTACGAGAGATCGGTGAACGCAGGAGAATTTGGGCAAGGGAATATTTATTACGACATATATATATATATATATATGCACACACACATTGGCGAGAGAAAGAGAGAGAGAGAGAGAGAGAGAGAGAGAGAACGAGAGACTTGAACATAATTGATTCTAAACCAGATTGAACGTGGTCGACATTTAACTCTAACGAGAAATACGGAGAATATGACTTTTTCTTTTCTGTTTATTCGCAAACCGGATTGCACAGACATATAAACAATTCACTTCAGGCTTTATTACTATATATCTTTTACGTTTTTTACTCCGATATGTTTTATGTGCGGCTATTAATTGATGTTTGACTACTCCAACAACCACACGTCAATTAATATTTTTTAACAATCTTGTTGTTACTTCGAGTCATAATGAAATTCCCGATCGAACCATCTGTGAATAACTCCCTAATCTCCGAATATATATTGCGTTGAGGGGGGAAATAGGGTTAGGACAGCGTTTTCTCAATGATTTTCATGAATTTTTTTATAGTATAAATAATGAATATAATTTATTGAAACTTTGAGAATATTTTATACATATATTTAAGTATATACTATAACATTTTTATCAATATATTTAAGTATATACTATAAAATATTAGCGACCCCATATTGCAGGTCACAATCAGACTCAGCATTTTGCGTACATTCTGGAAGCCGCAATTTTCAACTGAAATCGAACGAGGTTGGAATTTACTTTTATTATATGTCTCTCTTCTATATGAACCTAAATGCTATCAAAAAAATAGAAAATTGAATTTTTTACAGGGGTCAAAACAAAAAAGCATGATTTTTTGCCATTTTTTACAACTTTATTTGCAAAAAAAAATTATTTTAAATAATGATAATATTCCGATTTTAGGTTCATATAGAGCGCAATACTATGAAGAAAGTAACTGCCAATTTTCAAAACGATTAGTTGAGAACTTTTCCAACTAACGTGCACGCAAGTTCAAAAAAAGTCGTTTTCAGAAAAACGCGTTTGAAAAAATAGTACCAAGAAAAACGAAGTCAAGGCAGTCATAAATTTTCTTCGGTGTTTTTCAAGGAAATTCTTCAAAAATTTTATAGTATATACTTAAATATATGTATAAAATATTCTCAAAGTTTCAATAAATTATATTCATTTTTTATACTATAAAAAATTTATGAGCATTATTGAGAAAACGCTGTCCTAAGCCTATTTCCCCCCTTAATGGCTTATAACAATAGAACGAGTCGGAATTTTCATTAAAAATTTTGAGAACATATTTTTCAATAGTGTTACTAACAATTTACGAAATAAAAAAAAATCGATTTTTTGAACCGTCTAACCCTATTTCCCCCCTTAAATGATTAATTAGCTCGCTGTAACTGTCGCACGGTAAACTTTCTCTATAACAACCTCTCTGGAAAGGCTTATCGTCGTTGACTCAGACTGTCCGAGTGATGATAAGGTCCTTTTTTCCAAAGCCCCAATCCCTTTTGACATTGCCGCATCGGTGGGAGGATTGATGGAAAATACCTGTCTTAATTAGCTAGATCCTCGGTTGGGGCTTAACATTTTTTATGTTTTTTCCTGATGCTCCGAGGCAATTTTATTCATTGGGACAATTTCAGGTAACATTTTCGTGTACCTTCAGTAGCCTCGATTTTTTTTTTTGATGATCAATGGGACGACAGGTTATTTGTACATACTTTTAGAAAATCTAGACTTTTAGAGTTTCATAAAAACTTTCTTAAATACCTGTCCAAGGCTGAGAAGAAAACATTGACGTTCTGTCTTTGAGATGAAGTTTTTCAGCTTTGTTCAACATTATCGTGAAATCGAGCCGGACCATGCCACCCCGTAACTTCAATGCTTGTACGTTACAGTTATTGGCAGCCGCAAGCAAATATTTCCGCGGACGATATTACGTGGAGTAATTACTTTATACTTTTTTCTTATTGTACACAAAATCTTTGAAAACGTCGCGTACAATATTTGACACACCTTTTTTTTTGTTTATTTTGTGATCTCTTTTAAACTCGAAAATCTTGAGGACTGGAACTAAAGACCCGTCTCTCATCTTGGCTCTTCGTTCGTAGGCAAAAAAAAAAAAGAAAAAAAATGGTTCGCCTCTATTCCTCCTGATTTTCATCGCGTCTCAGTCAAAGCTACACCTCTCGGTATAACTTCCGCCCCGTCACTCCTTTTCAATCCTTTTTCGATCCCATTTCCCGATAAGCGTAGAACCAACACAAACTTCCGGTGTGCGTACACGACCGATTCTACGGTGTGTGTTACCTCGCACCACAAACGTCTGTCCTCTATCCGGAACGGGACGCGAGTTTCATATACACGACGAAAGACCAGATCGAATTTTCGGATCACAGGTGTCTCATCTTATGAATCCGTTCTTTCCAGTCTTCTTTTTTTGTATTTTACATACACACGTGCAACATCGACTCGATTCTCGTATACTCGCTATAGCACCGTGCACAAAGTCTACCTTTTCTCCGACCACATATATCAGTTTTACTCCCTCTCATCTCTATAAACAATTCAAAATGCTTTAGCTTGCCCTATATTCGAAAATTCTGTTTTTTTCCACAGTTCCGCGCACGTTCCGATTTTCGCGGGAGCTGTATTACCAAATGGTCATACACGTGTTTAACGAAAACACGAGGTTACGATCTTTTGAGCAAATGAGAGAAAGAATTGGTAAAGTCAATCTGTTATGGAAATGAGAATGTGTTCCCTTCTGTGCTTGTCAACATATACGGCGATCTATTGTTAATAAAAACAACAAAAAAACGTCTTACACTTCACGGAAGTACTGGTTTACCTTTTTCTCACGCTCTTCATTCCGGCTTTTCATTCATTTTTCGTTATTTATATGCATTAGAAGGAATTTGTCAAAGAAATTTTGATGACCGCGCTTTTTTACCGAAATAAATACGAGGCTCTGAGCCTCGGTTTCATTGAGAAAAATAATAATAATCGTGTCATTGTTTCCTCGAATCACATGGTGATGTGAATAAACGATATTGTAACGCCAGACACCGTTTAGTATTGACGATCGTGCGTAGTTTTTTCAATGAGACCCGACACCTGTGTCTCAACGGTCTTTCCGTTGACTGTGGCTCACAGGCGCCGGCTATCCTGTTTTCACCGTATCTACCTTCTTATGTATATACATATCCTCTTCGAGTCATCTTATTCCATTTATTCCCTATAGATCTCAACCAACGCTCACACGTACATCCGTTTGTCTCATCCTGTTATGCGGTTATTAACATCTTCGAGAGACGGATAAAATTTATCGTTAAATCATGCATTCCGAGAACAATTCGTGGTATAACGAATACAGCGCAATTAAATTGACATTAGCACGTTTTTAATTACTCATTCGGTGTCTGTTGTTTCAGCGAGAAAGAAAAAATCGTTTATATACCATATCCACGAATCGGCGCTCTCTGTGCTGGTGGGAAAATTTATAGCTTGGTAATGAATATAATTTATTAATGAAAACAACGCATTTTAATGTCAGATTTTTGGTAACGAAAAATGTATTAAAAAAAATACAGTAAGTGTAGAAAGTATTCGTACACCAGCACTTTTGCTGTTTTTATCCCAAATGATAAAAAATAACAACTGGAAAACAACTGGAAAACCACTGGTCATAATAAACCATCCATTTATTAACCGTAATTATACAAAGAACAATTAATAACTTTATTGGTTTTTTTAAAAGACGATTACAATCCAAAAATCTATCGTTTTGGACGTATGAAAAGTATTCGTACACTTGAGTCTTAGCAGTTAAAATTTATTCTTGAACTGGGAGAATTTAAGTTTCAAAATGAAAACAAAACAGATCGACTTTTTTTACATTCGGACACTCCGTATGAGTCTTCCTACCAATTGTATACCAGCAGTTTGTATTGAATTATCAACGATAATGGGTCGAAAAGGCAATGAAACTTCTGAAGAATAAAGAAAAATTATTATAAACTTGCATAATCAATGCAAAACTCTAAGTGAAATATCGAAGATCATTGGAAGACCCCACTCGACAATACAATCAATAATTGATCGATTTGGAGAACGGAAAACATTGAAAAATCAACGTAGAAGTGGTCGACTGTGTGCATTGACAGATAGAGACAAACGGTTTATTCTGCGTAAGATTGAAGCGGATCCAAAAATTAGTGCCCAAAATATTGTGAGTGGCCTCTTGGATCGTAATGTTAGTGTCTCCGAAAGTACAGTTCGCAATGTGTCACGTGACAATGGCTATCATGGCCGAGCTATACGCAAGAAATTTTGGGTGAGTGCGATAAATCGTAAAAAAAGACTTCATTTCGCTAAAGAGTATCTCGATAAAGATGAAGCAGTATATGAAATTACTGAGGAGAAATAAATTAATCGATATCTATGAGACTACATACATCATTGTTTGGCGATTATCTAAATAACGAAATCGCAATGAATATGGTGTCTTTTTCTTTCTCCATTATTCACTTTGTTCAATCATCATTTCTTGAGTACCTTAACAATTATTTTGTTTCTTCAAATGTTTAAGGTTCAAATTATTGTATAAAAATATACTGTATCCTCAAGGGGTGTGGCCACAGTAGCGGGTACAAAATCACGTCCACATTTAACAATTTTTCTTGTATGAAAAATTGATTTATTTATAAAACTAATTACACATTTATTTAGTATAAATATCAAGCTAATAAAAAATATTTTTTTTGTTTTTTTGTTATACAAAATGGCCGACTACTGCTGTTTGTTTTTGGTATCTTTATTTTCGGGCGTGACGTTTGGTATCCACAATTTTTGGCGCAGAACACTAAAAAAATTCTCGTTAATCTACATCAGAATACCTAGAGAAGTGCGTACGGAATTTGAAAAATATTGTTTTATTCGAATATCGCAAGCATTTTAACTTAAAAGGTGAATTTCCAGTGAAAAATTTCGTATAAAACTGTTTTTTTACATAAAATGGAAAGTTTTTAATTAATCAGAAATTCCGTGTGTACTTCTCTGCGAAATGCAATTAGAAACATAATTTTTTAATTTCAAGTCAATCGGGTAAAAATTTGTGAAGTTATTTATCGCGCGGCGCGCTCGAGTACTCTATGGTCGTGCGAAAGGTAGGCTTACGTTATTCGCTCAAAGTCGGCGAAAAAAAATACTAATTACTACCTAAACTTTACTTAACTTATTTTTCTGATAAAGCATCGTTTAAGCAAAAAAAAACATCGATTTTTTGAAAATTCTACCATGGCCATACCCCTTAAAGATTCACTTTGCATTTTGCTCTGTGTATATTAGACTCGAGTCCTTCAACAGAACCCTTGAATCGCTTTATCCAATTTCATACTTTATGCTCCTCGGTTATCACATTACGTGTATTTTGCATCGCAAATATTGACTCAATCTACGTTTTTCCAAGACCGAAAACCGTAGCCGATGGAAACTCAACTTGAACCTGTCTGTATCTTTTTTGGACATCCGAACGTCTTACTCCATTTTATCATAATTTGTCGAACTCGCTCTGGCTCCTAAATAGTTATCTCAAAAGGAGCAAAATATCTTATGAAAATTCGCTTAAAAGTCAGAGTTTACCGGCGTCATTTCGCAAAGAGAAGATCGCCATTCGTCGCAAAGAGATACAGCATTCGTTCGAGACACGAATTATGTATAGAATACATTTTCGTCATTACTCCGTAGCAAGGTGCATCTCTGGTTCAAAGTCTGGTCGAACTTTCAGCACGTCTCGAATCTAAAACTGTGGTAAAAAAAAGAAAGGAAAGAGACAGAGAGCCAGCATTTTCACGATAACTTTTTCCCAGGACTTCCCAGTTATATAAACGAAAAAAACTTGGTAACGTGGAAAAGTTGTGCGTTAATTTTTTTTTTCTTCGTTCAGGACATGTACACCATGGAGCGAATAAAATTTACCCCGAGATTATATAGGCCGTTAGAAAAGGGGGATGAAAATCCATGGGGTGTCCTCCACTGTTGTTGGGGTGTCTATAGTGCACGACGAGATGCACACAAAAACGACCCAGAACTCTCTGCAGAATCAGAACGACATACATTATATATATATATATGTAGAAACGTTAGTACCAGTGTGACTCGTTGGTGCGGAGATACGAGTCATATTGTCGGCCGTCGCGATTTTATTGCGCTTTTATATTGCCTTCGTGAGTCGTCCAGCTTTTCCCATTCCTTTTCCTATTCCTAACGCTACCTATTCTACACCCCCTTGCCAGTATCGCGCAGCTCCTCCCTGTCTCTTACTATACTCGCTTTTTACAATTCTTGCGTTCGATCTCTTTTTTTTTTCCCCCATTGTGTTCTCGCACAGGATCGTCCTTATCCTGTATCGACGAGACAGCAAAAGAGAATGGCTTTCGGATCGAGATATCAGTTCCAATACGTATCCTCTTTTTGCCATCTTTTCGCAAGAGAGCGCCCGTACTGTGTATTATGTTTAATGATAGGATAGTGTCGCGGGGGTTTTTTTATTTCAAACAAAAAAATAAATAAAGAAATTAAATAAATAAATTAGTATTTCAACAGTCATCTTGTAGTACATAGTAACAGAAAACAAATGAATTTGATATAGACAAGTAGACCTCTCGTTCGTACGATAGACGTTATTTCAGGCATTAGATTTGTAAGCAAAAATGTTACAAAATTATATCCTTTTATTTTTTCAATAGCAGGAAGAATCTGGACTTAAAGGAATTACAACGGAAAAAAAAATACAAGCTTAATAAATTACAAAAAAATTCTTATTATATCGTTGATTTTTTGTTTGAAATTTTCCATAAAATTACGGCTATTAAATATGACGTTTAACCGGATATCGACCCTCCGTTATCTAAATATCTATATTTCACAGTGCAATACGTATATAGTAAACATATTTATAGGTGGGGTCCGTTTAGTTCTTCGAAGACCCTTTTCCGTTCGGGGGGAGGATTCCCTTCAGGAAGAAAACTACCATATATATACTCCATTCCGTATGTGTATATAGGACGTCGTAGCCTCGTACTATGACGATGAATTGTATACAGGCATTATGCCAAGGGGATCCTATTAGCGAACCCGGTCGACAGGGAGACCGGTGTCAATGTCCGCTCTTCACGTCGACCAATACCGCCCAACTTTCGAGATATTATTGACGCAAAGTCAGCGTTAATCCCGATGACTCGTAAATACGACATACTATATAATACTATGTACATATATTATGTATATATATATAAAACTTTGTATTTACGAGTCATAATACCATATATACACATCTCAGAACTTTCTTCCGATATTCATTCACTCGTTACAACGTTCCATCGAACCCCTATTCAATCACTTACTCGCACGAGCGTACAGCTCGTCATTAACCATAAATCATGACGAATCTCGTTCAACGCAACGACTCGTCATGCACATTTCCAAATACTCAAATATACACTGGGAATTCATGACGGCGGAATGATTGATCAAACGGATGAAAGAATAATAAATCGCCTTAACTGAAAAAAAAAAACAAAAATACAGTTTGAACATTTGTTTTTCTAAAATCGTTCACCTCTTGCGATCCTAATGGAGGGTCGTAAAAAAGGAAAGTGAGAATTGGCGAGCTTCTGATGTAAAAGAACAACGACTGCTAACAGAAGGGCTTAACCCATATGATTTAACAGGTAAAGTGATGTGGATTATGACCCTTTGGTTTGCTAGCGTTGTATATATATGTATATGTCTTCGCTCCTCGACCCGGCCGTCAAAATATCCTGTAGGTCACCGAGGGGTTTGAACTCAACTCCGTTCAACAGGTAGCGTTCGTTGTCGAGAGACCACGACCCGGAAGCGTCGGAAGAGAACCCTAGCGGCAGTCCTCTCCATTATATTCATATCATGTAAATGCACCCCCGCGCCCTTCCGCTTCTCGATTATTCTCTCTCATTCTCTCGAAGCAAAACCCTCGAACCCACCGAGGGTGTCTCACTCTATCCTCAATTCCTCTTCTATCTATTCTATATCTTTGCGTATACATATATGCATATATATCGTCGATTCCTCTGTAGTTTCCGTTGCCTCCACTCCAATAATCTCCATCTTTCTCGTTTTCATTTTCCACCCTCGTTCTCTGAGCACCACCGCAGTCCTGGTATTACTATCATTATGGCGGAACCGTATTATCGAGTTCGAGTGAAAACGCATCGTAGCATCCTACGTTTGTGATTATTTTGTCCTCATTTGCATTTATTCTAATGGGATAATGGTCAACGATGTCGGGACACCTAGCTCTCACAATCTTTTTATCCTTCTTCTCGCATCTTCTCGTATTTCTACAAACGTATGCATTAAATTTATAGTTACGAGCAAGTATATTTAATTTCCAAAAAGGTCTCATAATTGAACTATGGCTGTGCGCAGCATGTAACTTCCTCTTTGAGGAGGCATTTCTATTTTCGTTCGGTGATCGATAAAATATTTCTGTCGGTGAATCATGAATCACATTATTCTTGTGTCCATAGTAGTCATTCTTACTTTCATCTTTCGCTGTACTTTATTCGTGTAAGGGGAAAATCAGGAAGGGATTCCGGAAATTATTTTCATGTACGAGGAATCATTTGAAAGTTTGGCTTTTTATAAACAAAACAAAAACATTCATTCACAGCAGATACGATAAAGTAATGTTATAACACGATGAGGTAAAATATCAACTGAGACACAATAGTTCCGGGCAATATAAGAGTTACTTTTGTATTTTCAATATATAAATTTCGCACTCGAGGTGCCAATATCATATACGTAGGACTAATTGACACCGACACTGAGAGTATGCTCGACGAGAGCAATTACGTCGATCGGCTATCTGCCGCGATACACCGTCTTGTATATAATCACAGAGACCGATCGTGTCGGTGGCCACACGTGGAATCTTAATGAACGTTTCCACGCGTCACACCGTAACGTTATTAAAATTCGATATCCACCTTCTCTCGTCGATTCACTTTTACAAGCCGTTCGGGGCTATGAACTCCGCGCATTCTATAGGTTGAGATTGTGCAAAAGGGACCAAGCCACCCCTTTGTAATTAACGTTCCGGTGAGGCAACGAGAGCCTCGGAGATACGTGATATCCCAACGACGATGAGGCGTGCCATCAGCCATCAGCCATTATTACATCACACTCGAGAATAGCAAGCTTTTTTTCTTCAATTAACAAAAGCTCTTGTGAGAGTTTCGCATATCTTTTTTTTTTACGTACTGTTTTTTCATTATTGGTCTAACATAGCTCTTCGTTATTCGATATGTCTGTTGAGCCTCCAGCTCGATCAAACGTAAAACGATCGGTGTGTGATGTACGTGAAAAATAATAAAAAGAATGGGATATCGGAGAAAGGGATATTGGAGAAAGAGATTTTCACTAAAGCTTGTTGAGCATCGAAGCAGAGCGGAGAAAATTGAATCTACTGGAAAATGAACATCAGGAAAACGAACGAATGGCATTCCTCTTTCTGCGTTTATTCGCAATTTCTAGATTCACTTTATTCGTCCTTCGTATGATGCCTTTCAGGCTACTTTGCAGTATGATTAATGATCCGACTGGATATGTGCGTACTAGGGCGATTTTTTTTTTTGACTATATTCTTTTTCAGTCCCCACCCGAAGTTTTGTTGGGTATGTCGAAAAAGAAATTCCCTGAAAGTTACAGCCCTTAATATTAATTCTAAGTACTTTCCCAAAGCGTGAGAAGATTTTCCATCTAAAACACACGTAAATCGAATTTTTTTTTTTCAAATTTCTATAACTCAGCCGCATTTTATGCTATCGTATTGTTGTTGGTTTCGATTTACTCAGAATAAAACATTCTAAAAAAGTGCCTCTTGCGATGAAAGTGTAAATTGTACTGGTGAGTTGGTACGGGTCATCAACATGAAGTTGATTTTTACCCAAAATTCTCGTTTTTTTGCTGTTATCTCCGAAACAATTAACTTTACGAAAAAAATGTGAACGAAAAATTTGTTGGAAATTTAATTTCCTATAAAAAAGGTCCTATCGACCCAATTGCTTATTAATATTTCTTGAGATATTGAACTTTTTTTTATTTTTTTTATTATTTAATATTTCATATTTTATAAATTTTATACTACTAATAAGTTAAAATTCAATACCTCAAGAAATATTAATCTAAGCAATTGGGTCGATGGGACCTTTTTTGTAGGGAATTAAATTTCCAACAAATGTTTCATTTACGTTTTTTTCGTCAAGTTAATTTTTTCGGAGATAACAGCAAAAAAACGAGAATTTTGGGTAAAAATCAATTTCAGTGACCCGTACCAACTCACCAGTACAATTTACATTTTCGCCGCAAAAGGCACTTTTTTAGATTGTTTTATTCTGAGTAAATCGAAACCAAGAACAATATGATAGCATAAAATGCAGCGGAGTTATAGAAATTTGAAAAAAAAAAATTCGATTTACGTGTGTTATAGATGGAAAATCTTCTCACGCTTTGGAAAAGTACTTAGAATTAATATTAAGCGCTGTAACTTTCAGGGAATTTCTTTTTCGATATATCCAACAAAATTTCGGGTGGGGACGGAAAAAAAAATAGTCGAAAAAAAAAAATCGCCCTAGTGCGTACATTTATGTACGGTGCATAGAAACAAACTTATATTTACGTTAATCGACTTTCAACACTAAAACTTTTATGATAATTGTTGTTCGATGTAACGATATTTTCAACACTTTATAAGAATGTAATCTCACGTATAGGCGAGTGCGATTAAGATATTAGGATAGATTTTTAACGATTCGAAAATCCTGCCATCGGTTCACGTTGTTGCTGTAAGCTTGGAAAAATACAATTGAAAACTTTAGAATAGTGTTAAGATTCATTACGTTAAGAATTGTGCATTTCTATTAGAAATTCCGACGCTATTTTAGTTAGTGTCCTGACACCAATTTACTACAGATTTACTGCCTCACGAAGGACAAATGATTAAATTCGTAGCTTTCATTAACGTCACACGCTCGTACTGATGTTCGCGTTAAACCACAAGATTCCCACAGTACGAGTTTGTAGTTCATATATCAGACTGGATTACGTGGTCGAATGAAATAGAGCCGAAGAGAGACAAAAAAACCGCAAAAAAGGGAAGCTTGAAGGAGAAATAGAAAAGAAAAGCAAGAGGTATGCGGTTAGATTGCGTTGCACCATTAGGAAAAAACGTGCCAAGGGTGGAGGTCTTTACACTCCGAGGTCCATAGAGTAAACTAGTGATCGTGCAGGGATTCGGCTCGTTAGTGTGTCCCGTATAAAAAAAAGGTACAGTTTTTTTTTGTCTCTGACCACGCCGGATCAATTAGGTGACGATGCTTGGCCGATTACCGACCCTTCGCTGTAGGGGTTGCGGTAATCGTGAAACCTCCCCCCTCACCACACACACACACCCGTTCATGTAGATATATAAGCAGAAAGGCTGTCAATGAGTCCCAGTATTTCTGTGGTCTTTTTCTGACTGCGATAAACGTTTATGATAAATGTTACGGCGATTGGCCACGCCATTTACCGTATGACACGTTTTATCGATCAATAATTTAAAACCCATCAATGGATTAATTATGCTAACGAGAAAAAGCAGATAAAAAAGTTTCGGTTAGTTTTATCCTTTATCTAACGAATAACGAGACGAAATATTGTCACAGAAGTTGCGAATCGCTAATATAGATCAGCCAGTAACTAGAGTGCGGGATACTGTGAACCACTTGCAGTAGTCGAGACAAATCGTATCAGTCTCGCGCAGCGTCCCCCGAGGATCAGGTTGACTTTAGCTGTAAGTTTGGCGCATTATATGGGGGAGTTTTTTTTATCGCTCTCTGTCTAGCTCCGCAGAACCCTCCAAATCCATACCTTTTTTTTCCGTGACCGTACATTATTCTCTTATGCGCGACGAGATAACGCATTTGTGCTGGTGATACAGTCACATGTTTATAAAATTTGTAAATTTTTCATTTGACAGAATCAAAGGAATCATGATTATTTACCTCATTACATATATTGACCGTTGATTGAACCGAACAATGAATAACTGGGTATTTAATAATTGTAGAAATAATGTCTTTATCTTTCATCCTTTTTGTTTATAAAACTGTGTGGGTATACTTAATATTTCATCTAAACGTCATTTTTTTTTATTTTCAATGATACCTATTTAATAACGCCAGAGTCATCGTCAGCAGGAAGTATATTCAGTTGTGCGTATATACAAATAACTATACGCACCTGTGTTTTTTTTAATTATTATGTATATAACAACAACAAAAAGTGGATTCACGCTGTCTCACTATTTTTCCACTTTTATTTCGGGTCTGCGGAACAAACTCGTCGTTCTCGGGTTTCATATACGCTCTCTCAGTCCCTCTCCCTCTCACTGTGACTGTCTATCACCGAGTACCGCAGTATACGAACGATTGAATCGACAAATAAACCTAGCCGAGAGTGTACGCTTTGCGTATCTGTCCCGATAGATCGTTGTTGTTTTATTTTTTTGTCCAGTTATAAACTCTCGTAGTTCAGTACGAAACAACGCACTCCGTTTGGAAAATAATGTTTGGAGGACTCTCTCCTCATGGTACGCAGCGGCTCTCCGTTTTCAACCCGGTCGTATTTTTTTTACCTTCCGGGTAAAAAAGTCCTTCCATCGCTCGCCTACCGCTCTCCGGCCGGAGAGTCCTTTTGAGACCTGAAGGCTCTTTTTTAATTTGAAATAAAGCTGACGACCCGTGAACGACTCCATGCGAGTACATTTTTTTTCCTCTCGACTCTACTTTTCACGTTTTTATTCCAATTTCCGTGTTAATATACGAGACAATGCGATTATGTTACGAAATTACGATTTTTGAGTTGAGGCATAAAAAAAACTTTTACGAATACTATACGCTTGTCAGACGAACGTTCTGTCAAACGAAATTTAGATCAAATAGAATTTAACTGGGGGTCTTTTTTTCTTTTACAGAGCATGCAAATTTTAGGGAAATAAATTTTGTTTGAATTTCGTTTGGGTAAAGTGAAAAAGACTGAATAAATAATTTTATTGAAAATAAATTTCATTCCATTGATGCATTAAAGCGAATCAGAGGTGCAGGATGAAAGTCTCATTAGTAATTTGTATTTAACGTCGCGCTTTGTGCCGTAGGTACAAAAGTGATTGGGGCAAACTATATCCGTAACCACGCCATGATAAAAAAAAACACATAAAAGAGGAAAGCTCTCTTTACGGTACTTGCCGAGAGTGTGATCCTATGAGATCACTACCCAAGGCAGAAGACTTCTTTCTCAGTCGTATTCAATCTTGCTGTCTCTCTCTCGTTTCGAGCAAACGGGTCTCGTACGATAAAGTATGATAATGGCTTCAAGATTTCCCATGTGCTTCGATCAGATTACCAGCATTTTCTTCTTCTCTCTTTTTTATACCTTCACTCTTTTCGCGTATAGTCCGTATGTAATTTATATATACCTATATATATATATATATATATATATATATCTATATGGATATATCAATTGCCAGCAAACGAAAGGGCGTAATCCACGAAATTTAACAAACAAAGTGATGTGAGTTACGTCCTATTGTTACTTAAAATTCGATATATATGTGTATACAATACTGTATTCTCTCGTTCTCTGCTTTCTTTTCTTTCTCCACGAGACGCTTCCACGTACATACGAAGCAACGAGTTGTAAACTCTTTTCCACCACCGTGGCTATTCTTTCTGCCTCACAGTAAGAGTATATACGTATACGAATTGTTGGGAAAGAGAAAAGGGCGCAAATCACGTAACTTTACGCGTTAAATCATTTGGGCTACATCCTTTTGTTTTTTGGTACTCCCGATATACATGTATATACACGTAGATAAATATAGCGTAAGACAAACGCACCGCGGTCTCGGGAGAGTCGGGTGGAAAATTGCAAATGAATTTTCCACGAGGAAAGTTCCAGAGCAAGATGGCAGATGAAAAAGGATAGAAAATGGAGAAGGGCTCGACGTTTTGTACTCTCTCTCTGCCAAGACCTCTGCCTTTCCCCGTCACCTCAATCTCTTTTTCTAGCCTTCTCTCCGCATATAATATGTATATACAGGGGGTTTCGGGGAGTGCGCGGTACGCTCGCGCTCGTTTTGGCGTCCAACGCTCGCGAATACAGTGGAAAACCGACATTTAATTACGAGATTAGATTCGTCCGGGGCTTTTATTAACGCGAGCGGAAAAGAGACAAAATTAAACGAGTAGAAGAGAGTGGCGGGTCTGGTTGGTGCGTCGGGGGAATAGATGAGGTGAACGAAAACTCGCGGAAAGATGAGGGAGGAAGATATAGAGAAGAGAGAGCTAGCTGTCAGTTTTCTTCATGAATAGTAGTATACAGGCTGGAAGTTTGCTTTATGAAAACTAATCTGACAAAGGAATTAATAACGTTCCATCCTTGAAAATAATAACGTAATATGGCTTTTCTACGAGAAGGCGAAAAGGAAAAAAAAGTGTGGAAGAAGAAAAATCATTAGAAGTGAGTGAATGGTAGAAAAATTGAGACACAATATGAATTATAATTTTTCGTATGATTAACCGCCAACGTACAATCAATAATTATAATTGTAATTGTAATTGCGTAATTTATGATGATGCACAATATTTCTTATGCGTACATTTTAATTCGCATATACGAGGTCTGTTCAAAAAGTATCGCGAATTTTGAATTTTCGCGGGCTACGTATATTCGATTTTCGTTTTTTTTTGTGGCGTTAGGTTGGTACTCGTGTCCCTCACTTATGCTGAAAAAATCGGGCATTTTGAATGTTTAGTTAATTGTCGACAGCTGTTTTGGTTAGACGTGTTTTGACTTGTTTTCGATTTTTGCCTATTCCAAAAAAGCAGCTTCCATTGCGATGATTGAGCTTTGGTTTCCACGTCATAACCATAAACCCATGATTCGTCACCAGTTATGACCCTCTGGAGCAAATTTAGGTCGTCGTGGACCGAGTCCAACAGCTCTTGAGCAATGTTAACGCGACACTGTTTTTCTTCGAAATTGAGCAATTTTGGCATGAATTTCGCGGCGACCCGTCTCATGCCCAAATCATTGGTAAAAATCGAACAGCACAAGCCAATCGTATGTTTAGTTCCTCAGCAACTTCTCTAACGGTGATTCGACGATTGGCCAATATTATTCTCTTCACTTCATCAATGTTTTCGTCTGTTGTTGATGTGCTCGGGCGTCCGGAACACATTTCGTTGTTCGCATCCTTCGGCCCTCTGAGAACATTTTGTACCACCGATAAACGTTGCTTTGGTCCAAGGCAGCTTCACCATATGCCACAGTCAACATTCGGAATGCGTCCGCGCACTTAAATTTGTTTTTCACACACAATTTGATACAGATTCTCTGATCCATTTTTTGGAATAGGCAAAAATCGAAGACAAGCCAAAACACGTCTAACCAAAACAGCTGTCAACAATTAACTAAACATTCAAAATGGCCAATTTTTTCAGCATAAGTGAGAGACACGAGTACCAACCTAACGCCACAAAAAAATCGGAAATCGAATATACGTAGCCCGCGGAAATTCAAAATTCGCGATACTTTTTGAACAGACCTCGTAACTAAAATTTGGATAAAAATGTTTGCATCAAGAATTATATATGTCGCAGCCACGAACAGTACAAAAAGAAGTGATTTTAATTTATTCATCTGTTAACTCCGGTTAAATTATTAATTTAATTGAAAAATTATATATTTAAATACGACGTGTGTTTGGGGCTGTATTCTCAGTAAATGTTTTTGAACTGAAAGACCGGAGCTGCTCTTTGTGGGCTCGAGATAAGAGAGGCTGCGGCATTTCGAGACGGTTGATGGAGTAATGAACGGTGATAAAGACCGACGATCGGAGGAGGAACGAGCGGGACTCTCGTTCATTCTCTCGTCTTTCTGGGTTATCATATATGTACGACCGTTGACAAAATAATGAACAGCTCAATTAGGCTCATCGTTAAAAGCAAATGTGTAGCCGTGGTATCAACACTTAAAGCACAGTATATATATATATATATATATATATATATATATATATAGCAACGGATATATTTTTTTCAAGTAGATCATGTATGTATACAAATTTATATTTGATGTATATAAATTTCACTCCTTTATCTATTTATTTATTTATTATGCAGCTTCTTGTCGCAGTATTCCGCCACTTGGTATTATATATAGAGCATTATATATATTTTGATAAAATATATTTCTCACCAAGTACATTGTTGACACTTTCACGAGAACTTATTTCGCATCGGTCTTCCATAAATGAGACATCAATTTACGCGTACGGCAATACATAATGTACCATTACAAATGTATACAAAATTTTCTCCTCATTTATATTGGCCTCTCGCCACACTCACTGAACGATCTCGATACTTTTTTCATCTCTTTTTCTTTTTCTTTTTTATTTCGCGCTCAGCGATAATCCAGGTAATTTAATAATAAACGCTGCGTTCCGAATTTTTTTTTCTCTCGTTGTGCCCGATCATCCGGTGTGGTACTCGCGCTGTGTGACGCGCGGGATAACTCAATGAGATCGTGTCTGGAATTTCGTTACTCGCGGCCCCGCGGCAAAGTGATAGGCTCTCACTTTTACCTTTACCATCGCGTTATGGTACACACGCGTTATATACATTATATATATATAGTATATGTGTGGCACGCTGGTCAGCGCGAAAATAATAAAATATCGTCTCACCGTCTCCGCTCATGCTCGAGGGTGAAAATACTCTCGCCGAGCTCGATAAAATTTATAGCCCGACAATTACTTTTCATCGTGTAAGCTTGTGTAACGCGTACGTGATGCGCTCGCCATGAGAGTGAGAGAGACTTAATTCGCGTTATGTATACCATGACCGGGGATTTTTTCGTTGATTCCATATTATACACACGGGTTCTCTCCTTCGGGTTGGATAGTATATATCTTTTTTGGTCGCGACAACGATCCTCGCTCGCCTTTTTTCGCCGCGGTTTCGGGGATTTATTCGGGAAACGTACGAGGGCTTTTTCGGGGCTTCGAAGCTCTTCTTTCTCTCTCTCTCTCTCTCTCTCTCTCTCTCTCTCTCTCTCTCTCTCTCTCTCTCTCTCTCTCTCTCACACACACACACACACACTCTTTGGCAACAACGAAAAACGAATGAAGAAAAAAAATCCCGTTAGCTCATCCTTTGCCAGGAATTTCTTACTGCCATGCTGCTCGAATTGCCTTGTGTTGTTTTCTCTTTAAACACCGAACACTACGATTTAAAAAAGAAATGGTTTCTATAGTTTTTTCAACGGCAAGCCATATTAGTTGTCCTTCCATCGGTTTAATTAATTCGCAATTAGCGTAGAACTATTACCATCGATTCATGTAGAGATTAATTGATTTATGGTATTGGAATTGCTCGGACGTTAACTTTTCATTTGGTTCCTTCTATATTGTAAAATTCACAATAATGAACTCTTCAACGGACTTTTAACTTTTCATTTGGTTCCTTCTATATTGTAAACTTCACAATAATGAACTTTTCAACAGAACTTTTCCATAGAAGATGTTGTATAATGTTGATCGTGTAAAAATTATAGTCATTCATTTATGAAACATTCATTTTTTGTTGAAACATTTTTTTGCACCGTATTATTCAAAATTCAAATATGAGATTACCGCCAGTTATATTCTTAAACCGAAGTGGCTTCTTAAATTTTATTCGGTCCTATTCTATATTTAAAGAAGTCGTTCGAAAGTTCATTCTTTTTTTTTTTTCAACAATGCACCTTTCGAGAGACAAAAGGTACTTTTTATGTATCACGTGAGCACACGATAGGGATAATGGTCCATGAAGATTGGAACGTGACTCGATATTGCAGTGAGGTAAACGTGTCTCTCTCACAGAGGTATACATACATATATACACATATGTATATATATATCACGATACAGTAGAGACTCTTACCTCTTCGAAAATCCAGGGTGCACACCCAGTGAATTTTCCACAGATAGAATAAAGCACGGACCATCGAATTTGAGTTATTTCGCGAGTGTCCACAAAGACCTCTGGTATTCATCGGGGCTCGTCCGTATAACGACGACGTTTGTCTGTTATCGACTGCTCACAAGCAAAAGGGCTCAATTCACAGTATACTCTGTATGTTAAATTGTGTGTTATACATCCTTTCGTATGATATCGGTCGATCCATATTATAACGTCGTTTATAAACTCGCAGGAGAACGCGAGAAAACGTGTGTCGTTTTCTTCGTCCTCTTGATGGTCCTCTGCTCTTTCTCTCGATATTTCCGTACAACGGGAGGTTTGTACGGCAAAAGCAAGTTGAGCCCTGAATACGAAATGAAATTCTTGGATACGTGCGTCGACTCTGCCGCATCCTCGCTCGTGGATCTTGCTCGAGTTCATTCTTTTTTATTTCTATTTTTTTTCCTGGACCCCCCCTTTATTCAGCCAGCTCTGAAGACGACGCGATCTCTTCTACGAGATCTTCGTTCCTCTCTCGAGGATTCTAGTGATATTTGTTTTTCGCATACATATCCATGCTCCACAACATCAGGAATGGTCACAATTTGAACGAACAATCATGTTATGCCATTATATAACAAACATTTTTAATATGGCAAAATGTTTACAAAAAAATGTTATTATAACTAATGAAAATGACAATGCTTTCGAATATTTCGGAATGAATTATTTTCTCATGTTACATTGATCCTTAAAGCTTGTTAAACAAGTATTAAAAAGTCATTAAATTTAAACACGCTATGAAACCAGAACGACTCCAATGTCGATCAACATCCGGATTAAATAACCATTTTTTTGGGTAAGGTTTAAAAAAAAAATCATCCCATAACATGTGGAAGTATATTTTCTGCCCGACGTTTATCAAAACATAAGATAAAAACAACAAACGGTTCAAATCCAAAAGGTCATATTGATCGTGTGCAAGCATAAACTTGACGCCCTTCTGGCCTTTGGCCAACGATGGGGCTAACGGGTACCCGCATGACGAGAAGTCATTACGAAGATATGAAGATAAAAGCTTTTGACAGATAAGAGCCGAATGGTTTGGGTATAGATGATGGTAATCGTTGGGACGGAGAGTCATGCACGTACACACACGCGCACACACAGTGGGATCAGAGTCGAGGGATAAAGAGGAAGATCATAGCGTGTTTGAAGAGCCTAGAATTTAAACGAGGGGGTAGATTTCTGTATGTGTGCGGTGAATGTCTGTTCGAGACGGGACATTAGACGCAAAATAGTGTATATCGACTGCTTTTAAAGCAAAGACCTTAACCCCGTCGATGTAACACGTAAAGTAATGAGGATTACGCCCTTTTGTTTGTTAGACATTTATATATCTATGCGCGTGTGTGTTTCTCTGTGTATAAGCGCAATGGAGAATGAGGCGCCCTTCACACGGTCCATTAAAGTCTACGATGCGCCAATTAGAACTACTTACCGCTCATGTTGAGGCAAAAGTGTATGAATAGAGAACGCGCGAAATGTCTGCCACTTTTGCCCGATTCTCTAGATGCGGCGGCACACACTCGCCGTTCCTACCACCATAAACGAAAACTCGTTAAGTATATAGGTATATACACTTACATTGCTTCCTACCCAGTCACCCATTAATGCACACGCGTCGTTCTCCTACATTTCTCCCGTTATATACTTCGATAGTTATACGCAATTGGAGTGTGTGTTTGCGGTAACTTCATACTCCTCGCTCTAATATCCCAGCACTCTCGCCTCTATCTAATGCCAATGCGAAGAATAACCTCGAACGTTATACACCAAGAGTGTACTTTGTGTGTTTCGCTTCTGGCTAATCTTCGCTTAATTTACTTTTCGGTATATTTAAAACAAAATTGCATTTTCCGACATTATATGGTTAATCCGAAAGATTTTTCGAGTATTGTAGCAAAAAGTTTTTCACTGTCGACTCTTTGGAAATGAGAAAATGCCGAAATTTCGCGTGTACGTGTAATATGTTGATTTCAGTCCGATTGACAGTATTCTCTCTAGTCTTGAGGGTAGATTCACACTTAACGAATACGAAAAATACGATAACGGATCGGGATCATAACTACATTAGGGGATGTGAATTTAAAGACCTTTTAAACGGACCAAAACTATTGGCTTATTAATATTTATTTTCGGACTGTGTATCGCCGAATAATTTCGCGCTGATGATGTTACTAAACTAGACTAGATACGTTTGCTTCGATAATTGGAAAAATGTCCATAAGAAACACAGGAAAAACAATTTTGCTCAATTTTTCTTTGTTCTTTTACTACACCGCCAAAGAGAAAAAAAATGGAGCCGTCATGGGACGCCTGGTAGATGTGAAACATCCAACAGGACGGGGTTCTTGAGAATACCGTGTGGGATACGTGGCGTGGAGAATTAAAAAAAAATAACAGGAAACGTAGCTTTTGATTTTCTTCTAAAATTTTTATTTGGTTGCTTCATCTGTTACTTCGGTTATAGTAGCACTCGTTGCTACATTTGATTCGATGAAACTAACAATCTGTCGATGATAGCTGAAGTATGAAATGAATGTTTTAGATGTCATGTTTTCAAGATATCTACAGAACACTGCATCTATAGTCGTGCCATACCTTATAGTATGCTCATTTGCGTGGTTGTTCATGATCAACTGAAATGCATTTTGGAGAAAATGTATGAATGGCGATGATTCAGCTTTGGCAAAATTAACATTGAAATTCCCTGCTAAAGTTAATGGAAGTTGATGTAAATTTGCTCCCAATAGCATTGAACCGGCTGGACTATATTTGAGTAAAAATCGTGTAAAAATCGTATAATATTGTGAATTTTTTGGTTTCTAGAAATATATACAAAGATCATGACCAATTCCCTTCCATCCTCTATAACAATTTGTGCCACACATAAATCGCTAATATCGTCTTGACCAAAACCAAGTCCCGTTACATTTCTCAACCTAACGATTATGCGAGATGTAATAATATCAAATGAATCTCCATTCTGATAAATAGCTGCACCACCAGCTCTAACATTATTGCGTTTGAAGTGGACAATACAATGAAAGTTGAGGATGTCGACGTTTTCTTCATTACCAAGCCATTCAACTCATTAAGTTTCACTCAATAATAAGAAATTACTATTTTTTACGATCGAATCTTGTAGATCTGGGACATGCTTTCTGAGACTTTGACAATTTAGCGTGAATAACGACAATCCCTTTCTTGATATTATGAAATTTGATAGTAATCCTTGGAGTGTCTCGAGTCTATTAAGCGATAATCTTTTAAATTCTTCATGCAACTCTACAACTGATGAATCAATTCGTCTACCGTGGTAGAATTTTAGATAATTATTACGTGTATATATGTATAAGCCTTCGATACTTGTTACTCGCGATAGGGCTACACATAATAATTGTATAGAATGAGTTTTGTTATATTCATAAACAATCTCGCTGTAAGACCCTTGAGACTTATGGATAGTCATAGCACATTCAGGTATCAATGGGAAATGATATCTTCCTGCAACGACCGTAGACGCGGTGTCGTTAGCGAGCGATAGCCTATGAGAGTCGCGTCGTTCCGCTGGAATCTTCCCTGCAATTGGCTGTTGCTCGCTAGCGCCAGACGCTATGATATTGCATCTGGTTCAGAATCGCGCCTCTGCATGCGCAATCAACCTGTGCGCAGAGTTGAGTGGAGGGGAGCGTCACCACGACGTGCAATCGACGTTTCCTATCGACCGATTTACTCCCAACGCGCGTAAAGATGTTTCACATCAAAAATATGTATAATTTTTCGTGATGAAGAAGCAAATCATATCTTCGTGATAACCTAAAGTTCAAACGACGATGTCGAGTTCTCGAAAGAGAGGAAAAATATTATGTTCGAAAGTTACTCAACGAACCACCTTCGAACGAGACCACATCAACCAAAACCACAATGCGCGCAGAAGAACACCCCACAACTTCTCTAATGCCACTGAAATGGAATAAATAATGCCTCCAGGCGAATGATATGATATATACATATATATATATATACATAAGTATATCCATAGTATACGAGTTTGGGGCTGTATGTAGTCCACCCGTTTGAAGGGTCCCAGAGATAAATCTATTCTCTGCGTCAGCGGAATACGATATAAGCGGTCTGTCAGACCGTCTGATCATTCCTCTCGTGTATTATACCGTTCTTCCTCACGTGTTGTCACAAATAGTTTGCCCTCGAACCTCTTTCCTTCCCTTCGCTCTCGCGGTCGCAACTTTTTGTCGATCTCGTCTATTTTTCGCCAAAATTTATTCGTCCACCATTCTCACTATAAGAAGAGCATATCCGTTTGAAAGAAGAAGAAAAACAAACACAACAAGTACACACTATCTGTTAAGGTGCAACAAAAAATTTCACCTATCGTCATTTAAACCAAGTTTCTTTGCTTCGAACAAACTTTATTTTTATTTCATGAGTTTTAATTTAAATAAGGTGCAAATTGAGAAAATGTATTACTAAATTAATGACCGAATGACATTGATTTAGCAATGAGTGGATATCCTCAACGATATTCGATTTTTTTAACCCAATTCCCAAGCGTTATTAATGTTGCTCAGTCATATTTTTACATTGCTGATTTTTGTTCAATTTATATGAAAAAAAAAAAATTATTATTATGATCTATCTACAAGAAATAATTGTCCACCAAGCAACAAACTTGTTTCCAAAAGAGGCAAAATCCAATTTCATCTTCAGCAGAGGTAGTGAATTCACATTGTTTTTTTTTTCTTTTTACATTTCCTTCGTAATTTGTGGTATCAGAACTGCTCGTAGCTCGTGACGATTGCGCGAGCATAAATACGGTATGCCAAGTGGGTCGGACGAAATTTCCGTGGTAAGTCGTCGTATAACAGAAAAATAATAAAGTGAATAAATTTAATGATTTTACGAGAGAAGGCAGACGCAAAAGAGTGAGAGGAATGCAAAAGGGTGTGGGATAGTGGCTAGAGGGGGTGGTGCGAGTGTGCGTTATTAATTATGGAAAATAGAGGGAGAAAGAGAGAAATAAATAAAGGACCATATACTTGCTCGGGACCTCCGCGAACCTCCTTCGGTGCGATCATATCGCGCACGGCGTGTAATATTATAATTATATTGCTGCACGACACGAAAGTCAAGCTAACGTGCAACTTAAAAGAGAGAAATATTTTTTTTCTCGCCGGTAGCAAATGTAGATATATATATATATATTTTTTTTTTTGTAAGAGCGATGTGGACACTGACGTTTCATCACGATGACCGATTAATTGTCGCAATTTTGTTGCACGCGCATCGCGCTCCTCAATCTTAAATCTTCGGTTGTACCATTGGCATCTTACATAATCTCTCCCATTCCCTCATTCAAGGATATTACATAAAGTATTAAGTGGAAGAAACATTTTCATCGGTAATGCATTTTTAACGTTTTCGTGCTTTGTAGAAAATTAAATTATCTCGAAAAACCTTTTGAGCTTACTTTTACTCAGTCTCCAACTTTGAACGATGATTAAATTTTGCATTAATGTGAGAACATTTGTGAGTGAACAATTTCTTTGTGTTAAACATATATATATATATATATATATATATATATATATATATATATATATATGCATCGGTATTCCTGTCTTATTGTCATTATCACATGCTCGTCTTCGTGGTCAGCGATTAGATGCATTATGCATGTTCTTCGTGCACGCACACCGTAACGTTACGAATGATAAGCAGAAAAAAAACAACGAGCGAATGCGTGAATGGACACATGCAAAGGCGAGGGTAAAACAGATGCACGCGATTTCACTGTGGTTATAGAGAATGATGAGTTGAATGCCTGATTTCGTGATTTATCATTGAAAATTGACGAAAATTAACAATTATACATTATGTTTTAATTTTTTAATTAAATTTTTAATATTTAAATTTAAAAAAATTCCCACTCATTTTTAACTCTTTTATTTAAGTTCATATACTCTTAGAGTATAATTCTCTTTTCTCGCTCGACGTGCACATACGTCACCGCGTCCATTGTACCATTTTTTCTCTGGTCTGTTTTTATGGTTGACTTTATCAATGGTTACAGGCTTTTTTTATATGGTTACCATACTCAAAAACTCCTTGACTCTCGCGCGGGAGAAAGAGAAGCATTTAATCTGGTTTCCCACGGGACGGACACTCCAAAAGTGTCGACTATGTGAAAGAAAGTTGCGATTAGGGTCTATATCGTAGAAGTTAGAAAAGTCGAGTGGCACGCGTCTATCCGAGGTACGTGTGCGCCGGTGTGTCGCTGAATGTCGGAGAACCAACGCGATTATCCATGAATCGCGGGAGATTGGCCTCGCGCAACGAGAGTCGTGTTTCGCGTCTGACATCGTTATGGATCACCGTGGTGCGTGTACCGAGCTTTTTGTATTTGTGTTTTTATGTTCCTTGTGTGTGTATGCGCGTGCGAAAGCCCTCACGAGTTCTTTACGTGCGTGCTGATCTCTTCGAATACCGTTATACATTAAAGTCGTATATATTACCACATCTATAACGACTTTTAACAAACAAAAGGGCGTAATTCTGATGATTTAATGCACGTAAAGTAATGTGGAGTACGCCATTTCTGTTCGCATAAACGCAGTCGATATACGCACACGTGTGCACTCACATTCTTTCCGAGGGCTAGTTTTTTTCCTACTTCCCCTCCCTTCTTTTCTCTTACCTCTCGTCTCACTTTTTCTCTCTCTCTCTCGCACATTTAGCACATTGAAGCCCTTCGACCTCTCTCTGTGCCTCCTCCTCTTCCCTCGTCGATCTCGAGAGTATTCCCATTTCCGGAACCACTTCACGTTCTCGCGTATCGCATCGTGAATATATAGATCTTTTTGTGTGGCTCGCAAGAACAGCTCGAAGATCTTGCGAATGGAGATACAGGAGTTATAATAAAAATAAGTACAAACATGTATTTATAAAAAAGAAAAAAAATTACTTTAGGGATATACCGTGACTCGAATTCGAAGGGAAATCTAATTGACGGATAATCAGGGATAAGGACGCACGGGGAGGAGTATTCGCGAATGAAGAAATTATTCAGAAAATTTTTGTTGAGAAATGTAATCGTGCTGGTTGTTGGGAAAGAATAGAAATGGTGATGTTTTTTTTGCGAACTGTTACATATAATTTTCAACAATTTTTCTTTTGTCATGCATATTCGTCTGGTTAGAATGATGCTTCGCGATTATTCATTCAAAAAATGACTGAAAGATCATGTTCATTGCAAAGAAAGCTTTAAGAAAATCAATTATTTTCTCTGCTCGATAAATGATCTAGCTTGCTTGAATTTTTAATCGAAGCTTCTTCGTGGATTGTTAAAAATGAATAATTTGTATTCTCAAAAGCTCCAGTTGGCGATTCAGTTTGCGGTTAGTTAGGAAACAAAAACTCTTATTATTGAATGCTGATTTACGAAAAAATCGCTCCATTTTCAGTGGCATTCTATTTTGCATACTTATATCGTACAAAAATTCATCGGGGCTTCTTTTTTGTCAGGCACAAAAATATGTTTGGTATATTGTGAGGATTACGGAAAAAAAATGCCACGACCGGTACTCGATATAAAGGGCTTACATATCCATTTAGAAATATATAAACAACCGGCTCGTTTATATTTACTCAATAAAATGCGGATATATAGTCTGAAGCTTCTTCTCTTTATGCGCACGATTGGTTATGTGAGACGCGTGCACATCACGGTATATATATATATATATATAGTCGTGCACAACGCTCAACTTGCAAACGCGATATTGTGAAAGCGCGAGCTCGCGCGCGAGCACAACCATTCACCATTGTGATATTGCTTGCTAACACGACATTAATACATCGTCGGTGAATTATGAGGTCATGACACGCCAAGAGCTCGGCTATATATACGTATATGCTTATCCTATATTCCGGCGATGTTACAGAATTCGGGCGAGCAAGAAAATTCCCTATATACGTGTATTAAACCATAGAGTGCCGCTAAGGGGACATTGAAAAATCGTTCCTACCGCTAAAAGCTACGTGATTAAAATGAAATCGGACTTGATGGGTTCGGGAGAGTGACGACCGTGCGTTTTGTAATATTCCATCTCGGGGGGGGGGGGGGGGGGGGGGGAGTCCCTTTTGCCTTTGCTCTTTCGGAATCCAATGACATTTCGCTCTTCTCGAAAATCTCCATTCGAGACGTAGATTAATTATATTCGACGAAACTTCCACGCTTGAGACTACGAGAGAAACGAAAATGAAGGAAAAAAATTATGAAAAGTGTCTCGAATGCTTTTAGCATATGAAATGAAAAATGTTGTTCGATTAGCAGAATTTTCGAAATCTTTCGATTGTTTCCACAATCCGTTATTATTCTAGGCGACATTTCTTGAATTCATCTTTTCAACCTCATAGTTTCGTTTGGCCCTCAGTCGAAACTTCTTGAGCTAAATTCGAAAATTATTATTCTTCCAATGTGATTGATTATCGATATATGGAATAATTTATTTCCTCGATTATAGCGATTTTCACGGTAAGTATTGTTAGCCCCGCATTAAGGGGATCCTTTTCAGTGAAAATGATGACAATTTATTTTCCTTATATGGAACCGATGGATTACTAAAGAGTATAGTGACGTCGGTCCTCTTTGTCTCTATCGCTCTATCTCTCGGGTCTATAAACTGTAGGTTTGAGATACCTCGATAACGTTGCAACTGCAGTCGATGGACGTGTGTGGTGTTACGTGTTGTATTGCCGAGGCTCGGTGAGCAACAGGCATAGGAGTACAGATTCCTGCAGTTTCATCGACCGCTCCAACGCCGACGCTCGCGCTTCTCTCGTTTATATCTTGGATTTTGTGAGTTCATCGGTAATGTTGAAGATGGCGCCACTTTGTACGAACCCTGGCTCTCCGATGAACAGTTTTTCATCCGGGATTTTCTGTGAAAAATAATCGCAATATGTGATTTTTCATCGTATACAGCTTGAGCTATGAAATTGTTTGACTACGCTACAAGGATAAATATATTTTTTTTTATTACGACCCGATTAATTATTAAACACTTTATAGCATCATAACGTTGTACAGAAATATTAGATTGCATTTCAGTCAATGACCTCCTGATAAAAGTAAAAAAATATAAAATGAATATTTATTTTATTATATTAGTTAAAATATTGTTTGGAAAAGTTTACAAATTTTCATTTGGCCAAGCGCTCTCAACAGCTAACGCTTCGCCGTCTTCGCGCCTCTACTTCTCCTTATCCTCTGACATTTCCATAATTGCAAGCACTCCTTCCTCTCCGATGTCTCTTACATCGTGGATACCGGGGAAATTCAGTGAAAATTGATGAATTCAGAAAGCGACGGAAAAAAAGAAGCACCGTACAATCTCTCAATCGGATATTAAAGTTGTCCTGAACGATGGTAGAAACACTCGTGTTATTGAGATGGTCCAATCATTTCTGCGATAATTCCCGTATCGCAAGGAGGGCCGTGGCGAGGAAAAAAATTTTTAAAGAACATCACCCGCACTCTATTCATTTTCGGTGAAGACTTTTCTAATTATTTCAGTCTGGTTTTGATTCGACTGAGCCGACAGGTAATTGAAGCACGAATTTCCCATCCCCAATAGTTCATTTCAATGAAATTCATTTTTTAACTGTGTTCGAAAAAGGATTCAAATGCAACGCATACATTTTCCCAAGTGTACATAGTTTCGTTTCTGGACGAACTATATGAGATACCAATTTTCACAGGAAACAGGAAATTTGTACCTTGAGGAAGATACGACACGCGTAATTCAAACTTAAGGACAATATAACCGACGTAGACGCGAAAGCGAGTGAGAATGAAAATTGTGCGTGATTTCGATGTCTAATGTATCCTTTCCGAGACGTCATCACCGTGTCGTCGCTCGAGAGCCCGACGACACGGCTGTGATGCCGCGCAGTCGTTTACGGGGACAGCCCAGGCGGAAAATGACATTCCCAAACGACGGGGCTCATTCTCATCCACCACGCACATATACGCACAGCAAAACGAAGGGTGAAACGCAAGGAAATGTCGCGAATTTTAGTATCGTACCGCGTGACATTTTACCCCTTGTGCTCATCTTCTCTCACTGGTATCCATCTTTTGTCAGCTTGTCCTATCCTCCTTGAATCTTTACCGTGGCAAACTGTATAAACTGGCTTGACAGTTGACTAAAAATATTTCAACTATTCGATCTGTTATTGTACGGAGAACGAGGGTTGGTAAACGTCACGAAAACAAGAAAGGAAGAGCAGAAGTAGTGACGCCGTCGGATTTCCGGACAACTTCGTTATTTTTGTACCTGTTTTATGCCATTACGTACCGAGGAAGGAATGTGTAAATCGAATGACGTACGAAAAAAGACTTTTTAACACGCCCTCAAGACATTAACTGAATATTTAAACATTTTTGATACTTTACATGTTGTTGGGAAACAGGAGAGTGATAGGGATTTGTGACAAAAGAAAAATCATTAGGCGATAGACGGTGTGCGACGTGATAAATCTGTGAGTGTTTTGGATCCTGACGGCGGTTATAGCCTGAGTGACACTGCCTGATTCCTCGTCGCTGTTTCATGTCAGAAGGGATATCTATTCGCGAACAGCGACAGGCAGCGCTTCAAGTTAAAGTCACTCGGAACGCGTCCACTCGTTTACCCATGTTGATCTCGCTGTGAAATGCTCTGTCCGACCTGTCTTTCTATCTATATTCCAGGGATATTCTATCCTGTGCAATATCTCGCCCCCTCGCGCCATCTACTATCGTCCTTTCGCTCTTATACACTTCCCCGAGCTCGTCCTCTCTCACTCCCTCATTCCCTATCCCGTCAGCCAACAAATTATATTCATATTCGAGGGATTATTCTGGGCTATCCAACGGATCAGGACCTTAAAGGGACTCTATAGACGCGCTAATTATTTCCCTGTGCGCCGTTCGTAGATTGAATTTCCGAGCGCTCGAGCTCAAAGCTCTGACTTTGCGGGTTTGCATCGCGTAGTCTATAGACATTGCTCGAATAGCTTTATTTGCTGCCTCTCTCTCTCTCTCTTTCTCCCTCGTAGTTGATGCAAATATGGAAATTGATTTTTGCATTGGAAACATACCATTGAATTCTTATATTTACATAGATTGCATCGCTATACATGAACATTATTAAACCTTCATGATGTAACGCTATGACGTTAACGATGCACCTAGAATTATCGTATTTTTTCAGTTATTCTGCTTATTTTGAAGCGTCAATTATACTCGTGTGATAGAAAAAAGCGCTGTGTACGTAACTAACGTTGATAAACATTGACAGTGATATTACCGATTTTATAGAACATTGGAAATAGTAATACTCATTATGGACAGAAAGAGAGACACATCGATGCCGTAAATAACATTTTATTTGAAAATGATAAAGGTTAAATAAAATTGTGATTTCTGATTTCATGCTCTCAATCGTACACGCTAAGAACGTTTCAAGCAGTTGCTGAAGCGAAATAGGTAGATGATACGAAGCTCTCAGGATCAGATTCGCAAAGTTTCTTAACAGAGGGAAAAGTTGAGGAACTAAAGGGAGCGAGAAAGATAGAAAGGGAGACACGATAAAATGAAAGCCTGGAGTGTGAAAAGTAGAGAGTAAAGTACAAGGTGATACGAAACTCTCGACAGTTGAGCTTGCATGTCACTGTACTAGGGATTCACGTAAGATCTCTTGGCGTTTCCATCGGCGAATCGGATTAGCTCATTATATATATATATACTGGGGCGATTTTTTTTTCGGCTATTTTTTTTCTCCGTCCCCACCTGAAATTTTGTTGGATATATTGGAAACAAATTCCCTGAAAGTGACAGCCCTTAATATTAATTCTAAGTACTTTCCCTTAGCGTGAAAAGATTTTCCATCTAAAATACACGTGAATCGAATTTTTTTTTTTTTTTCAAAATTCTATAACTCAGCCGCATTTTATGCTATCATATTGTTCTTGGTTTCGATTTACTCAGAATAAAACAATCTAGAAAAGTGCCTATTGCGGCGAAAGTGTATATTGTACTGGTGAGTTGGTACGGGTCACTGAAGTTGATTTTTACCCAAAATTCTCGTTTTTTTGCTGTTATCTCCGAAGCAATTAACTTTACGAAAAAAATGTAAACGAAAAATTTCCTATAAAAAAGGTCCTATCAACCCAATCGCTTAGATTAATATTTCTGGAGATATTGAACTTTAACTTATGAGTAGTATAAAATGTATAAAATATGAAATATTAAATAATAAAAAAAAATAAATAAAAAAAGTTCAATATCTCAAGAAATATTAATCTAAGCAATTTGGTCGATAGGTCCTTTTTTATAGGAAATTAAATTTCCAACAAATTTTTCGTTTACATTTTTTTCGTAAAGTTAATTGTTTCGGAAATAACAGCAAAAAAACGAGAATTTTGGGTAAAAATCAACTTCAGTGACCCGTACCAACTCACCAGTACAATTTACACTTTCGCCGCAAAAGGCACTTTTTTAGATTGTTTTATTCTGAGTAAATCGAAACCAAGAACAATATGATAGCATAAAATGCGGCTGAGTTATAAAAATTTGAAAAAAAAAAAAAAAATCGATTTACGTGTATTTTAGATGGAAAATCTTCTCACGCTAAGGGAAAGTACTTAGAATTAATATTAAGGGCTGTAACTTTCAGGGAATTTCTTTTTCGACATATCCAACAAAAATTCGGGTGGGGACTGAAAAAAAAAATCGCCCTAATATATACGGCTGTCGAAAAGTACATATTCGCATCTTTCGAGAGTCAGCAATGGGGTCAAGATACTTTCATATATAGTGTTATTATTCCCGCGCGTTAATGATAAGACGAGCACCTCATATGAGCAGGTTGACTTTTTAGTGAATGAAGTTTGGCAGTAATCATTGGGAATGTTTATTATACGCAAAAAATTGTTTTTTTTTGTATCCTATTCGTTAAGTTCCAAAAACGGTGGCGAAAATATAAGTGATTTGAAAAATAGTAGTTTTTGACGAAGCATATAGATTTATTGCTATTTTGTCAAGTGCAGAAATATATCGCTTTTGAATGTTCAAAAACATATATTTTCTCGACTCGAATTTATCCTATGGCCGGCTTTCGTACGTACCCAGTGATATTTATTCTTCCTTTTTGGATGAATCGCTCGAATAGAGCGAGAATTAATGAAAGAAAATATTTAGTTTGAACTTCAAAAGCGCTTGAGCTCTACTCGCACGCTAGCGGTGTTAACTTCAACGGTTTTGCACACCCTTAAAGCATTCCCGCTTCGTTTCGGGTTTACCTTACAGCAGTCGAGTATATTAGCATGTAGATTACTTTCGACAAAGTCCAAGTTCACTCTTATCGTGTTATTGCAGGATACGCGTGAGAGAAACAGCGAAAGGGAGGCTCGGAGAGTCAGATGATTCGGATTAACGAGACGCAACAATGAGATTCCCTCGTATCCTCTACTTTGTCCGAATTATTTTTCAATCCACGTTTATCTAATTTATTTTCGTCATTCTTCCGGTACGAAAAACTCTCAACCGAGTAGAAAATTTTCATTGGTTTCGATCGGTTTGTGAGGGCAAAACTGTGCTAATACCGTCATAGGAAAAAAAGCGAACCCTAAAAGCTGGTTACCACAGACTCGTGTAACGTTCGGCATTTTTTACATCAGCAATGGAAATCGAGAAAATAAGCTAGGAGCAAAAACTTTTATTTTCATCTTCTGCTCTCGTTCTTTCTTTCTCGCTCTCTTTCGGCCTTTATCATATACGTTTTTCTAATAACTGCATTTGTATTCCTCTTGTGTCTCCAGTCGATATATACACGTATACGGATCGCTACGAAATCCCTGCATATTGCTCGCATCTTCTCCCTAAAAATTCGAGAGTCTCTCCGACTTCTCTCCCTCTTTTGCTTTCCTTCGGACTAAGGAATCCTATTTGCCGCAGATAAATCCGCATTCACCCCCTGTCAAGCTTGTCTCCCTCCATCTCTCGGCCTTCCTCTTGAGCATACTCGTAACATCGAAACAATATGTAAAACGAGAAACGTGAAGCTTCTCTTTTTTTTTGGGTATTCAAGAGGCGAGACGCGATCGAATAAGAAGAATTATTGCGTTTTATTTGGGACCCGCTTGGGCAACCACTTGATATAACGGGCTATATATTCCACGAACGAGACTCCTGGGACTCTAATGACGTTGCGAGATTCCGGAGACAACTCGTTGTTTAGAACGTGCAGTTCTCTTTTTTTTCAGAACAAAGGGAAACAATTGTAATAATGCCAAATCTCCCTCGTTGCGTTTATATTTCAGATTTTTTCCCGTCGATCTATCGGTTTTGTTTTTCTCAAGGAACGATTCCACGGTTTTGTAAATTGAGGATATCCACGTCATTTATTTTATTTAAAGACAAATTATTCCAGAGTCATAATTTTCGAATGTAATTTCATTGAAAGCTGTTACCAATAAATATAAACCATAGTTATATAATTATGGTATAATTATATAGGATCGAGAGTGTTCTATCGTAACGGATTAGGGTTGATTTAAAGATTCATTTCAAGTCAGCCCCTCCTCGAGTGTATATTAGCATTCGACAGTATTTTGCGTCTACGGCATCTCTTCTCTACTTTGTCGCCCCGACGATACTTCGCACGAGCAGGAGTTAGAGGAGCGCTCTTCCAGTGTCGTTTTAGCAACTCAGCTAGAGTATCACCCAAAACGTACCCGGGTAATTTATATTCCAGCCACTCGTCCGGATAACCTGGTATTCGTCTACCTGTTCGTGTCCTTTAATTATTCGTGCGAAGGCGTCTAGCAACGTTTGTACGATCCTTTCCATTTGCCACTGTACACTACCGAAATTCTACGTGTTCTCTTTCTTTGTCCCGGACCTGATAACACTTTCAACCGACGCAAAAATCATCGGCGTCAACTCTTTACTCGAATATTACGACTGTACGTGGTCTTTCACCTTGTACGTATCTGTAACGTTCATTTATGAAATCGTTTTACGATCATACTAAAAAAAAACCTTACAAATAACTAATTACGAAAAAAATATCGAAATTGAGTAGTTCAAACAGATTCGTTTTCCGTTAAATTAGAAAACAAGCATACTAATAACGTTTTTTGTAATCTCGATCAGAAAAGAAATATGAATGTAACACGAACAATATTCTAATCAAACATTAAGCTATTGTGACTATGATACTACTAAGGCGATGTCAAATTGAGTAGAGACAAAAAAAAACGTGATGAACAGTTCATTCCAGCCTCATGAACTTTTTTTTCAAAGTTGGCACCGCTAAAATCAGCACGTTTTTTTTTCGTGAAGTAGTACACTGCAGTACTACTTTACACTGCAGTAGTATTTGCAGTAGTAGTAGTACACTATGCATAAATGCAGTGCAAAGTGGTTATGATTATCTGTTTGTGTACTTGTAAACATATGATTACAATCAGTTCTTGTCTGCAGTAAAATCCAATTTTCATAGGTACAGGTATCATTATCGCTAGACAGGCTAGACCGAACGTTTTGACAAGTTAGTAAAAACGTCGGAGAATCGGAGAACGTTAAGACGACCAGAGTTCCCAAGGGATCAATAGTTAAAGATGTCGGACCGGGAGAGAAACGAAATGGAACTTCGCATGAAATCGAGTGACAACGGACTCGTTTGAGCGTATAAAAGAGCGACAGAGGTTAAACCGCGGGAGTCTGTCGTCACGGACATAACACCGCGAAGAAGCGAAGGTTTCCCGTAGACAATGGGGGCGGTTTCGTAGAATAGCGTTCTGGCACGCATTGTATGGACCCTAACGACGAGCTATTACTACCCTCTCGTTCATATATATATATATATATAAGGAGTGAATATATATATATATATATATATTCACTCCTTATACCGCTGCATTCATTTAACTCCTGCCAGAGCGTTTCTGCGTCCTTACTTCCTAGGTCTGTACTTCGTGATGCTCAGTCTCCTCAGAGAGTTCACTTGGTCTCACGAATTAAATGATGATTTTCCTTACACTTCTCGAAGATCAAATCTCTCGCTCGATTGTTTCACGCTGCAAGTTCTCGTCGTTTTGTATCACAATGAACGCAACCCCAGCCAGGCAGTACAAATATATACGTTCGATCGGATCGTGAAATAATCGGTATACAACTAGACGATGGTAGGGATGTTTTTGATGTGTAATATCTTTCCGCTCGGTTTCTGTGACACTGATTTCGCGAAAAGGGACGGAAGTGTGTAACAGGAAGCCCGAGAAGCGCGCGCTATTTGATTTGACCAATGAGCGCGCGCGGTGGTAACGTTGGCCGTCAGATGGTACCAACCCATTTTCCGAGAGGTTGGTACTGTCGGCCAACAGCGTGTGCGTGTGTGACGAGAAAGAGAAAGGGAAATAGAGGAGAACGCATCAGCTGTGCGCTTAACATACAGTGTTGTGTATAAAGTGTGCTGTTATATAAACTAATTTATATGTGTAAACTATATTAATAAATGTATTTACTGTTGATAATGTGTCTGAAAAAGTGCAGATCATGGATAAAAAATGCAAGTGAGTAATAATGAATAATTATTCGAATAAATATTTGAATATTTAGCTTTTTTAAATTTTGAGGTTGATTTCTGTCGCTGCTCAATTGATATTTTTATTTTGATAAAAAAAAAACAAATTAATTAGTTACACGGATAATTTCTTTGATATTAATAATTTCTTAAATATTTATAATTCTAATTTAACTCTAATGATTTCGTGAGTTGCAGAGATGGATAAATCCAGAGCAGAATATATGCGAGATTACCGGCAGAAAAAACGTGAGGAAAAATGAAAAACTGGAAAGGTAGACCCAAAAAAATGCGCATAATTCGACTCAGCGTAGCAGGGATTTTCGGGCACGTGCAGCGAACTTAATTCTCTCACAGATATCAACGCCCGACCTAACTACTGCTTTACCAAATCTGGTTGTCATTCATGCACCTTTACGATTGCCATCGTTGCCATTTTCTCCTACTTCGTCTACATCAACAGCGACTGCATGTAATACTTCAAAGAAATGTCTCTGCTCTCCCCCAAATTGAACAAAAATAACTGTCTCCAATAACAAATTGCATTACTCCTAGCGTTAATAAAATAAAATACAATTTTCATTAAAAAGAATTATTCTTCGTTACGAAAAATCATTTCAAATAATACCTGAATCATTTTTTCGGGATATAATGTTAGTGTTCCTTATTACCTAGGTGAGATGTCAGATGTTACACATCATATGCGACTACTGTAAGGGTCGTTTATTTATTTTTTTGTCATGGGATGGGTCATCCCCCGACGGAGACCTATGCCCCTCTTTTCAATGATAGTTAATAGTGGTGATGTATATTATCAATTTGTATACACCCTAATGAGTTGTATACGTTATAATATCTCTAATAAATGACATCCTCTCTAGTTCGGCAATGATCGCCACCAATTCATTATTAATTGGATCGGCTATCTCTGACACGACGCAATCTATTTCGCGTTGACTAACATAGAACAAAAACCTACGAAAAATTCCAATCATCTTACGTTCTAGTAAAAACCATTTTATTGAGTTTAGACTCGTTTGAAAAAATTTCGATCAAAGAACCCGTAACAAATTCGCCGAGTAACGAACCTTTGCTAAATTTCCCATTTACGGATGTTCCAGCTGTATAGAGTAATGGCTTAAGCTATAAAAGAACAAAGTACATAATTTGAGGTAAACAAGAGTTTTGGCTCCGAGGAGGAGAATTCGTTTTTCGGTTCTTCAACTTCTTCATGACACAGGTGCACAAACTTTATTCAAAGAATGATAATCCTTTCACGTAAACGTATAGCCGCTACCATAAGAGGTGAGAATGAATACGTGAGTCCTAAAAATCCTGATTCATGTTTGTGCTCAGCGTTCGACCGTGAAGAAACCGTAGAAAGCCGACAATACAAGGATTTACGACTCCTCCTTTCTAGCATATGGCATCGTCGAAGGATATATGATAAGATATGCCTTGTTCGCGATGGTTTTACTTCTTTTCTACTCCACTCTGTCCGACGTAATACTTCGCGAACGTTTAAACCGTAGTATGTACTGCTCTAGCTCACGAAAACTTCATATACGCAGATATACTCCGATACGAAAAAAAACGTGAGTATAGGAGAAGAACAAGGAAAAGAAAGCAGAGAGATTATTGTATAGCACCGACGTGCTTACTCTGCTCGTATCTTTTCTCGGCATTGTATCTGTACGACCGAACGTTTTCCTGAGATTTTCTGGGCGGGGGGGCCGTGTCTCGATATCGAACGTTCCGATTTCTGACTTTTACGAGAGATCTCCTTGACGTGGAGATTCGCGTAACTGTTTACCCCTTCCCACTGTTCCTCCGATATATCCTACAGTCAATACCAATCGATTCTGATACGCAGACTTCCGGAATTTCTTTTTCATCCACTTGATAACACCGACGAATAGTAATGGTATCCGTGCGGGTTTTGAGACAGAGCCTAGCTTTGTATCGAACATGGAGGGACGGTGAATATCAGAAACTAAGGCCATTGATCAGAAAAAACGTTGCAGAAACTTACACCTCTTCTGACAACTGCAAAACTCATTGAATCAGACAATTGTGAACTCGAGTACAGACTGATTAAACAATCCGGTCTCTAGTCAATGTTATAATAATCTGTTGAGGAATAATTGTTAGAAAATGGGAGGTATGATTACCAGAACATGCTTAATCGTGCCTGAGCTTAAATTTGTAGTCCGACCCAATGGTTAGACAAGGAAATGCCGTCTCGATGGGAGTCTCCACGATCCTCGGACTATCCTGCTGAAAGTCCAACGATGAAAACTGGCCACACGATTTAGTTCGCCGACCGGTCAACCCAGGGATCACAGCGTCTGATCCTTTCAAGTAAATGCTATTCGTCCTCGTCCTTCGCTGCTACACTGAGCCCCGAACCCGATGTTCGTAGAAAACCTCACCACGCTCATTCCGCTCTGTTTCTCTGTCATCCACCCTCTAGCAAAGTTTAGTAATACCTTCGAAATACGAATCTCTATGGGCCGTTCCCCGAGGCTCGTACTGAAAGTCCGACTGGTATACCTACGCAAAATCCTCACGTAGGATTTCACCAAGATTCCCTTCAGGACGAGATATCACCGAGCAACTGAGCTGCAGGGGTTTTGGCAAAAACTTTTTAACGACCGACGCGTTAAATCCTAAATCCCCCATGACGAATTTTATCAATTGTTCTTAAACATTGAAGAGGAACAATGCAGAAAATTCAGAAATTGTAAATTTACAATTAAGCTTCAATTTTTGAAATTTTATCCTTAACCTTAACGTGTGTGGCGTTCTATCGTGAACTTTTCTAAGGGTGTTTTGCTCAAAGATATCAGTAACAAGAAAGATTACTGTTTTTACGATGCAATCGTATTGCCGTGTACACGTCCTCGTATTTTCCGACAATGCCACGTCTCCTAGAATCAAGTTTTGTTTTTCAGTAGCGTCTCTATTAATAGAACGAATACGATAGAATTATAGAGTTCGATCGGCGACCTTATGCCCCTAGCTTTAGACAATAAATCGAACCACAAGTTGCCAAGTATATATACCATAAGCCAGACAGAAAGGTATATATATATACATTTATATAACGAAACCATAGAGACGGAAAAAGCTCTACCGATGTTGCAAAGCAATATCTAGTAGTAAACGAGCAATTTGAAACTTCACGTAGAGAGCACGACGTCTCGGGATATCTTGCATTTGGTATACGATGCCACAATGGTTCGATGTTTCCTGTTGCTTCTTCCAGGTCCACCACTGTCGTCTCGTGTTCAACGGGAGCTTAAAGTTTTTTTTTCTCGTCTCCTTTTCATCTCTCATTCTGTTTTGCCATTCAATCTTCACTTTTTCTCCTAGCTTCATTCCTCCTTGATTCAACGGTTCACAATAAATATCCTTGAATCGTAATTAATTCCGTTGGACCTCTCAATAGCTCGTGCGTATGCGTGTGTTTACGCAAGTTGCCAACAGTGTGAGTGCGTCGAAAGTTTCTTTTTCTTACCCCTGTGTTCTGATTCCGTGAGCCTGCTAGTCGTCTGGTTTAGTTTCAATAGTGCACTACGCACGCTATTTAGTTCTCTCTACGGGTGCATATATTCCAATTTACGGTTTTCCAGGGACTTTCCCGTAGACCTCAAAGAGGAAGCAGAAAGGAAAAAAAAGTACTCGTTGCAAATGGCGGAATAGAAGAAAAAGCTGATGCGCAAGTAGATGTCACACACAAGGATGCTTTCTTGCAGAGTCTTTGCAAAGAGCAAAGGTCTAAATATTTGCCATGTTTCAGCGGTGCTGTAGTATGGAAGTAAAAAAAAATGGAGAAACGGAATAGTCGGAGACTGGTAGGTGGAAGGAAGTAGAAGTCCGCATAGTTATAGTGATAGGTATGGGAGAAAGATAAATGAAGAAGGAAGAAGAGAGAGGCAGTCGCAGAATAGAAAGGGAAAGCTGTTACTGGAGATACAGTGATGCTTCTACTGGAAAGACTGAAAGTTATGGAAAGAGGTAAAGTCGTCTGCATAGGGTAGCTTCGACCGCAAACACCTCACGTAGCTCCGCGCAGATTAAAGCTTCGCCTCGCCTATTCTCTCTCTCTCCAATCCTCGTTTATTCTCTGTCGCCTCGTTGCCATACTGGCGGCAAGAGTCTTCCGAGTGAAGTCCGCTCGTGTGTTGAGAACACACGGGAAATCTTAGGGAGCTGGGCCCCCAGAGGAGGTGCGGATATAGCCCGGAGGTGTGCGACGATGAAACGAGAAGTTGCCAAGAAACGACAAGAGCGAGAAGAATTGTGGGAAAGAGCGAAGTAGAGAGGAATGGGGGAAAAGAGGCATCGGGTAAAAAAACCGAGAGAGAGAGAAGATTCCAGTCCCTGTGTGCCCCTCTTCTCGCGAAGCGCCACGTGCGAACGCAAGGGCTCAGACACGCATTCCGAAGATCCAATCCCATGGCTCAACGGCCTGATGCTCGTCAAGAATACCGGATAGCGGTGCCCTCTGAAACTTTCTCGCTCTCTCGTTCACACACGTAAGATTCGAGATTGCCATTGGCATGACTTTTGATATTACTACCGGTGAGAAAGCTCGATTTTCACGATCAACGAGATAGCCTGGAATTTGCTTGGAAGTTCGATGACTTGGGGATGTTCTTTTTTTTTTCAAATACGAGGTCTGTTGAAAAAGTATCACGAATTTTGAATTGCCGCGGGCTACGTATATTCGATTTTCGATTTTTTATTGTGGCGTTAAGTTGGTACTCATGTCCCTCACTTATGCTGAAAAAATCGGCCATTTTGAATGTTTAGTTAATTGTTGACAGCTGTTTTGGTTAGACGTGCTTTGGCTTGTCTTCGATTTTTGCCTATTTCAAAAAAGCAGCTTCCATTGCGAAGATTGAGCTTTGGTTTCCACGTCATAACCATAAACCCATGATTCGTCACCAGTTATGACCCTCTGGAGTAAATTTGGGTCGTCGCGGACCGAGTCCAACAGCTCCTTAGCAATGTTAACGCGACACTGTTTTTGTTCGAAATTGAGCAATTTTGGCACGAATTTCGCGACGACCCGTCTCATGCCCAAATCATTGGTAAAATCGAATACCACGAGCCAATCGATATGTTTAGTTCCTCAGCAAGTTCTCTAACGGTGATTCGACGATTGGGCAATTTTATTTTCTTCATTTCATCAATGTTTTCGGCTGTTGTTGATGTGCTCGGGCGTCCGGAACGCATTTCGTTGTTCGCATCTTCTCGGCCCTCTGAGAACATTTTGTACCACCGATAAACGTTACTTTGGTCCAAGGTAGCTTCACCATATGCCACAGTCAACATTCGGAATGCGTCCGCGCACTTAATTTTGTTTTTTACACAAAATTTGATACAGATTCTTTGATCCATTTTTTGGAATGTGCAAAAATCGAAGACAAGCCAAAACACGTCTAACCAAAACAGCTGTCAACAATTAACTAAACATTCAAAATAGCCGATTTTTTCAGCATAAGTGAGGGAAATAAGTATCAACCTAACGCCACAAAAAAATCGAAAATCGAATATACGTAGCCCGCGGAAATTCAAAATTCGCGATACTTTTTGAACAGACCTCGTATATGAACGTATTTGTGCAATGCTACGACCTGAAGTCAAATGAGTTCTAAATTGGCGAACATTGTTTTTACAAACTATATCGTTACTTATTCTAGCCTCAAAGATCGATGCGATGAGTAAAGCAACTTATGAAAGGCCTGAACTGCACGTTCCTTATAACGAAATATTTTTAATTTCTATTAAAATTTTTTTATTGTTATCTCGTATCGCACATTCATCGGGCAGTTCTCTTCTCTAACTAAATACCCAACGTGAATATAATAAAACAAATTTTATCCTGTTTTACGATCGTGATACATCGAAGTGGGCGCCGAGGCTTTTTAATGACAACACTAAAGACTCCCTTTAAACGCCTAGTGCGTCGTAGTCAATGCTCTAACGTAGCCGAAAAGGCTCGACGTTGGAATCGAGATAGATATATAACCGCGTATGGATGAACGTTTCATGAGAGTAATTTCAGGGGATATGTGGCTTTCGTGCCTGTGCGATAACGATCGCGGGTCTGCATCCCTTTTATACACGTCGTTCCGCGTTAGCTCGTGATTGTATTATTGGAGGAAGAAAAAAAACCAGCGAAATTCACATACGTTGATCGATCGTTTCGGTAAAAATATATCCGATTATAAGCGAGATAACAGGATTATCACGCTTTTATTCGTTCGACTCTCCTGTGACAGTTAAACCGTCGGTCAATACGATTTCGTTTCATCGACCTGAACGGCCATTTGCCAGCTCTTCACTGCCACTTTATATGGTATATGGGGCGCCAGTCATAAAACCAATGTCGTAATTTCTCTGCTGCCGGCGTATAATAGTAAAAAGCCCATATGGGTTCGGCTCCCTCTAGCTTTTCGGCTTCACTCTCGCTCTTGCTTCTCTTCGCGTGCGTCACTCAATCCGCTGGTCGTTATCATTTTATTAGCTTCTAAAACGGCCCCGTCACCGAATACTCGACCGGAAAGTACAGCATGAGAAAGTAAGCAGTGGCCACTGTTCATGTCCTGTTGGGACTTTGGACCAGTTCCCACGAATTTTCCCAAACTCGTCCAAACAACATATACTTTTTACGCTGTAGCGATATTGTTTTTCTAAGTATCATCATTGGAGGGTCTAAATGGTAAAACTTTCAGTGTCATTCCTAATATTATTTTTTTGCTCGTACCGAAAAACTTTTTTCCCTCTTGATCCAATGCTGTTCGCATCATTATTGCGACTGTCTTTGGATCATAATTTGCAACAGTAATACGAAAAATCGGTGTTGCGTAAAATAAAAGGAATATCCGCTAAACAGCGAATATCCGGAATACTTCTGTGAAAGTTGCGATTCCATCGGATTTTCTGATCCTGCTGAGGGAATTTTCCACTCTTGTGTATATTGGTATAGAAGAGAAAACAGTCGTGTGTCAGAGAGTCAGGCAATAAAGGGATTTTCGTGTGAACGAGGCAGAAAACAGTGGAGCAACGCAAAAAAAAGAGGTAGAAAGAGACAGAATCACGAGGATGTGAGGGTGCTCTATGGGGTGGGTAGTAGGAATCTCGGACTTAGAGACGAATGAGCGTTATCATGAGGTACTATATATTTGGCGATTCTATATTGTACGGAAAACTGGCATTCACTAGACTGCAAGAGCCTTCAGCCTTGAAATTTATATATATATATTTGTACACATAGTACATACGGTATTTATATGTCTATCCTATACGTACGTAGTGAGAAGAAAACCACCCCGGGTGGCGACGGTTTAGGTGGCTCGAAAAACTACCGTTCTGCGCCTCCTGCCCACCACCCCGGCATAGCCCACCCTGGGTAATGCCCGCGAAATGGCCGCTTAGTATGATATACGTATCACTTACGCGGAGCGATAATGAAAAGATTTGCCGGGGGCTTTATGACTTCCGTGGTCGCTTACAGAGAACATATACATATACCCTTATGCGAGTATAACTTCTTTCCTTTTTCTATTTCTATAATATAACTGCGCTATGACTGGCCGCTTACAGGGGACGCACATAATATACACTCATTCCAATGTAACGTCTTTTCCTTTTCTACTTCTAGTATATAACCGTACCTTGACTGTATCGTCCGATAGTATACCCCGTGGACCTCTTGTCCTTCTCATTCAACAACCATGTACCATATGCCGTTTAAAGAAAAAGAAAGAACGCCTATTTCTTTTGTCACGTCCAGAGTCGTTTCGTGCGTACTGGCTCGCGAATTTGAACTACCCCATGAACAGAATCCACACACTCGTTCCGTAACTGTATACAGTGGGTCAAAAAAGTATTCATACACCTTGTTTTTTTGCGATAACTTTATAAGCGATACGCAAAGAAAGCCAATTTTATTTAATAGTACATCAGGTACAGAGATAAACTGCAAATGGAGAATTTTTTCCCGGGAATAATAGAAGAATTATGCAAAAAAAACGAAAATTTTCGGGCCAAAAAAGTATTCGTACACTTACGATTGAGCTGCTAAACCTCGATATTCACTCACGGCCGGTCTGACCGTACAATGTAAACAAGTCTTCGTTTACACAATGGTTTTGACCTATTCCATGCGGTAGTAGATCTTCAAGCTCTCAACAGACATGATGGCAAAGAAAAGCGAAATATCAATATCCATGCAAGATAGAGTGATTTTTCTTCGGAAACGCGGTGAAGGTTATCGAAAAATTAGTAAAGAACTAAATCTAAGTTTCGCAACAGTGCAATATATAATAAAAAAATACGAAAGAACAGAAAGCACAGAAAATAAGCCACGAACCGGTCGACCGAGAATACTAACTGTACGAGAGCGTCGGAGTATTGTTACAGAGGCTACAAAAAAACTGTCACAAGTGCTCACAGTTTAGCGAATGATGTCGCGTCAACATCGGGGAAGAGCGTGTGTCCCCAGACTATTCGAAACGTTTTGCATTCTGCCCAAATATACGGCAGAACTGCCCGCAAAAAACCATTGATTAATAATATAAATCGAGAAAAACGTTTAGGTTTCGCAAAAACCTACGTAAAAAAATCTATAGAATTTTGGAAACGTGTCGTATTCTCGGATGAATCGAAGTTTAACATCTTCGGGTCCGATGGAAAAAAATTCGTCTGGCGGAAACCAAATACCGAGCTCCAGCAGAAAAATTTAATACCGACTGTAAAGCACGGCGGAGGAAGCGTCATGGTTTGGGGCTGTATGGGATATTATGGCGTTGGTAATCTGGCTTTTATAGATGGTACAATGAATGCCCAGAAGTATATCGATGTGTTGCGCAGCAATTTGAAAGCAAGTGTAGATAAAATGGGCCTGGATGTAAATTTCTACTTCCAACAAGATAACGACTCGAAACATACTGCCATGAAAATGAGGGAATGGTTACCCTATAATGCCCGCAAACAATTGATTACACCACCACAATCTCCGGACATCAATCCTATTGAAAATTTATGGCACTTGGTGGATGTAGAAATTAGAAAAAGAAAAATAACAAACAAATCCGATCTCCAAAGTGTGCTTTTAGATGAATGGACGAAAATAGCAAAAGAAACAACGCAAAAGCTAGTAGAATCCATGCCTAAGAGACTCGAGGCGATAATTGAAGCAAAAGGGATGCACACTAAATATTAGTTATAATTAACCACTATGATGATGTAGGTTTTCACTATAATCGTAAGTGTATGAATACTTTTTTTGCCCGAAAATTTTCGTTTTTTTGGCATAATTCTTCTATTATTCCTGGGAAAAAAATTCACCATTTGCAGTTTATCTCTGCACCTGATGTACTATTAAACAAAATTGGCTTTCTTTGCATATCGCTTATGTCTATAAAGTTATCGCAAAAAAACAAGGTGTATGAATACTTTTTTGACCCACTGTAAGTCTAATAAACGATAAATAAGTAATGAGAATCGAGATGGAATCTACGACCTTAATTATTTTACCAATATCTTTACAAATCTTACCGTTGCAATCGTTAGAAATTACGAGTTATGACTTAATTTTGTCCTCACGACGAGCGATTCAATTTTTGTTTGTTTGTTATTTGACGACATACGACAAAATGTTGTCAAATTCTTGAAAACAGGAGAACGAACTGAGAAATTCGCATAAAAGTTTCACCGAGATATATAGAGACGTTCGAAGAAAAGACTCGTCGTGTAAGCGCAAAGCGTATAGCATCCTCGAAGCTTCAGTAATTTTTAACGATGAACGTTTCTCTGGAAAAACATTGTTCCGAACTCGCGAGTTTTATTATACATCGCACTACGTAAATCAAGCTCTCGAAGTATCGAGTCGATGCCGCTGCTCGAGGGTTTTCAATCTGTATCAATCACAAAAAAAAACAACAGTCTGTAGGTGTGTTAGCGATGGAAGTGGTACGCAAAAAATGGCGTCTAACGCAAGAAAGGAGTGAGATCCATGCATGCTTGAAAAATATTCAGTAGCCGTTGGCGCTCTTTGTAGATGAATATTTCACTGCCTGGATCCGTATAACGCGGGAATGGAATAAAAGGGCGAAAATGTGTTCGCTGGATTCGGGTGACGTTAACAAATCAATTCTATAAATGGCGTGGACCAGAGTCGATCGCTGTTGGAGCAGAGACTGGGCGAAAGAGCCGCGCGAAAGGGAGTAAAATATACAACCGGCCGACGCGGAAAAAAATAGAAAAAGAAACATGATTGAGAAGCTTAACGGATGGAAGACCCCCTCGAATTTAATCCTTCCGATTAATAAACGTCGTTGCAGTGTGTCTGGTCGAAGATAAAGCTCGATCGTGAAAGCGCAGCAAGCTTGGAAAATCACGTATGAGCTCGCGTATAGCTCTTGAAATTGTGCGTGAAACGAATGGTAGACGGGATTTTGTACTGTCACTACGGTAATCGTCTTCGAGAACTGGTCGGAGGGTCGATGATAGGTATCCTCCGACACTTGCTCTTTTTTCCTCCTATTCGTCTCTACCTTTCTTTTTTTCTTTCCTACCCCTGATTTTTTTTGCAAATGATTTAATTTATCGCCTCGTCGTCGTGCGGTGGAACGTTCGCTTGGGCGTGAATTCGAGTGTCGAGGAAATAAATTTGGCGTGTCGGGAGCACGAGGCATCGTTCCCGTCTCTCGTCGAGCATTGCCCGACGTAAATAAAACAAGTCAGGCAACCCGAATGTGCGGAGAGACGTACTGAATCAGACGGAGTGAGACATGAGGCACACACCGAGGATGGAACAGACTTGCAAACCTCCCGTCCACGCTCCAACCATACTCGGTTCCTATACCTATATATATATACACATATATATGCTGGACCCGATATACGATGCTGGTGTAGTTATAGAGAGTGCAAGGGTCGAATTTCTTCGTGAATTGTTCGATTGTTCAATGAACTACAAAGAGAATTCTCGCGTTCTACTGTAATCATTAGAAAAGATAAATGGTCACCAGACGATTTTTCTGGACTTTAATCATGATTTCATATCAGCATTTCGTTACTAGGAATATAAGACTGCGCGAACTTTTGCATAGTACGAGGTCTGTTCAAAAAGTATCGCGAATTTTGGATTTCCGCGAGTTACGTATATTCAATTTTCGATTTTTTTGTGGCGTTAGGTTGGTACTCATGTCCCTCACTTATGCTGAAAAAATCGGCCATTTTGAATGTTTAGTTAATTGTTGACAGCTGTTTTGATTAGACGTGTTTTGGCTTGTCTTCGATTTTTGCCTATTTCAAAAAAGCAGCTTCCATTACGATAATTGAGCTTTGGTTTCCACGTCATAACCTTAAACCCATGATTCGTCACCAGTTATGACCCTCTGGAGCAAATTTGAGTCGTCGCCGACCGATTCCAACAGCTCCTTAGCAATGTTAACGCAACACTGTTTTTGTTCGAAATTGAGCAATTTTGGCACGAATTTCGCGGCGACCCGTCTCACGCCCAAATCATTGGTCAAAATCGAATAACACGAGCCAATCGATATGTTTAGTTCCTCAGCAACTTCTCTAACGGTGATTCGATGATTGGCCAATATTATTTTCTTCACTTCATCAATGTTTTCGTCTGTTGTTGATGTGCTCGGGCGTCCGGAACGCATTTCGTTGTTCGCATCTTCTCGGCCCTCTGAGAACATTTTGTACCACCGATAAACTTTTCTTTGGTCCAAGGTAGCTTAACCATATGCCGCAGTCAACATTCGGAATGCGTCCGCGCACTTAATTTCGTTTTTCACACAAAATTTGATACAGATTCTTTGATCCATTTTTTGGAATAGGCAAAAAACGAAGACAAGCCGAAACACGTCCAACCAAAACAGCTGTCAACAATTAACTAAACATTCAAAATGGCCGATTTTTTCAGCATCAGTGAGAGACATGAGTACCAAGCTAACGCCACAAAAAAATCGAATATACGTAGCCCGCGGAAATTCAAAATTCGCGATACTTTTTGAACAGACCTCGTATTTGCTAGAGAAATAAAATTACTGTGAAATTGTGGTTGCCAACTCGGTTATAGTTCCCGGATCCTTTGTTTCGCTTTCGAGAAAAGCTTTGCGCGTTCGCCACCTACCGTCCTTCCAGTAAACTGTACGATACCGGAATCGCGCGGCTATCTTCGCGGCACGAGTTTTCTTTGTTCTCGATGGGCCCGACTCTATAAGATGAAATGTACAAGCGTTAGGGAGCAAAGAGAGATTGCTTCTCCGTTTTGTGAAGACTGGCACCATCTTTGCAACTATGCCAGGCGATCAAAGAATATTGTACAACTTCTCTCCTACTTTTCTCCAAAGTGGTCTGTATTATATCCACGTTTCGACGCAAACATGACAGAATTGAAAATCTTTCTTTTGTGCGCTTAATGGCGCATACACTCTGCAGCTAGATCACTAAGATTTAAACGACTGCGCGCGTTCAATCTTCTTTGTGGATGTGCATTACTTTCCCGCCACCGTGACAGTCACGATATTTTATGATTCCTTTTACTTTTTCGTCGAGATTGTAGTTTCTCGAACTCTCGATGTGTTTCATCGAGGCTCTTTCGAGGTTCACCAAGCCGAGAACTGGACCCCACAACGTCGCTGTACGCCCCAGCTCTCCAGGGTGCCCTCTGCCAATCGTATACGTACATATATATACGCAACGCCACGCTGTGCGTGCGACCACTTAGGTGGGGTAATATATATCGTTCGCCCCGCGGTAACTGTCCCCGTATATTATGTCGACGTTCGCGGACACGCATTCCTCCCGCGGATATACCCCCATCCGCCCTTTAGCTCGACCGTTCGCACAATGTGACATACGCGTGCGCCCCCCAGGTCTAAACGATTCCTCGTGTCTGGTTATTTTCGCGATTAATCGCCGCTCGTAAAGCCCCCGGGGTAACAGAACTCCACCAAATCTCCATCGGATTGTGTGCGCGTATCGCGCGTAGCGGGAAGAGTACGCACTGTACATACGTATATAATAATCATGGCAGTTGGTTGACGATATTCTAGAGCCGTAATCGTCTTTCTTTCTCTATAATAGTCTTTCATTTTTTTCTATATACGTTAAGACAATAGACGTGAAATAACGTCACATCATATTGGCAAAATAATCTGGTTCTACCTAAAAAGTTGTACCTACGTAAAATTGTCAAATTTTTGTTACCGTGTAATGTTGTTTTTACTGTCACAAGCGTGAGTAAAGTAACCCCATTTAACACTGAAAACTTATCAATTTTCACCGATGATTATTAAACGTTTTAGAAGAAACAAGCATCGTTGTGCATAAATGTTATGAATGACAGGGAATGAGGCTAAATACTCTAAGGGGGGAAATAGGGTTTGGACAGCGTTTTCTCAATGATTTTCATGAATTTTTTTATAGTATAAAAAATGAATATAATTTATTGAAACTTTGAAAATATTTTATACGTATATTTAAGTATATACTATAAAATTTTTGAAGAATTTCCGTGAAAAACACTGAATATATTAGCGACCCCATATTGCAGGTCACAATCAGACTCAGCATTTTGCGTACATTCTGGAAGCCACAATTTTCATCTGATATCAAACGAGGTTGGAATTTACTTTTATTATATGTCTCTCTTCTATATGAACCTAAACGCTATCAAAAAAATAGAAAATTGAATTTTTTACAGGGGTCAAAACAAAAAAGCATGATTTTTTGCCATTTTTTACAACTTTATTTGCAAAAAAAAAATTATTTTAAATAATGATAATATTCCGATTTTAGGTTCATATAGAGCGCAATACTATGAAGAAAGTAACTGCCAATTTTCAAAACGATTGGTTGAAAACTTTTCAAACTAGCGTGTACGCAAGTTAAAAAAAAGTCGTTTTCAGAAAAACGTGTTTGAAAAAATAGTATGCGCGGCTATACACGTGGCGCGCTCGGGGCTTGAAGGAGAGCTACTCACTTTAATGGCTTATAACAATAGAACGAGTCGGAATTTTCATTTAAAATTTTGGGAACATATTTTTCAATAGTTTTACTAACAATTTATGAAATAAAAAAAAATCGAGTTTTTGAACCGTCCAACCCTATTTCCCCCCTTAAGATCACGGAAAATTTTACGACTTTTCTCAAACCATCACGATCCTAGATTTGTTCACGTCACGTTGAGCTCAATGAGCTCTCAGCTTCTGGAAATTCGTAAATCTTAAATGTTATCAAGAAATGTTTGACATGCGTCTGCGCGAAATGGCAAATTCAATGTCCCTAGGGTAGATTGCAACGAAAGAAAAAAAAATACCAAAGCGAAAGCAAACGTAGAGCAAACTTGACGCAAAGTTGTCGACAAAAGACCGTCACGTGCCAATGGTATCCAATGTGTACAAGCATATGCTGTGGCTGAGAAGGATAGTTTGCCGCACACAGCTTGCGGATCGCCGGGTGTCGAGCCACTTGGAGCTGGAGGAAAAAAAAAATGTTACGAGCGTGTTACTCCTCTCGCTTTCTATATGTTGCTGTTTGCCGCTACTTCTCGATGTCAGTGTACGTACACTCGCGTTGTGGCTTTTACCAACGAAGCCGTAAATCTTTGGTCGCGTCAGACCCGCAACAGCATTTTGCGCCCTCTCGCGTGCCGGTTGGCCAGCCACGACGATTGAAGCTGAGCGATCGCACGTGTTCACGACGACAATGAGCGCCGTTTAACACGATCATGGGTTTTCGACGTGTGGCATTTTTTTCGCTTTCGTTCGGTTGTTACAGCGTGGAAGAAAAATCTTGCAAGTTCCCTTCCTTCTTTTTTTTTTCTCTTAAGTTTCACGCGTCCCGGTCTTGATTGTTGAACGCTGACGAGCTTCGGCGATGATAGGGTCTTTTGTGTCGGTAGCTCTTTAAACGCGTTAGAACGCTCGTGCGGCTAACCCCAAAAGGACGATAGACTCACAAATAAACCGCGTTGAATTTGTTTTTTCACAGTGTGCTTGACGTCCCGGTTGATCTCTCGGGACACTGACATCTGTACTGACATTTCTCTATGAATAGTGTATACGCGCATGTGCCGCAACGTCATTTCTATTTTAGGACCCTTGGCAATACGGTACAGCTTGAGCCTCTAAGTTCACACTTCCCTTAATACTTCGTTTTCCTTCTAATCAACATTTTCTCACCTTCTTGTGTCAATCAGAGGAAAATTCTGACTCTATAGAAGTATAACCATAACATCGTATAATATATCAGTAAAAACTTAGTCTTTATATTTTTCTTCCTCATAATCCATGTATATCAAAAAGGAAGAAAAAGAAATAAGCGCCCCAACGATCGCAGCAAATTGAGAAGAAGAGAAAAAGGAAGAGAGTTCTTCCTTTTTGTTTTTCGTTTTATCGTTGCCAGTAATAATGTAGCGGCCGGGGAAGAGAGAGAGAGAGGGAGAGCACGAAAGGATTTTCAGGTTGCCGAATCAGAGAATGAAAACGTCATCTGCTCGTTTCGAGACTCCTACCCAATTGCGCCAATAGTCGTCTAGTATATAGTAAATATATAAGCGTACACATAGAAAGTACGATCAATTACAGGAATTCGATAAAATGTATTTAAAAAAAGAAAGCGTGAGGTTTATTGGACAGAGTGAGGGTTGGATATAGTATAGTCGGCTACTTCGTGTCACCCCACGGGCATCACCCAGCACTCACCGCAAGATCCTCGGGCGCCAATTAAGTCCTAATTGATTTTAACTGTAAATCCATGAGTTGTAAAGTCTTCCTCGAGGCCTTTACGATCGGGTTGTGGTTCTGTCCACGTTGATACCGCTGCCAAGGCCCCGTTTCCTGTTACCGACATATCTTGGGCTCACCAGACGGATATAGCTGTAACCGATAAATTCTAGATAGACCAAAAGAAAAAGGTAAAAAGAGTGGAAAAGCGGTCGGCTCTTATTAGTTCGTATACTCGAGAGACCTCTGAGTTGTTAACGAGTCTCGATCGTTTATTGCCCATCCGTTCTTTTCAACATGTTTCATCTTCCACTTCGTGGAGCCTTTTTTTCATCTACCCCTCACCCTTTATTTTCGGCTTAAATCTGTCTGAAATTATTTATTCATTGGATCGATTTTTTTTCTCTCTTAAACTCTACTGTCTCCATATTTTTCGTTGTCATCTATCGGTACTAGCCCAGCTGTCTTGGCTGGGTTGTCTATGGATAATCGATTCCAAAAATTTTTCCACAATTGGATATATCCGTAGAAACCAGGATTGTAGAATTTTTTTCATTATATCCTTATCCCGACGAACGTTTTGACCGTGACGAGTGCTCACTCCATTTTATTATTATATACGTTTAATAGGAATAAAATAATAATAGTAATTAAAAAGACTGTCATAATCCACTGGAATGTTGCACATTTCAAAGTTCCTCGCGATTGGCTCCCGGACAATTAACTCAACGGCTAGATTATTCGATATCGCTAATTGTCTCTATTCCCCATCACCCGCACAGTTATACACGGGTAAAGATATTCCCAGTTTTCACTCAGCCAGGCGCTCATTGTATATATATGTAATATGTAATTCGCTCGCTTGAGAGTTTATCTACATTGGAAAATTGAAGTCACCCTCTTAAAAGGTAGAATACGAAACGAAGCGTGCTCAGCGCTCGCGTGAACGAGACTTCCAGCACCACGACCGCCTGGTAACATCTTTTGTACGTTCAGACCTCGTCGCCGTACGTTGTATACTGAACTTATGCAATTTTTACAGATATACACCGATAACAGGGTTGTTCAAAAAAAAAAGCGACCCTTACAGTAGTCGCATATGATGTGTAACATCTGACATCTCACCTCGGTAATAAGCAACACTAACATTATATCCCGAAAAAAATGATTCAGGTATTATTTGAAATGATTTTTCGTAACGAAGAATAATTCTTTCTAATAAAAATTGTATTTTATTTTATTAACGCTAAGAGTAATGCAATTTGTTATTGGAGACAGTTATTTTTGTTCAATTTGGGGGAGAGCAGAGACATTTCATCGAAGTATTACATGCAGTCGCTGTTGATGTAGACGAAGTAGGAGAAAATGGCAACGATGGCAATCGTAAAGTTCCATGACTGACAACCAGATTTGGTAAAGCAGTAGTTGGGTCGGCCGTTGATGTCTGTGAGAGAATTAAGTTCGCTGCACGTGCCCGAAAATCCCTGCTACGCTGAGTCGAATTATGCGCATTTTTTTTTGGGTCTACCTTTCCAGTTTTTTATTTTTCCTGACGTTTTTTTAGCCGGTAATCTCGCATATATTCTGCTCTAGATTTACCCATCTCTGCAACTCACGAAATCATTAGAATTAAATTAGAATTATAAATATTTAAGAAATTATTAATATCAAAGAAATTATCCGTGTAATTAATTAATTTGTTTTTTTTTAATAAAAATTAAAAATATCAATTGAGCAGCGACAGAAATCAACCTCAAAATTTAAAGAAACCTAAATATTCAAATATTTATTCGAATAATTATTCATTATTACTCACTTGCATTTTTTATCCATGATCTGCACTTTTTTCAGACACATTATCAATAGTAAATACATTTATTAATATAGTTTACACATATACATTAGTTTATATAACAGCACACTTTATACACAACACTGTATGTTAAGCGCACAGCTGATGCGTTCTCCTCTATTTCCCTTTCTCTTTCTCGTCGCACACGCACACGCTGTTGGCTGACAGTACCAACCTTTCGGAAAATGGGTTGGTACCATCTGACGGCCAACGCTACCACCGCGTGCGCTCATTGGTCAAATCAAATAGCTCGCGCTTCTCGGGCTTCCTGTTACACACTTCCGTCCCTTTTCGCGAAATCAGTGCCACAGAAACCGAGCGGAAAGATATTACATATCAAAAATATTAATTGGTAAAGGAAAATTGTTGGTTGCTTTACCAGATTAAGTGGATCGAAATATTTTGGCTATTGTGATACGAGTCGATTTTCTTGGATTACCAAAAATTATATCATACTAAAAAATAGGTTTGACACATCGTGATATCATTAATCGACCAATACTATTTGTTAGTGCGTAGAAAAGCAGGAAGAAAAAAGATAAAGGAATATAAGTGACTCAATATTAAAATAAGCATAGATATGGAAATCCCCCCAATAATCGCCGATTATTTATGATTAAAAAAATATTAATACGAACTTGAAGGATTGCTATTCTGTCTCAGGTAATCAAGCATCATCTGCAGAGTAAGGGTGGCGAGTGACAGCGAAAGATGAAGTCAAAGATGCGAGCTGCTGGGGTATACGCTTAAAGAGACTAATACGTTTCAGCAGCAGCTTAATGATGATTGGCCGGAGTTAAATGTTATATGTATATACACGCAGACATCCATGGATATATAACCGACTATATACTCGTCGATTTACAGGCCGAGGCACTAAACGCTAAAAAGCGTAACCCGTGTCGTTAACCTAATTACGCCTTTGCACCACGAGAGAGCAAACCTCTCGCAATACTGCGTGACATAAAGTCGTAACATAATCGGCAAACCCGTGTCGCGAGGACATTCACGCCCCGCGAGAAAGAATGAAAGTGAGCAGCGTTGAAAAAGATCTAAGTTGAAGCGAAAGTGGCGAGAGAGAGAGAGGGGAGTCTGCGGGTGTGTAAGTGAAGCTTTTGCTTCCTCCCAGTGCACATATACACAAGGAAATGACGCTTTGAATTACGATGTAGTTCAGCCACGCGAGGGTAAACAGCCCCGAACGCAACGCCATCTAGCAAGCGGTGCACTAACGAGAAAGCATCCGGTGAATTTTTGCTGACGACACACGTTACGCGCCATAGTTCTCTCTTTCTCTCTCACGCTCTTTCTGTACGAACCAGTGTCGGACGGAAGAGCGCTTATTTTTCATAGTTTTCTCTGCCATTCCGTCTCCCCCTCGCAAACTTGCACATTTTCAACGTTTAACACATTATACGAATCTATGTTTCTCACTTTTTCGGATATTATACCATTTTACTGTAATTCTCTCGCATTTCCGCCGCACTCATTTTTTTTTCTTCACCATCATTCCCTTCGTCGTCGCCATTTCTGACTCACGCGAATCATCGCTAGTCGCGTTTCCCGATTAACCCTCCTCCCTGCGTCGTGCCGGCGCTGGATGAATAACGCCACTTTTCCCTCGGCAACGACCAGACAATTTCTTTTTTCTCCCCTCGATGGGATAGGAATGAGGAACGAAAAAAAGAGGTTAATTACCCTAGCGAATTATTCGATATTTCCAGCAGCTTTGCTCGGTCGGGTAACCACGAAGTTATATGGTTGAAACAATGCGCAAGAAAGTCTATCTAGGAGCCATCGCGAGTTGAAAAATAAGATTGCTTTACCGAGTCTTCTTGGTTTCGCGACTAATTTGGTTTTGTTACTAACTAGGTCTACTACTGGTCTTTACATTGATTTTTTTGTCGAAAGGAAGACGATACCGTTTAAAATAGAATACAAACCTTATCACCGAAATAGGATATATTTCGCCCTAAGAATAGTAGAATTGGAGACTTGTTTTTATGCCTAATCATCCTCCTTATGATACAAAAGGCTACTTTAACATTAAAAACAGGGTTACTCAAATCAATAAGATTGCAAATCAATTGTTCGAACAAGTTCAAATAGATGTTCAAAAACTATCTACTCCCGATAAGTTAATAACAACACCTCAAAGACTTTCGCCATTAAGCGTCAGTGTGTACTCGGGAAAATGGATCATGAAGCGTAAGATCACTTCAGAGAGTAGAAAGAGAAGTAAAATTGATTTAAAGGAATGCGTTGGTTCCGCGCTTTCAATTTGTTCCACTGTAGCTTACAATAAAAAGGCGCATTATTTTTTCTTTTAAAATCCATGTCGTTATACGATGTACTTTTCTCATTGCTATATGTGCGTTTCTGGCTATTACATACGTACAAACAAAAATGAGATACGCACAATTTGCTAATGCCCAAAGGGAAAACCCTCAAAATGTTTGCTGCTTATCGCTAGTGCCACTTGAATTGCCCAGAGGAACGCTCTGCTCCCTTTTCTCTCTCTCTCACTCTCTCCCTCTCTCTCTTTTATCTTCAATTTTTCTCATTCTCCATAGCGTATAGCTATACGATCGCGCCCAAGCCAGCAACGTTAATTATCGCTCGTCCATTAGCATATTTCGGTCGGCTCCGTTCGTCCTATCCAACCCTCATTATTCTCGTAATTAAAAATATTTTCAACTCTTATTCGTGGCCATTTCTCGGTGTGCACTGTCCATTAAAAAATTGCTCACGATAACACCTCGCGCATGGACAAAAAAATATTATTCTTTATCCGTCTCGTCTGTCGAAACTAATTCTCCGTGACGTAGACTTTTCGAAAACTTCTTTTTTTGCCTCACCCTCTATCAGTTTCGTTTCTGCAAGGTCCTCTCTCTCTCTCTCTCTCTCTCTTGCTTTCTCTCCTGTATTCACTTCTTCTCCCTCGTTCTTCGATTATCCGATACTTCCGCTTACCCTCTCCCCCTATAGCCATTTCCATTATAGATTTTATTATAACTTTTTTCCATCAAATTAACATACCTTGATTAAGCCAATTTACATTGAAATTGTTTTTTTTTTCTTTCTTTTCTCTCGGGCTATTTATTCGTCTGTGACATATTCCCAATATTATTCAGCGAAATATTAAGAAAGATAATTAAGAACGAGTCGAACACGCAGGAAGAAAAATATCAGTTTCTCAACGTCACTAGAGAAAATTAATGTTTTTCGCAGAGACCAAGGATGAGGTGCATTTCTCGGAGTATTTGTGTCAAATGAGGTTTGACCACACACAAGTACGTGCTTTTCGCGTTCCGATAGTTGCCGTCGACGTTTCATTGTCAAAGGATGAAGTTTTATAGAGGGCGTAGTAACGCGCAAGTACGTCGTATTTGAATATACACTGCTGCGTGGGCACACCATTCATTGTCCATTGTTGTCTTCATTATTCAACGCCCGAGGCTGAACGTTAATTAGCTGGGTAACTCTACCGGTGTCTATTCAGACGAATAATAGCAACAATCGAGTACACATGTACTTTGAACCCCTTCGTTTTCATGACGAACTATAACTGCGTTAATCAAACCTCTATCATGTTGAGCATAATTGGTATTCACTGGCCGAGTATGATGGTACGCGTATTTAAGTATATTCAAAAGATTTGACAATAAAATTCTCACGATTGAAATATTTAAGTTCTGTATATCTTATTATAAAACTCTCGTCGACTTATTGATAGGAAAATTTGGCATTAGTATCGCTTAAACTCAATATTCTTACTGTCTTCAGCTTTGTTCATTTTTTTTTCAATTATTATCTGGAATCGGTTGGAAATTGATTAATTTTCGGATTCCAGCTTAAAGATCCACAATGTTAATAGACAATATGTCCTCGAAGCTTTATGAGTTTATGATTCGTAGGGAATGGACGAAATTAAAAAATCTTAAAACACAACCCGTAAGATAAGCCGTACATAGTACTATAGTGTATATTAGGTGAAAGATCGGTATGAGGTATAGCGTTAGTGCACCGGGAGGAAAGTCGCTATACAAGTGTCAGTGTTGGGGATGATTAATGCGCCGTCTGGACTCTTAACTTCCACGACAACGTCGAGACGTCTGGGTCGCGTTGGCAGGAAGAGGAAGAGAACGATGCGAAAAGTAGAAGAAGAAGAAGTGGAAGAAGGCAAGGACGACGCAGACGCGCTACCGCGTGCATTATCGGAGTCCTTCGTCATTCTCGGGGGTAATACCACACACAAAAAGCCTCGCGGTATATAGAAACCCACGGAGATCAGAGGGAAAGATTCAACCTGGCGACAACGTGATGTAGTGCAATACAGCTAGTGAACTCCGGTATATTTTGAAATAGAACAAAGTACCTATGACCGAAAAAATCAGTCAACAAAATTTAACCGAACTCACGTGCGATAGCAAAAAAAAATGTGTACTTATTCATTCATTCAGTAAAGTCTAGTGAAAATCATGAAAATTGAATCTCTAATCTGGCTCTTTCGATATAAAATACAATACCAATTTAATGACTCAATATCGTATCAAGTGAAATTTCTATAAAATTTTTCGCGGTTGTCTTCCGACGTCTGACAATAACAAACATCTGTCAGGGAAATCGGTGTATCTGATTTGCAAATGGACCGTTACACGGGAGAAATTTTCGAGGGGAGAATTCGAGAGAAGCCGTGGAAAATATATATGTTGTTCCAGCGGGAGATAGCTAGTATAGATAGGCGGTAGTTACAATTTGACAATTCGCGTGCGGGTTCCCAAAACCGAGGCACGTTCGAAAATCGTTTTAACGAAGGGGGTTGCCGGACGATTCATTTCGAGAGATCGACTCGAGTGGCAGTAATACAGATGCACGCGAGTGAAAGAGTGAACAAGAGAATGGAGAAAGATGGAGGGAGAGCAGAGGACAAAATGTTCTGGTGCGGAAACGTCGAAAATCGATTTTACGAGTGGTTACAGGCACTGCACTCATCGTTCCTCCTCATTCGTCCTCGTTCTCTATCCGACTCTCGTTTCTCTCTCTGTCTCCACGTTGCTGGTATTCCAATTTCATTCAGCGACCGAGATCCCCTGATAGACAGATCGAGTGTTACACAGAAAATGTTTTTTGCTCGTTAAAGGAACGAGTTCGGTTGTACCTACATTCGTATATCTATGCGAATGGTATTCGATGATTCAGTTTGATATAGGAAAAAAAAAACTGTCAACGATTCTTTTATTTTCTTCGTTATTCACGTCGATACAATAATATTTTTTTTTCCTTATCGTCGAAGAGTCACGTTGCATGTCGTGTTACTTCGTGGGAGTATATAGAGCTATTAAAGTTGAGGCATAGTAGAATCTAAAGGATGTACATGTTCTCGTTGATGTTGTTATGAATGATTGAAATCGATTGGATCAGTCGGACGATGTAACGTTCGCGAAGCTGGCGTGAAAACTTGCTACTGGTCTTGCATGAATAACATTAAGGAGGGTGCATACGATTATTCTAATGTTAATAATTAGGTCAAATTTATTGACGATATTCGTCTATCGGAAGCACGCTTCCACGCAAACTTTCAGGTCTATCGTCTATGGTACATGATTATCGAGTAACTGATTATTGATGTTGTACGCGGGCAACAGCAAAAATCATACGATATACTCTGGAACAATCATTGGCGATTTTAAAAATTATAAGAATTCGATGAAAATAGATCTAAGTTGCTTTGTGTACATAGTGCCAGAGAAATTGGAAAAATAGAACAACTCGTTTTGCAGAACAATGTACGTTAAGAATCTCGTATAAGTGCAGTGAATCTAGCGATGATATTGGCAACTCAAATATATGATATTTTTTAGATTTTCCGAAAATCTCAAAAACAGTAGAATATTTGTCATCGTAACTTTAACAAAATTCTGAGAGATCTTTATTCGATCGAAAATCTCCTGCTGATTACGAATGTTATTGTTACTATACCGAGGAGATGAAAAAAAAATCAGGAGAGCTTCATGTTTTTTTCATACTATTTTTCTCTCTTATATCGTGAAGTTAATATGTATACAATACGTTTGTCACTCGACGATTTGTAGCATCTTAGCAACAAAGTATTCTGTAAATTTGTTTTCAAAAAAACGAATGGGTTTTCCGTCTTACTTCTAAAGACATATCATGTTGTCTTTCTCTTTGTTCCGACGGTTTATCACATTGCCAGTTCGTACAATGTTTCAGTTCGGTTATCTTCGTTCTCCCCTCTCGTGCGTACCTCAAACTCGTAACACCGGCATCCCAAATATAGACTAATTTCGACGAGGATTCTCGACGAAGCATTGGAACTCGAGAATCCCGTTGGGAGCAATGAAGGATCTCACACCGAAGTCTCTCTCGCCAAGAGAGCGAGCTTGGGCATTGAATTCTAACCATTTATCTGACCGGGCAACGACTTGGCAGACCCACAAACTTCTAATTTACCCATATGTAGCACGCGCCCTCTCCCCTCTCCGAGCGATTTACACGCTTGGCCGTGAGTTCACCCCTCGTCGTCCCAAAAACCCCGCACAACGACGACGTAACAAACTCCTACGAAATCGGTGCCTGCGGGCCGCCGACACTCGTGGATGCTTAAATAACCGTAAATTTTAACGCATCCTCTTCAAGAGCGTGGGGACTTTGCGGAGGGTCAAAATAAACGCCCCTGCGTGAAACAGCTTCCTATATGTCGTTATAGCTTTACCTCTCCGGTATATCTCTTCGCGGTACTTGCCCACATATTCTCTCTTTTACTCTCTTTCTGTCAACTCTTCTCTAATTTATCTAAATACAAGGTTCAATCTTTGTACACCTTATAATTGCTACCATATTTATAACCGTATAATCGTCTATTCTAATCTTCACATCTTCGTCCTGTCCATCTCTTTATCTTTGTCATTTATCCAATCCCTCATTTGGTTCGTCATAAAAAAAAACGTCTGTGGGCGTGAAACTAAATAATTTGATGATATAATATAGGCATATTGACATTGCTTTCGATGCCTACGTCCGATAGAAAAAACATTATTTTCCACATAGATTTAAAAATTCTTAGCTGAAGCAAATTTTCCTCCTCTTGCCTATCCACCCCCATCCCCCTTTCGATGTGCTTTTGCTCCTTTGCGGTCTTGTGTGAAACGGAAATCCGAAGCAGCTACCGAGGCACACTTTTTCCGTGTATATGGCACTTTCAAGGATTCACAAAGTGAAGTAACATGTCGAAGCTTCTTCGCGCCCTCTTCCGTTCATCCTTACGGCAGTGAAAAGAAAAAACGTGAAACGCGAAGTGCAAAGTAACTGTTTCGTGAATTTTCACTGCAGACTTTTCATTATACGTATATGTATACAGTTGACGCTTCGGAAACGTCGGCACGTTAAGGTAGTAGTCTGGTAACTTAAGCCGATTTTCATGTCTTTTTTGGAGGGCGTTTTTTTGTAGGAAAATAAAAATGAATCGTTTTGGATATTTAGGATGTTTTTATTTACATATTAAAGATACAAAAAAAAATTTTTTTTTTCAATTTTAATAGTTTATTATTATTATTATTGTTGATCGAAGTTGGCACCTCGAAAAAAAAGCGCGTGGGTGGCCCCGGTGATTTTGGCTCTTGATGTTATCTGAAATCAAAAATTCTTGATAATTCTTAATCTATAGACATGTCATTCTGGTCGGAACTACTGAAGTTAAATTTCATGGATAAATAACAATATGGCGGACTTTGGAAAAAAAAGTCCTTTTATTTTAGCAAAGAAGGGGTTGTAAAATATTAAAAAATTTAACTTCAGTAGTTCCGACCAGAATGACATGTCTATAGATTGAGAATTATCAAGAATTTTTGATTTCAGATAACATCAAGAGCCAAAATCACCGGGGCCACCCACGCGCTTTTTTTTCGAGGTGCCAACTGCGATCAATAATAATAATAATAATAAACTATTAAATTTTTTTGACAAAATTTTTTTTTGTATCTTTAATATGTAAATAAAAACATCCTAAATATCCAAAACGATTCACTTTTATTTTCCTACAAAAAAACGCCCTCCAAAAAAGACATGAAAATCGGCTTAAGTTACCAGACTACTACCTTAAGGCTGGAGCCTCTTCCAAACCACTGCGAGGATTATACGACTTTTGTTACATCTAGAGAAGAATGGGACAATATGGCCCAGTACAATTTGAATAATAATCTTAAAGCAAAATATTTTAAATCTTTTTTCGTCATTTATTCAACGTTTTTGCTTAATCGGCGGGTCATATTTTCTATCTTGATAGCAATGTCGTAAAGCATTGATTCGCGGAAGAGTCAGTCGGTACTATAATATTTCTTGTTGACATCCGGCGACAAATCTCTCACGGGCCGAATTTTTCGCGGTTTTTCATTTCCATAGTGCGAACCGAGTCGTGCAGAGGGATTTATTTTTTGCTGCCACGCAGGAGCTTTGAGAAACATAACTTTGTTGTATCCGCGAGCGTTATATCTGATTGTGTAAAAATCAACGAGAAGAAGAAAAGCCGCGTTTCTCGTTAAGTGGCTTAACGCGGAAATCCTGCATCGTCGATCATTGTCAAAATGTTTTCTGCGCCTCTTCGAATCTTCATTCCCCTTCGATGTATCTCGCAACAGATATAACTCAAATCTTGTTGGTCCCTCTCCGCATTAAATCTTTTTCGAGATACAGTTAGGACGTTTCGAAGTCGACCAGTTCATTGGGTCAACCGAACCGCCCGACAAAGAAAAAACAAATCCTCGAGCTTTTTCGAGCTAAATGACGAGTGAAGCGCGAGCGAAGAGCGTCGAATCGAGAACGAGAGATTTCGACGAAACTTTCTTAAAGAAGCTTCTTCCACAAGCGGATATCGCTCCTCCCGTTCCATTTTTACTTTCACCCTCGCTCCAAGTAGTAGAAAACCACCATGCGGAAAATCCTGGGAGCCCATAACTTATCGGCCCTCCCTCAGCATCGACCCTCGCAGTCGAGTCTTAATTGGGCCACGTATTAATTCGGCTCGCGGCGTTTTACTCCCCTCCTCTTCCTGGACGGTTTATTTGCACGAGAAAGAATGTCGGTACGTTATGACGTCACTGAGTTAGTTGCAAAAATTACGGTGTATATAGCGATTCGCAAAGGTTGAACGCTATAAAAAAGCTCGTATTTTTTGTTTACGATGACAAAGTCTCCACTATGAGGAAGCAACACTACTTTTCTAATCGATTCTTTGACCCTATGTTTTTCCCCCGTTTCTCGGCTACAGTTCACAAAAACGAGGGCTCCATTATATCAGCGATATGGGGGGGAATAACAGCGAATGAATTAAATGAAGAAATCATGATAAATGTGTGATAATGGCTCTTTTTAATGGTTCATTAAAATTTGTCGGAATGTGAACGTGTGTTTTACCCTCACCACCTGAACTTACATATAACGACTTGAGTTGTAATCTCTGGTGATCGTGGCCACACGCGACATTCGACTATGTTATTATATTCTGGTTTATTTGACCTACATAACGTATATGTATATAAAACGTATGTATTCCCTATCACGATTATTTGGATGAAAGAAAAAAAAAACGTGTGAATTATGGGTAGGGTCACGCGCTACGAACTGCGATCCCTCGCCACCAGTACACTGACATAACCAGCGGGATATATATTCGCCGCGCCTTTCATTTATTCAAGAGCCTTTCAATGCAACCGGCAATTCGATGGTAAACGTTACAACTCGCACGTCAACCCTATCTCAAACCTGATACTACGGCTCAACTGTGTATCCAAAGTCTTATTTTGCTCGCGTGAGTTCTCAACTATGGATTTTACGTACATTCGTGAAGAACCACCGAAGGGCCAAATTTTAACCCTTTTCACCGCCATATAAGAACAGATTTACAGCTTTCCAGCATGCCATGGTTCTTTGGTCTCATTCAAATACATTTCCACGTTATTTCTCGATATACACGTACACCGTGTTTACGTACTTTCACATGGTGGTTATTTGCGCACAGTTCAGGCATCGTCGTTGATGTGGGATCACAACGAATAACTTAAAGATCGAAGGCGTGTTAAAAATCTATCCTGCCCTTGTTTTTTTTTTTCGTTTCTTTTATGAGCTACAGTCATGCCAGTATTGCGCGTCTCCGCCATAAAATATCGTGTAGAAAGACAACCCTAAAACAGTCTTTACCCTCTCTATTTCCCTTCACCGCCGACATCGCTGTGTATAACAACGACGAGGCTTGCTCCGTGCTTATTCATGCTCGTACCCGCGGTATAATAAAGCAATCTCTAGACACCCAGCCCGTTTTCTCGGTATGGTTATGGCACGGGGACACGTGAACGATTCGACGAGAGACGGTTTAGCTCATTTCCCGATTCGAACGCTTCGATGTATGTTTGGACTAGCGTCACGAAAACTTCACTTGTCGTCCTCGTATTTAGCGCGTGAGAAGACGACATTAGGCGTCCACGATGTTTTGAAACGTGGGAACAGTGGGATAGCGCCTATTTACTGAAATTTAACGGTCTAATATCTATAACGTAGTGTTATATTTCAAGTGTACCTTTTGTGTCGTTCCTCGTTTTTATGTATGATATAATAATTACGAAAAAGCGTCGTTAACCTTACTGAAAAAACTGTCGAGCGTTACGTCGGGTCGTATTGAATCGTTGTATTCTAAGAATTAGTCTTGAATATCTCGAATCTCTCTTCATGCTCGCTACTCGAAGGGTTAATTCTGTAGCTTAAGGTAGTAGTGTGGTAACTTGAGCCGATTTTCATGTCTTTTTTGGAGGGCGTTTTTTTGTAGGAAAATAAAAATGAATCGTTTTGGATATTTAGGATGTTTTTATTTACATATTAAAGATACAAAAAAAAATTTGTTTGAAAAAATTTTATAGTTTATTATTATTATTATTATTATTGATCGAAGTTGGCACCTCGAAAAAAAAGCGCGTGGGTGGCCCCGGTGATTTTGGCTCTTGATGTTATCTGAAATAAAAAATTCTTGATATTCTTAATCTATAGACATGTCATTCTGGTCGGAACTACTGAAGTTACATTTTATGGATAAATAACAAAATGGCGGACCTTGGAAAAAAACTTTTTTCTCCAAAGTCCGCCATTTTTTATTTCAGATAACATCAAGAATTTTTGATTTCAGATAACATCAAGAGCCAAAATCACCGGGGCCACCCACAGGCTTTTTTTTCGAGGTGCCAACTTCGATCAATAATAATAATAATAATAATAATAAACTATTCCATTTTTTCAAACAAATTTTTGTTTGTATCTTTAATATGTAAATAAAAACATCCTAAATATCCAAAACGATTCATTTTTATTTTCCTACAAAATAACGCCCTCCAAAAAAGACATGAAAATCGGCTTAAGTTACCAGACTACTACCTTAACAACAGCCGAACATTCTTCTCTCCGACTTTCTCGTAATTTTACAACGCAATCCATAAATTAGTGCTCATGTTTTTCACGGTAGAACATTATAGACTCGCGTCTCTGTACGGTTTCTTGGTGCAGTGGTACCCTCTCGCGAGGAAAATAAGCGTTGAAGTGTCGTCTGATCGACTCTGAGGGAGGGGAAGAAACTGAAAGAGAAAGTGTAAAGAGAAGCGAGACGAGAGAAAAGAGAGCAGGGTGGAATGGGGCGAAGCTAATTGAATTATAGGAATTAACCGTAGTAGTGATACGACTAGGGGAACTGATGCTGGTGGTGCGGTGAAGATTAATGAAACGAACCTACTAACGAGCCAAACCTTTCTGTCGTTCGTTCGTAGGCTACTATTAGGGTTTCATCAGAAGCACATCAGCGAGCGGAGTGAATGAAAAATCGGAGAAAATCGATCCTACGAATGTCATCGTGTCATCCTACCACTCTAATAATAAACGTCAACCGCGCGGATGCCTTATTTCTCGCGCGAGAAATACAATATAAAAGTATCTATATTTACTGTTCTTCCATTTGGCGTGCCCAAGTTGTTGCTCCTTTGAATGCTCAATGGAGCATCTTACTGTATCGCGCGTAATCACTTAATCTAATTCCCGAACCGCTTAGAAGTTGACCGGGTGCTTACGTTTCAAGTACCCGCGGTCACGCGTTTTTGCTATCGTATGTTTTGAGTGTTCGTGCTCGTATACATATACGCTTGATCGACGTGCACACCACACGGACCTCCCTTTTCCACTGTGCGCGTAAAGCACAGCGGTCTCGTACCTTTTGTTCCCGTAAACTTCTCCGGTCCGGAGAAAAAAAAGTGGCAAATACCTCGCGGGACTTTTACCACTGGAGTAACAATAAATAACGAAAGTCAAGGAAAAATGCAAACAATTCGCGATAGTAACAGGGTCGGCTATATTTGTTTTCGCTTTGATGAGATAAAAAAAACCGTTTGGATTTATCGTTACGTGCTTGGTCGAGCTTATCGTCGTCGATTAGAACGCTTGAATATCCTAGAACAGTCAATCCTCGATTTTCCATCCTCGCTCTTTTATTTTATTTTTTTCAACAAATTCTCTCGGAGTCGCGGTTATATATAAGTGTGCGGGAAGACTTGTCAAGAGTTTTTGCGATAAAGAAAAGTCTCAACCGTGCGAAATGCGTGTGTTCTTTCCGCTACAGCGGCGTTCGGTCGCGGTAAAAGTCTCTCGTGTGTTGCATCGCTGCAAAAACAAGACTGAGTTACGAGCTAAACGGCGAGACGTAGCTTCGCGACTTCTCCCCTATACTGCTCGGAAGGGTAATTCGAGGGTAATACATTTGAATTTTCTACCATTAGTCTCGTTTCTCGGTTCCTGGGGATAGATCGTATACAGAGAAATGGAGGATTGTCGGCGACTTCCATTAGCTAATTATATTAACGGGTGAACACTACAGCGTTAACATTGGGATAATCAATTCTTTGTTTCCAACGTCTCCATTCCTTGTACTATTCGGAGAATTCCCATTTGAACGGCTGTATTACAACTGTAGTAATGCACGGAAAACAATGAAACAGCGAGACAGTTTCAATGGTGTCTAGATTTTGCCATTTATGTGCCGGGACTCATGCATATTCCGAACGTCTGAATTACCACTAAAATTTAAGTATCTTAAACTCTATACACACTGCTGCCGGATTTACGCGTACAGGCACTGTCATGAATTTAGTTTGCCATTGAAAAATTGTCATTACAACTGACTTTTTCCCTGGGGTTTGCTATTCACTGCAACTCCGGAGATGAACTACGAGTATGGATTACGGAGTTTAGTAAAGGATGCTGTCCATACTAGCATTAAATAATTAATATAAATAGTAATAATCGATTTATCTAACGTGACTTCACGGTATCGGTAAGAAAATGCGATATTCTTCGTTTTTATTTAATGACAAACATTATACCGCAGGCAGAAAAATTAATCAACCGAAATATGAAATTGACTCATCATCTAAAAACTCCCCGAGCGATTTTGCAATTGTAATTATACCCAATAATTACAATTCGCATATCGTCGCGAGCTATTATCACTCGTTACAATTTCGCGGAGTCTTTGGAAAATACCGAGACATTGAGTTCTTGCCACAGGGTCGTACAGTCAATAAATAATATTACCTGCAAGTTATGCGCAATTTGCGCGAAGTAATCCGCCATTAACGCCCGGATTTGTGGAAGTACAAAAATTGGCTTTTGCACCATGATAACGCCCCTGCTCACACATCGTTGCTTGTGCGCGAATTTTTGGCTAAAAACAACACTCTAATGATGCCGCAGCCACCGTATTCCCCAGACCTGGCCCCCTGTGACTTTTTCCTATTCCCCAAACTGAAGAGGCCCATGAAAGGACGACGCTACGCCACGATTGAAGTAATGAAGACGGCATCGAAGGAGGAGCTAAACAAGATCACAAAAAATGATTTTTTTAAGTGCTTCGAGGATTGGGAAAAACGTTGGCATAAATGTATTATATCCGAGGGGAATTACTTTGAAGGTTACAAAATAAATATTAATGAATAAATAAATACTTTTTGAAAAAACACAAGATTTGCGATACTTTTTGAACAGACCTCGTATGTACATCTATGTCAGTATCACCTGTGCAAACCACCCTCAATAAACTTCTCTTTCTCTCGTCGCCTTTTTTCATTCTATCCGGTTCCCCTATGCCCTACGAGTTCCCCGGCGTACGTACGGGCAACATTTTTCGTTCACTATCGTGTGAGCATGGAATCTCGTCTGCAAATGCGAACGAAGCCACGTTTATGATGATTCTCTTATGAAATAGTAGTTTTTATCAGTTAAACCGTAATTAGCGTCCCTGCGAAAGCTCTTTCGGTTTCCATCAGCAGGCATTAGCACCCCCTCATCTTTCTCTTTAATACCCCTCTCTATTCGCTCACCCACGCAACTTTCACGCCTCCAGTTCTATCGTTAACCCAGTTTCATGAGCATTTTAATCGCGTGGAACGGAAAAATTATTGCCAACCACTAATTAGCATCTACCGTTCGCTAATGATATTAACTTAATCAAATGAAATGTATATTTTTCAATATTCACTCATTACCACTTTTCCATATTCTTTATGTTTCAGGTAAGCACGAGAATGAAACATTGGCTTAAAAAATGGAATGGAATGACATCGCATTGCGAAGCTGATACAGGTTGGAATTTCAAATATTTTGTTGTAACAATTCGAGCGATGTTGTAGTATTGCATAATTGATGATCGATTATGAACGACGATTAGAAACATGATCGAGCGTAAAACAAAATCGGTACTTAACCAACGTTCACGGCGTCCAGCTAAGTGGGCTAAACAATGTGAGTTTTCCCCCTCGAGAATCAAAGAAGTGGAGGGGAATAAAATGAAAACGGAGACACTCCTACATACGTGGCGCACTTGGCGAACCTTGGTTGTGTAAGAAAGAGACAGAGAGAGAATCCTGAAGTGGCGAGAGGATCGGCGAAGGAATTTCAGCAATTTCCTTCGGATTGTCTCAGGGTCGTATTTTTTGAGGGGTGTGCAGCCTGTACGCTCGAGTTGGCAGGTCTCTTTTGCCTGCTTCGGATGAGAAAAAGAGGAGCAGTGGTATGCGCGATAGTCCACGAGGATTCGCGCGTAATCTTATTTGCAATATATTATCCTGCTGTTGTTTCCGCTGTTTGGCGACGCTTTTCTAACTCTGATACGCAAACGACTCGACCCTCATTCTGCCTTTTGATTTCGCTTTTTTCTCTCTTCCGGGTTTCTTCTTCAACGGCCAATCACCGTGTGCCCTACACCAGAATTGCCGTCCAAATTTCTTTGATTATATGGATGAAAGGTTTTTTTTTTCAAGTAGAATGTAACGTTTGTTTTGAAAAGATCGAGTGACAGAGATGAGGAGATTAGTCCAACTGCTGGATACGACTCGTAACATTGTGTAGCGATTATGTGACGACCATTTGGTATCTCAGAAAGGACCGAAATCCTCTTCGCAGCTTCGATATAATATTATATTCGCTGGCTGGAAACATTTACTATATCCGGGCTTTCCCAACCGAGTGATAAATGAAGCAAGTTTTCGGGACCACGCGCGGGGAGCAAAATTCGGATCAAAGCTTCGTGGCTTCTGTTCCTCGTTCCCGTGCTGCCGGGACGAAAGTTTTTGGGAATAAAGCCGCGTGAGAGGAATACGACTCGACTGCGGGTTTTGTCTTTTGCTTTCGTGGTCTCTTTCTCTCTCTCGCTCTCTCTCTCTTCTTGTCTTTGTTCATCTCTCTTCTTCTGGTTTCCTCGAGGTTCACTACTCCTTTTAACCCCGACCTCGAGACCCCCCTCCCCAGGCGACGCTTTAATTATCGGTTGTAAATCAACCCGAGCACGAAGCTACGCCCGATAAATCTCGTAAGGACGACGAAAGCTTTTTGGGCCTCTCCCGACCGCACAACCGGACTGTTATAAATCCATCCTGTACGAACAGGGGATAATGAGTCTCGCGATAACGCGTGACTACCGATTAAATCTATACCCCCGTACTTTTACGTACAGCATCAACCCAGAACATAGATTTTTACGTAAATGAAACAAGAAGGTTCGTTCCTGGATTTCATATAAGTTATTTTGCGAGAGCCCGATTTACAGTAAGGCGAAAAGTTCAGCAAACTTTATCAGACGCATCGATTTTATTCACCCGCTGCTGCTACAGTAGATATCGCCGATAATCTTTTTCATGCTTTCGCCGAAGCAGACCCACTACACTCATTCGTTACAATTTCTTTAATCTAATCATTTTGTTTCCATAATTCCGGAAAAGAATTAAATAATTCATTAGGCCAGCTGGTATGTTACTCATAAAAATAAAAAGAGAAAAGTGTCATCGGCAGAAAGAGAAGTTTTGCATTCTCGCCCCTTTTTTTCGTCAAGATCGACGAATAAAAGCAGCATCAACTTTGCTCATGCGAATTGAGTCGATCGATTCTTTCGTCGACGTCTTTTCTTTATCTCGACTCGAGTGCCGTGGCTAATGGAGAATATATGTACCATTGTGAGATTAGTATTCCATCAACTTCGCTTTGTCGCCAAGCTATTAACGTTTCCGTTCGCATTACCACGATAAAAAAAAAAGATACGGCATAGGGCAGGGCGGCAAATGCAAAAAAAGGAGGAGGATGGAGTTGAAATAAAGTGGCAATACGATGGAAAAGGGCTCTAAGAACGTTGTAGAATCGATTGAGATAGTTTAGCAGGAATAATGTAATGTGTTAAGGTAACTGGTAACTTAAGCCGATTTTCATGTCTTTTTTGGAGGGCGTTTTTTTGTAGGAAAATAAAAATGAATCGTTTTGGATATTTAGGATGTTTTTATTTACATATTAAAGATACAAATAAAAATTTGATTGAAAAAATTTAATAGTTTATCATTATTATTATTATTGATCGAAGTTGGCAGCACGGGTCCTAACTTTTTTTCTACCAAACCGATTGCTTTCAAATTTTAACAGGCTACTCTACACACTTATAGTTCTCGTCGGTAAAATAAAAGGACTTTAGCAAAGAAGGGGTTGTAAAATAAAAAGTTAGGGGTGAAAAAATTTCTCGGTGGTTCCGACGAGAACTATAAGTCTGTAGAGTAGCCTGTTAAAATTAGAAAGCAATCGGTTCGGTAGAAAGAAAGTTAGGACCCGGGCGCCAACTTCGAGATGCCAACTTCGATCAATAATAATAATAATAATAAACTATTCAATTTATCCCAAAATTTTTTTTTTTTATCTTTAATATGTAAATAAAAACATCCTAACTATCCAAAACGATTCATTTTTATTTTCCTACAAAAAAACGCCCTTAAAAAAAGACATGAAAACCTGCTTAAGTTACCAGACTACTACCTTAAACACGATGCCACAGAACAATTTACCTTTTACTGATCTACTACAGTGTTATAAGGGTTTCGTTTGCCGCTCAATTAGTAAATTATACTCCGTACATTCTCGTCGACATTGCGCAACATCCCTGACATTGTATTACAACTCTGGGAAACATCCATAGAAGTGCACCTCGGTGAATGATGAGAAACAGCGTTTGTCTGCTAACTCGGGTACAGAGCAGTGACAGTGAGAGTTGAAACGTATGAGTTTCCCCTCACAATCGAATATAAACTTGGTAAGTCGTTACCACGAGAACCAGAGAGAAAGAGAGAGAGAGAGAGAGAAATGGAGGACAATTCACATTTCTCTCGTTCCTTCATCCTGACGGAATGAATCCACTTGACGTTCTTGAGCGAATGACGAAGAGCGACTATACATGACGAAACGAAGCTTCATGAGGCGTGGAAAACTGGCATCATTGAAAGTCAGTGTTTCTCGCACTCACGCTCACTCAAGAACACTTCATTAAGACGTGCCAGCACCAATGGGTTGTATATATACCGAAGCGCATATATATGTGTACATATGTATATATACGAAGAAATTTTGTCCTCTGTTACTGGAGTGACCCTTCTTATTTTGTTGGGTGCTTCGAAAATGCCGGAAGTTTTTAAAACCTCTTAGTCTTGTGGCTCTATTGAGAGTGAATTTAAAAAAAAATACTTAACGGGATGGGTAATGATGAAATGAGGAAAAAAGTTGTGCCAACATTCCATTTTGTGTCCGGACATAATCCTCGATGCTGTATCAAACTAAGAGAGCCACGATAATGAAGTATGAGATCGATCCTTACGATCCTCGTAAAAGCATACTTATTGGGTAATCTTCAAACTTAAATAACTTATCGTACACCAACGAGCATCTCCTCTCCATGGCATAAATTATTACAACACCATCTCTCCGAGACGATAATACGTGGACGAGGTGCAAGCTCAAGTCTATATTACGAAAAACGACCTTTCAAGGCCTCACTTCCGTAAAGTCGTTACCCCTCCCCCCCATTGCCCTGCTGCCTCCCCGCGGTCCAAGAGGATCCAAAAGTTTGAAAATCGTTTAACGTGCCTAGCTAACACACTGGCTGCACGTAGAGTGCACGAGGAGAAAAGCTTTCGTAGGGCTACGACGGGGATGAGCTGGCACACGATTTTGCACCCTATTCTGGGTGTGACTTCGGCTTAAGCCCTACCCCGGAGTGTGCGAATCGTGAAAATGTCAGGTGTGGGAACCTCAAAAGTATTGACCTGTGAACGGGAGAGGACAAAAGGTGTATCGGTTCACTTGGCAGCATCGCGAAATTTCACTTCCGAATAGCATTGAGAATGTGAAGTTCGACATAAATCGGATGATCCAGAAGTGGTTTCGCGAGTTTTGTGATTCTTGTGCGAAAGCTAAAAATGGTACTTTCGGAATTTCGATATTCCCGACAGCTTGCGGTGTAACATAAACCGCGTATTGAGATTCGTGGGACAAAACTTTAGCATCTCTATACTCGCTCATATAAATATAACTGTACTGTATAACCCCACCCTCCTTGTTCTCATACCACTTGACGGGGATAAACCTTAAGGACAATAGGGTGCTAGCAAGCGAGGCCTTCGGAAATGACGACGGAGGGCCCCAGCAAGCGATAGTCTACGATCTAAACCAGATAAGGGGTTAGCGTGAGCTGAAGACGCGACTCTCGCTTCGCTTCCGACTGCCGAGACACACTTTAACCGTGTCTTATATACATCTATATATCGCCTATACACCCAGAATCCCGGTATCCTCGAAACACCACATCGTGCCCCGACTGTTTTATAAACTTTCTCCCAAATCTTGGTCGTATCTTTCTATCTTTCTCGTCCTTTCATCGGTCGAATTTTCGCTCCGGGAACTTCGTAAAATCTTCTAGGAGATTCGAAACCAACGATGATATCGCGTGTAGAAGCTTCGTGCGAAAACTGTGTGCAAGGAACACGACAAAGACGAGAATGAGAACACGAAGACGACGAAGACTTTGGGCTTTGGCCGACACAACTAACGCGCGCTTCTCGTCTTCCATAGTTGTGGAAACTTGGATTTCACATGCAAACGAGGTCGCCGGGTCCTGAGAGAGCTACCAAAATACACTCTCAGTATTCTCTGTGGGCGCAAAAGGGCACAGGGCGTATTTTCCTCAAATACGAAATTTACGTACGCTAGTGGCGCTGAAATGATACGGCTACGGTTGCCTCCTTTGCGTGGTTGATTAAAGAACAGATCCTCCGGTATATTATACCAAACTGTTTATAATCTGCCACTTTGAGGTACGAAACTTTCGTTAACTTTTGTTGAATGATAAAATACGTCGAAAAGTTTTTCCTTTTAAGGAAAAATACACTTTTTTCTTCTCAGTCTTCTTGCTACTCAAGAAAATTTTAGTTATATGCAAATTGAGGAAAAAGAAACGCAGAATATCCACAGACATACGAGGGGGGGCCAAAAAAAAACGGGATCTTCGTCATAATTTCTTTATTTTTTAATATTTTTACATCAAATTTTGATCACCTTCAAAGTATTCTCCTTTTACCACAACGCACCTCTGCAAACGATCCTTCCAATGTACAAAACTTTTTTTAAATTCACTTATCGGGATGTTCTTTAGGCCTTCCAGCGATTTTTGTTTTACCTCCTACACAGTGGCAAAACGCTTGATTGCTGCTTTGTTTCGGAGTCGTATCCATAGCACCACGATTCATCACCAGCAATCACCTTGGAAAAAAGTTCAGGGTCCTCTTCGAGCTGATTTTGAAGTTCAAAACATGCCTGAAGTCGACGCTCCCTTTGCTCGTCTGTGAGAAGGCGAGGGACAAATTTGGCTGCAACTCTGCTCATGTGCAAATCTTTGAATAAAATCCTCTGAATTGAACTCCATGATATCCCAGACATCTCACAGAGTTGACCAATGATTCGGCGACGGTCTTCATGAATGAGAGCATTGATTTTGTCGACGTTTTCGTCACTTCTTGACGTTGAGGGGCGTCCTGAACGGGGTTGGTCTTCAATTGGCATTTCTCCATTTTTAAAACGTGAAACCCACTCGTAGACTCTGGTTTAACTTAGGACAGTATCTCCATAAGCAGTCTTAAGCATTACAGTAGTTTCCGCGGTCGATTTCCCCAACAGGAAACAAAATTTCGCCGAAATGGAAAAAGTTGTTTCACTACAAACATTCCCACGGGCGAAACGATGCACTCACGGCGACAGAACTTCGCACACTAACTCAGGAGACGTGTCCCCAACGGACACCTGGTCGAGCAATGGGTTCCCCCCACTCTCCCTGCCCGCCGCAGCGCAATTCCCGTTTTATATGGGTCCCACCTCGTACGCTTGGTACTGCATCATCTTCTATTGGCAATATCCATGTATTATGTACCGTATTGTGAGGATGAAACCGACAGAACCGATTCGAGACAATGACTCTCCTAGACATATTTGTACGTGTCTCAGACGTTACTCGGTTACACAAAGGTTCGTGACGAGAAGCGACGCTACGGGATATTTGTATCCCCGGCAACTTCGTACGGCATATTCCAATACCGATCGAGAGTTTTGGTATCATCGCGTTCAGTTTCTCCCAGCCCTATTACATCAAGAACGAGAGAGATACGTTATATAACGTGTTCTATGCAATCAATGCCATCGTCGACCGGTTCACCGGCTACGTAGCAAGCTCAACTACGTTCGCATCGTCGCTATCTCTAATCACTGACGTGTAGAGTGTAGGTACGATGCGGTAATCCACGAAACAAAGCCGATCTCTCGAATCTATGCAAATACAATTACCTCCCACGTGGCCTATGCACGACAGTAGGTGTGCTCGGTGTACCACCATCAGGACCATTGCAAATCCCTGTAACATCAGAGTATGGCCATAGAGAGAAGCAGAGAACGTTTCTCGAAAGCCCGATGTCGTTTCACCGAGGTCACTTCTCTCCCGGTTATATACAACCAGAAGGTGCGAGCAGAGGATCGAAACGTTCTCGTAGATCGTCTCCAATGCTGTTCTTATCAGCTCGTTTCTCAAAGAGTATACCCGGGGAAACGGTGGTGCAGGAATCATCTCCTCACCCGCCCGGAACTATGTTAATGCGATGGAATGGGAGACAAAATCCCCGTGGGATTAACGTTCGGTCGGGCTATTTTTTTTTTTACGGCGGGTCGCACACACGCTTCCACGTCACGAAGAGGATCGTTCAGGGTTCCGTTGGCTGATCTATTCCTTGCGCAACTCCCCCACCAAATAGCATCGAGAGAAGAGCGAACAGGCTCCACGAAATCCGGGTGGGAGATCCTTCGACCCGTAAAACATTCCTACAACGTGATCGTAATATAAGAGTGATGTGAAGCCCCTGCGGTAAAAGAACTATTGTGATGTGCTCAAATTTGCGTGAAACACTTTTCATTTGTCATTACGTCTAACGTTTCTTTCTTTTGAACATCAAAGTTTGCTTTCCGAGCAGGGAACAATTTTTTTTCCTGTTTTTAATGCAAATATATGTTTAACATATTCCAAAATATCGAGAAATCATATTAAGGACAAATTTCTTGCAATTTTCTTTCATACAAATTTACACAATGCCTCACGGTATTGTGTCATTTTTCTTTTCGAAAAATGTCTGTGATCAATCCAACTTCCGCATATTATGAGATTTCGGGTAAGCATTTCCTATACAAATAGAATACCGCGATAGCAATATACAAGTTTCTTTTTTTTTTATGCCGGCTAGAAGAGAAAACATTGGGGCTGGATTATGTGGATGAGTTTCTCGGTGTTCGTACGTACGTAACGTATCTACCAAATGCTTTCCTTTTACCATTTTGGGACGTTAACGTGAGCGCACAGTGCGAGATAGCAGAAGAGAGACAGGAGGTTCATTAGTAAACTGGATCCTCGGTCCTAATCCACTTAACGTACGTTATGCAATAATAGAAGGTGGCGCGCGAAGAACACACGAAAGGTAGCGGAGTGACTGGGAAACTGAGGTAGCTGTAACAGGCTCTGTAGGACTCTCTGGCAGAGTGTATACAGCCTCCAGTACATACAGTGTACTCCGAGTATTCCATATAACTATTTGGCTGCGTTTCGTTTGAAGCCCAGTTCGGTGGGGGTATAGCCGAAAGCCGGCGAACGTGGAACACAGTACCACTCATTCCTTTATAGTTTAAGTTTGTCTCTCGCGTAAGAACGTAAATGCTACGAACATTTGCTACGAACAAACACAGTTAGACGTTAAAGACAAGTGTATTATTGCCTTTATGCTGGTTGCTCTCACTCCTCTGTGCAGGTCCACGTCTCGTCCAAGTGTATCTAAACGGTCTGGTACATGTTTAAACGTGTAAACCTGCACATTCAAGCCAAATGTATGAACGCACTCGCTCATGTTTACTTAACTCCTTGTCTCACTCAAAACTCCGTCTCTATATTCGCTTATACTATGGAAACGTGTCGGTTTTTAGTAGAAAATTCCAGTAATAGTCAGAGAGTCAGTGAAACTGTGTGAATTCAAGTGGATTCGGTGTATGGCGCACGTCGACGGATGTACACGCGTTTGGCTCTGTGAAGATTCGTAAGTTCACGAATATTCGCGGCCTATAGGTGTGCAATCCAGAGATGCTCAAACCTCTACGGAGCTCGGTAATGTTCAGACCCGGAGCTCCAAGTGTTGGCGTAACTCTTCAGTGTGGATTCAAGTGAATGCCTGCCAGGTACCGTGTACAGAATTGTATACGCGCGACCATCGAGGTCCGCGACGAGGGAACTTAGTTGCCGGTAACGGAACGACGCTCGGCAGTGGGTCGTTAAGCGTTTTGCCGGGTTTGCGTTAATTCGGAGGAGCAAAAAGCCAAGCTCGGGGCTCGTACGACCCAGCACAGGGGTGACTCCGAGGGTTACGATCTCAAGAGCAGCAACACATCACTTGGCAACCTCCTCGCCCTCCTCCCAAAACTCACGAGTCTAAGTACACCATAATATTGTACTATATGGTGTAATATTCGAGTCTTATAGAGGTGTGCTTTACTATGAAGGACCTCTCGTCAATATACGTCTTATTGTTTCGAAATTGTGAAAGGCTTTTTGTTCCATGATTTCACAGAGCTGTTGGCTATAATAATCATTTTGTAAAAACCGATTTGTCGATCAATAACTCTGACTCTTTTCTTTTGGCTCATCAGTTTTTTTTGTCGTGTGACGAGTGCATTTAGCGGGGGAAAAAAATGAAATTTCCGATTAAATTCGGATGCCGGGGCAACTATGGCAGCTAAATAATCTTCAATTCAGTAGTTATTTTCTATAGCCGCTGTTGATTGTTCGGAATAAAGTCAAATTGTAATATTTCTTAATCTGTGCATTTGCCTAATATTCATTTATCTAATTAACTTCGGTAGTTTGCAAAGTAGGCGTCGAAGAGTTGATGAGACGGTTGAAATGGCTTTGAGCCGCAAAAAGGTTGGGTATTCGTGAGAATGGCTTGATTCGTCTTAACTTGTTGATGTTCACTCGAGTCGATAGGCAGGCAGGAAACTGCTGGCAGTTGAAGTTTCTTCATATTCCAGATGGAAGATGAAAATGTGAAGTAGGGCGTAATTGTTATCCTGTCGGCTGGTGTTTCGGTGCCTTTCAGAAGTGCGTCAGAAGAGATCCATGAAGTGACAAGGAGAAATACCAGAGAGAAAAAGAGAGAGAGTAAAGAATCGGACGGTAGAGCCTGTTCAAACGTAGAAGATTCTTCTTCACTCCTTCGTTGTCCGCGCATTTACGCACGAGAAGAGTTGGTAGAGTTAACTTTTCGCGTTGTCCTTGCATCCAAAAATGTTTTCATAGAGATTCGCGACGACGTGATCGGCTTTTAGTCGCTCGTCTTAATCGCATGTTAATTTTCTCATTCCCTCGTCCAATGTTATTCATCGTAAAAGCAAGAAAAGTTTCGATATATCCACTCCTCGCTCCGAGTTACCGCGGCCATTTCGACTTTCGACGAGATATCCTCGATAGAGAAAGAATAAAAAACAAAAAAGCAAACTAACGCATGTCCTGGGTGTTTGGCAGGGATAATAGCGCTGAGCAGAAAGTATGCATTCTTTTTCCGTACATTTTTTCATCTCGAGTACGCTCGAGGCTAACGTTTTACGTGCCAAACCCTCCGTATCTTTTATTCGTTTTATTTCACATAACCTTTTATGAGGCGCGAGGCGAAAAAGGTTGTGCTAGTTGGAAAAGAGTTGCTTCCGCTCGCAAGTTTTCTAAGAAGCGTAGCCAGAAGTCAGTGTTAAAAGTTTTACATGAAAATATCGCTTGAGAATTAAAAAAAAAAGGAAGTAGAACAATACAATTTGTTCGAAATAAACTACAAATTATCACAATTGGTTGGGAAATTCAAAGTTTCTAGGTACTAATCACGAAATATATGGAAAAACGATACACCCATTAGTGTCAATGTAAACAAAATACTGCACGACCGTAGGTAAGTCGACGCGTTTTTCATTGATATACCATTTTTATAAAATTCATCCCGAAGAATCGGAGGAGAGGAAATTGTGCCTTGAAACAAGTAGGCGCAATAAAGTTGCCTCCTTCCACTGCCGAATCGATAGGTATAAAATCAAAGCCCAATTTTCTTTGCGCGGGTGGGTGGATCTCTGGTTTTTCTCATGACAACGGCCTGTGCGGAAAGAACGACGACAAAGACGATGCTAGGACGAAAAAAGAACGACGAGCATGTCGTACCCGATGAGTCGAGAGGATCAGAGGAGAGGAAATAAAGTTTTATCGCGCGAAGCTTTAAAGACGAGAGGATCGATTCCCGTTTGCACGATAAGAGGGAATAGAAGGGGACAAAACCGAGTCACTGAGATTCTCATATATATACTATGCACATCCACCGAACGTGATAAAGAGAGAGGGAGAGGCTAGTACATGGAAGAGGCTGTCTTTCGGGCGTGTCCTGTGCTTGAAAGAAGAAAACTGCAATCTGTCTTTTTCGTCGGGATAGGGCCAGCGGACAATGTACAAGATTCACCAATCTTTCGATAGTAAATTTTTTATCTAACGAAATTGTTATTTTATTTAAATCAAAAATGTTTTTTTTTCGAAATTCTAAAACACTGCTTTAAGTACAAAATGTCGCAATTGTCTTCGTGATAAATTGTATTCAAGTGAATATAAAATAATATTAATTTGATTTTAATACATTTCATGTTATCTTGGTTGAGCTTTAAGGGGGGAAATAGGGTCAGGACAGCGTTTTCTCAATGATTTTCATGAATTTTTTTATAGTATAAAAAATGAATATAATTTATTGAAACTTTGAGAATATTTTATACATATATTTAAGTGTACACTATAACATTTTTGAAGAATTTTCTTGAAAAACACAGGGGATATTAGCGACCCCATATTGCAGGTCACAATTCAGACTCAGCATTTTGCGTACATTCTGGAAGCCGCAATTTTCATCTGAAATCAAACGAGGTTGGAATTTACCTTTATTATATGTCTCTCTTCTATATGAACCTAAATGCTATCAAAAAAATAGGAAATTGAATTTTTTGTCAAAACAAAAAAGAATGATTTTTTGCCATTTTTTACAACTTTATTTGCAAAAAAAAAATTATTTTAAATAATGATAATATTCCGACTTTAGGTTCATATAGAGCGAGATACTATGAAGAAAGTAACTGCCAATTTTCAAAACGATTGGTTGAAAACTTTTCAAACTAGCGTGTACGCAAGTTCAAAAAATAGTGACGGCTCGGTTATACACGTGGCGCGCTCGGGGCCTGAAGGAGAGCTACTCACTTTAATGGCTTATAACAATAGAACGAGTCGGAATTTTCATTCAAAATTTTGGGAACATATTTTTCAATAGTTTTACTAACAATTTATTAAATAAAAAAAAATCGATTTTTTGAATCTAACCCTATTTCCCCCCTTAAAGAAGCTCATAAAGATTATAGTGACTTTGAAGTCACTATAATGCTTCGAGCAAAACTTGAAAACCTAGCGTTATTCCGGATTAAGGTGTTTCCGATTATTTAAGGCCGACTTAAAAAAACTGTAAACAATCATCCTTAAACTCGGCAATTCGTTAGGGTATTTTTTTAAAGAACTTCAACAACTTTTTTTTAACATCCCTGAAAAGATTCTGTAGCATTCACTAATGAAACCAGTACATAGCTATTAAAATATAATTCCGAAAAGACGTGTTACGCGAATTAAAAAAATTTCATCCTAAGAATAGGAAATGTTATATAGGAACGAAAAAAAAAACATATATATCGATGTTTCAGTGACCCAGAGGTGCGTAACGGTGAGCTCGGCTCGCGACTAGACAGTCAGGAATTCGTACAGGCTTTTTCAATTAAAATTCCCCGCGGCCCACATTTTAATCTCAACGGGTGCTCTGTTGCCTGAATCTAGCGGAGGGCCGTCGACGGTCTTTCGATATCCAACCCGCGAATTTTTCATCTCACCTCAACTATACGTTCGTTCAAACCTGCAATCTCTCTCGGTCTCACCGCTTACTCGACAACCCTTGTACGCGCGCCCTTTCTCGATTTTTTTTTCACGTTTTCTTGTTTTTTTTTTGTTTCAAATTCTTTAGTCTACTATCCCCTCTTCTCGTCATTCTGGGTATAGCATAATTCCCCGACTGTGCCAATTTTTTATTTATCTTTTATTTTGGACGTTGAGCTCTACCGAACCCGCGTCGAAACAATCGAGCATTGAGCGGCTGGGTCCCGGGTGATGTTGCAATATTTTTCCGCCGCACGCCCATTGTTCTATTTTCGCGCGGATGATAGTGGAAAATACATATATTTTCATTCGTTTTTTATTTCACGGATTACATGTTGAAAAAAAATAAAAAATTCACGGAAACAAAGGAACAAACAGAAGCTGAGTGCAAAATGCAAAGTCGGGCAGTGTGTAATGACGGTGGTTTTATTTTTATTCAGGTAGCGAATAAAATCCTAAATACAGAACGTGTGGGTATAAAGTTTTTGGAAAATTTTTTACGTCTTTTGCTCGATCATGATCTTTCGCATATTAAGAGACGCGACGACGTCTCGACGTCAAGTAATTTACTTTTTCTTTGTTCATTTGAGCCTCATTACCACACCGGCGATAACACAAAAATCAACCTTTATATCCTCGTGAATCATTGAAAATCTCAATCACTCGTCTCGTTAATGGATTGGAAATTCGAAGCTTATGCAATTCTATCGCTTGTGTATGTATAGACCGTGTGTCATGTACAATGCGATCAGATTGCTCGCGGATCCGATCTCTGTTCATCGTTCACTCTTGGTGTTCGGCACTTTGCTCCATTCGCTCAAATCCATACTCCTATTTCGCTCTATACGCGTTCGTTACACGAAACTATATATTTCACGCCGTTTCAAAAAGTTTCCTTTCAAAGAAACCAAAATTGATAAATATGAACTGGCTGATAAAAAAGGCTTTGTGAACGATGAAAAGTAATGAAAACGTCATTTGCTTGTTTGTGGTGTTTATTTTACTTGTTCGCCAAGCTATAATTATCGGTGTCTGCTATTTATGCTTATACATAGGCATATACACAGGGATGTAGATAGCACCTGGTGTATCAATCCGAACCATCACGTTGGTTCACCGAAACGCCATCTCTCGTTGTGCACAATTCAGCCCGTTTCATTCTATCGTATTCGGCGCAACGACGAGAGCGTCAGATATAGGGGTGTTCGCTTGTGTGGTAAAGCACACGCGATATAGCAGCTCGACTATTAGTTTCCGAGAGCTTCGAGTGAAGCTCATGTATACCTATGCATACTAGTTTCGTGTCGCGCTCTTCTCTCGCATCGGGAAACTCGTGGAATCGCCATCGAGTTTCTGGCATGTCCAGCATATACGCATAAATCTTCGCGCGCCCCGCGAAAGAGCTCTCGCGAGAGCTGACCGGGAGGGGCCGCATTACGCGCCGTTTCGGGAGGCTTGTGCAACACGCGGATTTTACGACTTTCGTCGAATGATATTTCCCCACCCCGGATGCGTGCAAACAGGTAATACTGAAACCCGGTTATACGAGTAGGAAAAGCCTCAAATGTGTAATAACTGGCCAAATGCTAGAGCCACGTTCGCAATAGTTTCGGTAATTGGCAGCCTAAGTAGTGCGCATGGTACACAGATCGTTTCGTATCGAGAGAGATAAAGAGACAAACATTTGAATGGCTATAATATCTGCTGTCAGTTGTATTCATTTCGGATCATTAATTCGCCATTTTGATGAACGAAAAATTCCGTATAATAGCTCGAGACACTATAAAAGTATAAGAATAGCATATTGTATATATACGGCACGTTTGAGAATCGAGATGAGCACATATTGCCGAGAAGAAAGGGATCGGAGATGAGAGAAAGAAGACAGCTGGTCGCGTACCGCGCGCATCTCATCTTAGACGCGTACGAGTGGAGACATCCGGCACTGAGAAACCCAAAACTCGTCAAAATACACAAATCTCCGACACGTCCAAGCGGCATTACCTCTCACCCAACGATTCCCCGAAGGAATAAATATCGGACGGGATGAGGGAAGAGTTTGTCAGTCAGCGGGTACATGTCGAAATAAAAAAAGAAGCCAAACAAACCAAAATATCAACTCAATTGTTTCGAGTCAGTCGAATTAATATTTTAGACATTTCGTGGATATTTCATGATCATTCTAATTACGATTTCGTTCGTGCCTTCGTAAAACAACGAAAATGTATTTCACAAATTTCAACTTACCTTTATACATATTTCACACATTTACTCGTGAAGAAAATCATAGATTTCGAGCATATTTTTGCATTTGTACTATTTTCAAGTGCGACTATATACGAGGTCTGTTAAAAAAGTATCGCGAATTTTGAATTTCCGCGAACTACGTATATTCGATTTTCGATTTTTTTTTATGGCGTTAGGTTGGTACTCATGTCCCTCACCTTATGCTGAAAAAATCGGCCATTTTGAATGTTTAGTTAATTGTTGATAGCTGTTTTGGTTAGACGTGTTTTTGCTTGTCTTCGATTTTTGCCTATTCCAACAAAATGGATCAAAGAATCTGTATCAAATTTTGTGTGAAAAACAAAATTAAGTGCGCGGACGCATTCCGAATGTTGACTGTGGCATATGGTGAAGCTACCTTGGACCAAAGCAACGTTTATCGGTGGTACAAAACGTTCTCAGAGGGCCGAGAAGATGCGAACAACGAAATGCGTTCCGGACGCTCGAGCACATCAACAACAGACGAAAACATTGATAAAGTGAAGAAAATAATCGTCGAATCACCGTTAGAGAAGTTGCCGAGGAACTAAACATATCGATTGGCTCGTGCTATTCGATTTTTACCAATGATTTGGGCATGAGACGGGTCGCCGCGAAATTCGTGCCAAAATTGCTCAATTTCGAACAAAAACAGTGTCGCGTTAACATTGCTAAGGAGCTGTAGGACTCGGTCCGCGACGACCCAAATTTGCTCCAGAGGGTCATAACTGATGACGAATCATGGGTTTATGGTTATGACGTGGAAGCCAAAGCTCAATCATCGCAATGGAAGCTGCTTTTTTGGAATAGGCAAAAATCGAAGACAAGCCAAAACACGTCTAACCAAAACAGCTGTCAACAATTAACTAAACATTCAAAATGGCCGATTTTTTCAGCATAAGTGAGGGACATTAGTACCAACCTAACGCCACAAAAAAATCGAAAATCGAATATACGTAGCCCGCGGAAATTCAAAATTCGCGATACTTTTTGAACAGACCTCGTGTAACGAGTAATAGCTTCTTCTGATTATTCCCAAGCATTGATTCGACCATAGTACTCGAAGACATTGTCCGTCACGAGAGGACGAGGACCCATTATACAGCAATTCAATTTTATATAGCAAAATCGATACGTGATTCCCTAAGATCGCGGAATGAAACGGTTCGTAACATTTGCGCGCACCGCTTCGGTCACGCAATCCCGCGCTCTGAGCCTCGCTTCTACATACCTAAAAATCAACCCCGTTTATATCGTATATCGTACATTTTGACGATGCGAAAATGCACGCATGTACAACGGACTTTACGACGCGCTCCCTCTCGGTTTCTCGACTGTACGAAATTGCCGTTCTACGAACAGTTGTAAAAGCCTTTTCAATAATTATATATCCACGGTCAAACTAGCAAATCACCCCGATGATATAATTGGTTCGTAAAAAATATAGCGACAAGCTCTCGCATAACAATGCGCACAGCTGAAGAAATATATATATTCATTCCAAGAATAATGTAATGTTACGAAGGAAAAGAATTGCCGGTCTCGCGAGATCTAGAATGATTTATTTGACAATTCTACAAAGCATTTCCTTTTACTTCGACTACGAAATTCGAACATGCTCTTTCCATCAAGTGTTCATATTGGCGTGCTAGGCAACCAGACATTTGAATGAATTAATTCAATGAGGATTTTGGTGCTAGGAGCTTTTTAATAAAGGATTAATCGGGGAATTGATTTTTCAAAAAGCCTTAAATTTTGTACTCGCGACAGTGCGACATAAGGAGATCGGTCGGTTCTCAGTTGGTATATTCGCAAAGGTAACACGAGTATAACAGAAAAGCTCTGTCGGTCGTGGCGCTTGCGCGAGCCGGTTGGATCGTGTGCCGAGGTGGCCCTTCTACCACCGAGGCGTCGTCAGTAGCGCGGCGTGCGCCGTCAAACTCGCACGTACGTTGGAAAAATAAAAATAAAAGGGAAAACAGCCGTGAGGTTTCGCGCCTCCCTCGATCGTGTACGGCAACGCGCGGGCTTTCACATGTGGGCTATAGAAAAAATTTTCGCCACATATCATGCCGAAATCACAAAAAAATGTCGCAATAATATTTCCAAATGTAAAATGTATTTTGAAAAAACGTTAAAGGAACAAGAAAAAAAAACAATAGTTTGATCAGTGATTTAATACGTAAAATTTGAAAAATCGTTTGGCAATGCTACGAAAAATAAAGCAAAAAATGTTTGCAACTTTTTGATATTTCAATTAACATTACGAATATAATTTTTTTTTTTATATTGAATAAAAACTCGTCATTGCTGCGATATACTCGTGGAATAGAGTGGTCCGAGTTCGGTGGAGTATAAAATCGTCTTAGTCGTTGTCTTCGATCCGCGAATAATAATAATAATAATGCTACCAGAGGAATGAAATTACCGGGAGATATCGGTACGTGCGGACGAGCGGCAGAAGTATATAGGCCTGCCGGCGTAAAATCGTACGTGACTCCGTTATTGGTCGGAAAACTCCTGCGATGCCAATCGCGCGCTCTCGTGGGATAAAACCAGTCGGACATGTTCGTTATTGGGGAAAAAAGTGAACGGAATAAGTCCAAACGAATCCAAACCAATTCGTTTATTCGGTGAAACAAAAATTGTCTTGTTTTCCCAAAAAAAACAGTACAGTTCTAGACTCACAGCGCCTTTATCGCGTAATGATTATCACGTGGCTGTGCATGAATTTTTCCCGCTGTGGAAGATCTCTCTTGAGCCTCAAAACCGAATAAACTCGAAAGAAGAATACCCCAAAAAAATTAGTCAGAAAATAATATGTTAAAAAAAAATAAGGTAAAAATTACACATTGATAAAGGGGATAAAAAAAAGACAGATAAATTCATGAAGTGCCAATGGGAAAACGTGCGAGTGAAGAAATTGATGCAATTTTCCACATTGGATGCCGGGGCCACTCTATCGTACTTCGCGAAATATATAAAACGTGAAATTCTCGCGGGTCCATGGGAGCGAATGCTGTAATGACATTTGACACGACGTCGAATACCGGACCGGTACTTACTACCGACGTGCCCGAATCGGCGATATAAATTCACCGAGTAGTGAACAATTTGATTTCGTAAAACGAACGCGCGTGCCTCCTGTCATTACTCCACCTTTCGGGATTATTCTACGATGTAAACCTGTAGGTGCTGAGCCAATTAAGTTTCCCTTTTCCATTTTGAATTTTGATCCCGTTAAATTGTCGTGATATTTTTTTTTACTATTTTGTTTGATGACCGTTACGATACTATAGACAATATATCGGGAAAAGAATAAACGACCGTGACAAATTACAATTCTCAAGCGTAAAACTGAATTTTTGGTGCATCGACGGTTATAATTGAACATAATTGATTAAACAATTACAAAAAAAAATGAAGACATATATTCGAGTTTAGGACAATATTTCTCGTTGCTCGTCTGGATATATATAAATAAACAAGATATTGTTGATTATCCGATTATCGTGCTACGTGTTATAATCATTAATTTCCCGCTTCAGAACAAATTCTATAGTCATTGCATTGTCAACGAAAAAATCGTTGAGATTCCATTGATCCGTTGATGTTAAAAATTTTTGAGTTAAAGTTCGTTAAAACAGAAAATTGTTGAATATTGTACGGTTACAACTCTACTTTGTTTTCGTCTTAAAACGCTCCAAATGTTTCGTGGCTTCCATAGTTTACAAGATACTTAATGCAAAGATCGAGAACGATCGAAAAGCATTTTTTATTTTTTCTAACTCTGCGCTTGAAGTTCGTAAAGTCGAGATGACGGATGAGAAGAATGTTTAGATATTATGAAACTAACACTGCGTGCATCGCGATTATGTAAAAACTGTGTGGTTTCTCGATAGGAAAATCAGATTATAGTGGAAAAAAAAGTGTTTTGTGAAAGATCAGAGTTAATTCGAGCGTCAATCGTGGTTGAATAATCGCCGCTGTTCGAAAATTTCGTCGAAGAAGGAAGAAATAGTAACACAAGCGTCATGGCGACTGGACAAGAGGGAAAAGAATCACCCAGGTAAAAGAAAAATCAATCCCTCTACTCCCAATTTTTCTTAATCATTTCGTTAACGAAAAAAAAACAATTTTATTTTGTATTAAGGTAGTAGTCTGGTAACTTAAGCCGATTTTCATGTCTTTTTTGAAGGGCGTTTTTTTGTAGGAAAATAAAAATGAATCGTTTTGGATATTTAGAATGTTTTTATTTACATATTAAAGAAACAAACAAAATTTTTTTGAAAAAATTTAATAGTTTATTATTATTATTATTATTATTATTGATCGAAGTTGGCACCTCGAAAAAAAGCGCGTGGGTGGCCCCGGTGATTTTGGCTCCTGATGTTATCTGAAATAAAAAATTCTTGATAATTCTCAATTTCAGATAACATCAAGAGCCAAAATCACCGGGGCCACCCACGCGCTTTTTTTTCGAGGTGCCAACTTCGATCAATAATAATAATAATAATAAACTATTAAATTTTTTCAAAAAAATTTTTTTTTGTAACTTTAATATGTAAATAAAAACATCCTAAATATCCAAAACGATTCATTTTTATTTTCCTACAAAAAAACGCCCTTCAAAAAAGACATGAAAATCGGCTTAAGTTACCAGACTACTACCTTAAATTAATTTTTCATGATTTCGTGTCATTAAAAATCTTTTAATATTCTCACACTCTATCCATAATGAACGAATTATTTATCTCAATTAAATTTAACTGCCAACAGAGTACACCTACTCTATTGTTGACAAACAAGCATTTTTTCTAGCAATTAATTTTTGAATCTCTTCGTTATTGTGTCCAATTATCCAAGCCTATCGAACGAGTTTTTGGCGATTGAACGTGCGCTAAATTGGATCGAACGAATTTGTACGGGGGTAGTTCTGTGTCCCATCTCCCATCATGTGAGTCTTTCAGTCCCGGGGTTAGCACCGATGGAACGTTGAAAAAAATTTTTTTTTCCGCTATACTTGTTTCAACGGGTTAAAATAAAATCCCGTTTTCGATAATAATTGAGGCACGTATGTGTCCGGAGCGAATGCAGAACGCGTGACAATGGGTAAAATCCTAGTGAGGTTCGCATACGTCGCGTACGTGAAGCAGAATATATACACCGTTTGTGGATACGTGAGCCACTCACGCACGAATCGTTCATTCCCATATGCGTACATCCGCAAATATACATATATATACACGGTTTCATTTTCAAATATATATGCATTGCCATCATTGTGAATGCACCGGTGGGTGGTGAACAAATAAAACTTGAAATATACATAAACTTCGGTCACCGGTGGCATAATAACCAATTAAAATCATGCAACCAGTCGTTATGGAATGACGCGTTCGTGACCGCGTCGCTCGCGTTGTAGACAAAAATCAAAAATCCCCAAATTCGACAATTGACTACGAAATTCAAGATTAATTAGTTCTGGAGTCGGAGAATAATCATAAGGTTACATTTATAAAGAAGGAAAAATCGGTTTCTAACCGGTACGTCCTGATAAAATAAACCTGATTTTTTTAAGTTTCTTTACTCACGAGATAAGATTTACTAAAAATTTGAACATTTTCATAGTAGACCATAAGTTTTAATGCCAAAATAAATATTGTTTCATGGAGCTTCGTCTACGTTGTTAACAACGTAGACGAAGCTCCATGAAACAATATTCACACTCGAAATAATCAAGCTTCAAATATTTAAGCTTCCTCCCTCGTGATGTCAGGATCAAGGCTTTTTCTTATAGAGCTTTGTGGAAGAAGAGGAAAATAATGAGGAAGTTGAAATTTTTTATTTTTCACGTTTATACTTCTGTTACTTCTATAATTAAGGTTATTATTATTTTTCGATCGGATTGTTCAACTTTGTTTTTGTATCATTTCAATAGACCTCTTCAAAGAGATATGGAAATAGTGTAGCTTTCTGAGGCCAGGACCGTGTTTTCACTGCAACGACGAGAAATTTATCGACCACATGACACGGACAGTCCTCTATATATATATACAATATATATTAGGACGATTTTTTTTTCGACTATTTTTTTTTTCAGTCCCCACCCGAAATTTTGTTGGATATGTCGAAAAAGAAATTCCTTGAAAGTTACAGCCCTTAATATTAATTGTAAGTCATTTCCCAAAGCGTGAGAAGATTTTCTATCTAAAATACACCTAAATCGAATTTTTTTTTTTTTTCAAATGTCTATAACTCAGCCGCATTTTATGCTATCATATTGTTCTTGGTTTCAATTTATTCAGAATAAAACAATCTAAAAAAGTACCTTTTACGGCGAAAGTGTAAATTGTACTGGTGAGTTGGTACGGGTCTCTGAAGTTGATTTTTACGGAAAATTCTCGTTTTTTTGCCGTTATCTCCGAAACAATTAACTTTACGAAAAAAATGTAAACAAAAAATTTGTTGGAAATTTAATTTCCTATGAAAAAGGTCCTATCGACCCAATTGCTTAAATTAATATTTCTTGAGATATTGAACTTTTTTAATTTTTAATTTTTTTTATTATTTAATATCTCATATTTTATAAATTTTATACTACTCATAAGTTAAAGTTCAATATCTCAAGAAATATTAATCCAAGGAATTGGGTCGATAGGACCTTTTTTGTAGGAAATTAAATTTCCAACAAATTTTTCATTTACATTTTTTTCATAAAGTTAATGGTTTCGGAGATAACAGCAAAAAAACGAGAATTTTGGGTAAAAATCAACTTCAGTGACCCGTACCAACTCACCAATACAATTTACACTTTCACCGCGAAAGGCACTTTTTTAGATTGTTTTATTCTGAGTTAATTGAAACCAAGAACAATATGATAGCATAAACTTCGGCTGAGTTATAGAAATTTGAAAAAAAAAAAAAAAAATCGATTTACGTGTATTTTAGATGGAAAATCGTCTCACGCTTTGGGAAAGTACTTAGAATTAATATTAAGAGCTGTAACTTTCAGGGAATTTCTTTTTCGACATATCCAACAAAATTTCGGGTGGGGACTGAAAAACAAAAGAATAGTCGAAAAAGAAAAACGCCCTAATATATATGTCTCGTTTCTTTTTCATCGGCGTTGACTGATGCAAGTGGGTGCGAAACAGCAGCATCGCGAATGAAGGAGCAGCGCGAGGTTTTCTAATAATCCCGACAGTGCAAAGGAGCCCGATCCGAACGCGGACGATTTTGTTTTTTCATATTTTTACTCCTTCGCCCGAGTGTTCTGTCCGGGGTATTAGGAAACTCGCTTTCAAACGACACTGTCGTTATATAGTACATGACTATTCGTATACATATATATATATATATATATATACCGACGCTAGAGTCAGAACGCGAGCGAGAAATCTGGGGACGGCTGGAGGGCTTTGTCATTTTCGTTGCGCACGCGAGATCCTCTGCCTGGGCGAGCACGTCGAGCTTTTCCGCGAGCTTTTCCGTTTCAGCGTTAGCAAAAATCGCCGGGAGCAATGAAAATACTGCGAAAGTCGAGATCTCTCCTCCTCCCCCCCCCCGGCCATTTTAAACGCGAGCGTGTCATTGGAAGGCATGTTTGCACATCACAGTTGTTTCCCTTCTCAACTACTCGGCATTTTTTTTTTTCATCGCAAATGTCACTCGACGGTGCTCCACAATCGCCATGACGTTTTGTCTTTTTCGACGCGAAATGTGAAAATGGGTCATGGGATTTTTCAGAATTTTCTCTAACGGTTGTAGCGACGCGAAAACAAAAAATGGATATATTAATTTAAGGATTCTTCATCGAGTGACGACTTTGTTCATTCTCGGCGATCTTCATCAATAAAAATGAATCGTAATGAAGGAAACGGATAGAGAATGATTTTTTTAAATTATCAAAAACGATGTGGGATGATCATTTGTAAAACGATATTACGATCAGCTTAGAATAATTTCTGTGAGTTAGACGTAACGTACACCTGTAATAGAATTTTCTTTTTAAGATGCTAAAAAGCGTTGTTGATAGAAGAAAAGAAAGAAAAAAAACATTTGCGGAATTTCGTTCGTCTGGGAAAATGCTCGATGTGTGTGAGGAAAACGAGAAATCTGTTGGAACGAGAAGAACGAGAATGGCACGCGGAAGGAAAGTAATGAATTTCATTGACGCCCTCCCAGAACGTCCATGATGTGGCAGTTCCGCGAGTCTTTCTCCTGGTCCCGTGGGAAAGTATCCATAGGACGAACGCGCTCGCGTCTCACCGTGACGGGTGTGCTCGGGTACTGTGCTCTCCGCTGGTACCTTTGTACTTTCGGTTTATTTGTTTATTCCTGATCCTGGTGTGAGTTTGACCGTGCGCGTAGAGCGAAAAGCGAGAGCGCCTTTTCTCTTTTCCACAACTCCCTCGCTCTCCCGTTTCATGCGTTCGGTATTTGCACGCCGACGACCGTGGCATCCATCCCTCAGGAGTCTCTAGTCCCTCGCACAATTCCCGAGCACTACGTCCTCTTCCCCATACCAATGCGCATGAAAGCCCAACCGGACTGTGCACAGGACGGCCACGTATTTTTTTCGAAGGGTATTTCACATCGGATCTCGTATTCCAATCATCTCTGGTACGGGCACAGAGTGACGAAGAGAGCTATAAGTGAGGAGGGACGAAAATGGAACGTTAAAGAAAAACAAAAGTCGCGATATTAAATTTGCCGGTTCGAATATACGAGCACCTCCGCAGTTAATTGGTGACAATGTAATTTCATTTTTTACACTTTATTTTTTATTAATTGAAGTGAACATTAACTAACTGCCTCGTTCATCCCTTAACTTACCAGATTTCGATGGACATGAATAAAACCATCGGGAAAGCGGGGATTGACTGAAGATAAATAAATAAATCAGCGCTCTTTTAAAAAAAATCCTTTAAAGCTAGAAATGTACACATTGCCACGAAGGGAACGTAATAAATAAAAAATGTTGATTTATAATCATTATTACATCACACATACTGATCTACCTCGTCTTCAATACGCGAAGAATTTATATTACATTAAATATATATATTAGGGCGATTTTTTTTTTCGACTATTTTTTTTTTCTCAGTCCCCACTTGAAATTTTGTTGAATATGTCGAAAAACAAATTCCTTGAAAGTTACAGCCCTTAATATTAATTGTAAGTACTTTCCCTTGTCGTGAAAAGATTTTCCATCTGAAATACACGTAAATCGATTTTTTTTTTTTTTTTTCAAAATTCTATAACTCAGCCGCATTTTATGCTATCATATTGCTCTTGGTTTCGATTTACTCAGAATAAAACAATCTAGAAAAGTGCCTATTGCGGCGAAAGTGTAAATTGTACTGGTGAGTTGGTGCGGGTCACTGAAGTTAATTTTTACCCAAAATTCTCGTTTTTTTGCTGTTATCTCCGAAACAATTAATTTTACGAAAAAAATGTGAATGAAACATTTTTTGGAAATTTAATTTCCTACAAAAAAGGTCCTATCGACCCAATTGCTTAGATTAATATTTCTTGAGATATCGGACTTTAATTTATGAGTAGTATAGAATTTTCACGGTAATATAAACCGTAAAAAATGTGTAGTACTCATGAGTTAAAGTTCAATATCTCAAGAAATATTAATCTAAGCAATTGGGTCGATGGGACCTTTTTTGTAGGAAATTACATTTCCAACAAATTTTTCATTTACATTTTTTTCGTACAGTTAATTGTTTCGGAGATAACAGCAAATAAACGAGAATTTTGAGTAAAAATCAACTTCAGTGACGCGTACCAACTCACCAGTACAATTTACACTTTCGCCGCAATCGGCACTTTTCTAGATTGTTTTATTCTGAGTAAATCGAAACCAAGAACAATATGATAGCATAAAATGCGGCTGAGTTATAGAATTTTGGAAAAAAAAAATTCGATTTACGCGTATTTTAGATGGAAAATCTTTTCACGCTAAGGGAAAGTACTTAGAATTAATATTAAGGGCTGTAACTTTCAGGGAATTTGTTTTTCGACATATCCAACAAAATTCCAGGTGGGAACTGAGAAAAAAAAATAGTCGAAAAAAAAATCGCCCTAATATATACATGTATATGTACTGCAGCGTCTTAATTGCCTGCAATCCTCTACTGACAATCGTCTAAATGTCAATTTGATATCGGGAGCGAGCTCGATGTGGCGTACAAATAGACAAAGCTTAAGAAATCCGTCGTGGGGCTAGAGGGTGAATGAGAAAGTAACGAAGTCTGCTACTCCGTAGCGATTCCGCCCTGGTAAACAAAAAGAAGAAAAAAAAATGTCACGCGTCCTTTACGAGTATCAGAGCCATCACGAAAGAGCGGAGCCATCAACGAGAGAGACACGCTCTCGGAGCGTATATAGAGAGACGCTAACGAATGATTCTTTGAAGGATGAAAAGACACTATACCTGTCAGCAGTCTCGTATAGTTGGTGTATCTTCGGTGCCTCTCGTAACATGCCAACGGTGATAGGGAATGATGAGCCACGACTGAAAAGGTCCCGACGAAGCCGAAACCTTGTCAGCGGGTCTCTCGGGAAAATTGCACCGGCTAAAGGAACGATGGAAGAACGTAATTTGTTTTCCGGCTTCCGTCGACTCTTTACCTTAATTTTGTTTTCTTTATTTTTTATTATAAAACCTCGCAGAAGCAGTAGAGCCACTCGTTCCCTCCTTCTTGTATCGTCGAAGCATCTTCAAGAGATTGAGGCGACTCGCGGCAATCCGCTACTGCCGGGTAATGATTGAAAGTATATGGTCTCTCGCAGTCTCTCTCTCTTTCTTTCTCCCTCTGCCTCCCTATCCCTCTCTATCCGCATGTCCTTTTCATTCTCCAGCAGATGAAATACTGCACTTCTTTATCCCCTTTCATTCTCTCATTTCCCCGGAAATTTTTACCGTCTCTCTTATTGCCACGCTCGTTCGATAAAACCACCGAAGGAAAAGTGATATAATGGAGGATCGAACTCTACTCTATTTTGACATCCTCGTTATGTATGATGAATTGAAAAGTTGTGAGTGTTTTACTGTAAAATGAATGACCAATTTGAACATCAATCATTGTTCAATTTTGATGGATACGGGGTTGGGTCACCATCGAATGACTACGCTGATGAAAAATATGACTAATCCCCGTTATGACGAATTTCTCCGCTGCGATCATAGAAACAATATCAATTGGATGTTTGATATAACTGGAAGAGATGTCAATAATAATTGGAGTAAATGTGAAACGTATACTCGGGCAAAGAAAACCCTACGAGTCTATTATTTTATCAAATCTTGCTCGAAATTATTTTTCATTGAGAGAGCGGTAAGAAAAACCCGAGAGGGCGAGATCGAAGTTGAGAAACACGAGGATAATGACGGAAGATTGAAAAACTTTTTGCCGGACTGCCGGGTGAGAACTCGTGGAGAATTCTCGCAGAAATTATTTTTCCGTTCTTACCCGCGTTCGAGCGTCTTTTTCTGGCGGACGCTGAGCACCGAGATTCGTTGGACACTTTCGTCAAGTCGTTACGATAGCTGACTTGTTCTCTCTCTCTCGCTCTGTCTCTCTCGCTTGTTTTTAATTTTTTATCGTTAATTACAGTTCATTGTTGTCCAGTGAGAAAAGAGTTCGTTCCTCGAGTTTCAATGTCAGTCGGATAGTTTTGCCAGCTTTTTATTCCTTTCACTAATATACCCGCAGTGTACATATACCAGTACAGCCAGTACTTTTATTTCATTTGGTTCGTTCTTTCGTTACTCGCATTCTTCTTAGTCCTCGAGTCCTGCGGCATGTTGTATAGATGTTTTATACGTGATGTGGCACGTTGAGTGTGCGTGTTTTGTACGGACGCGGTTGTGACTGTCTCGAGAGATCGAGAGGTTGGTCAATGAAAAGACGTCGGTGAGTTGTTAGAGGGGTGAAAGATCGAGAAAGAAGGAACGATACAGCAGTTTGAATTGAGACGTAGGGAGAGAGAAAGAGAAATATATATCGAGATTGTACGATGAACACGCGACAGTGAGAGAGCGAATGAATCGCGAAGATTGATAGGAAAAGGCGTTCGGACGTAACCTCGATTCAACGATGACAATTCAAAGGTGCGTTCAAGATCTTTATTTTCCTTTTAAAGCTCACCTTTAGGAGGCAATGTTCAGCCCGTAAGACTTGCCTCTCTATATCCGACTCACTCACTTTGCGGATCAATGATTACGGACTTATTTATCACGGACCATCCATTGTCCACCCTCGAAGACTTCGCTCCTGTATCATAGACATGCGACGGGAATCAAAGGTCGCGCGACCTTTTTTTTTCTTGCCTCCGAGCAAATCCACGGTTATCTCTCTCATTGCTGGTCATCTCCAACCAATTCCCTTCGTGCTGAGACTCAATAATATCGGGGATCCTTTTTTTTTTTTTATTGGCTACACTTCACAGCCCCTTTTGCTTCCGAAACCGTTTTCATTTTTACAGAAGAGCTGGTACTTTCTACTGTTACATCTTGATCATTTCAATTTAATTGCAACAGCGAGTTTTTTTTTCCTAAATGAATAGCGCTGTCTTTTTTTCAAACGAAATGTCGTATGGCATTTTTTGCTGTTCTTGCAACACGATAAAAGTGTTTTTCATGTACGGAGGACGTTTATGGTACTTTTAACGTAACGCGTGTGATCAAGCGTTTCATATTTTCATTTTCATTCGCGCCCATTATGATAATTCAAAACCCTTATCTACGGCATTGAATAACACGATATGGGAACTGGTGATGTGCGTGTATCACGAATGAAATTGTCATTTATGATACACGAATACGTGAATGAGGGAAACGATCGACACTCCGAAAATAGGCAATAACGTCATCGTCAATGGAAATTCGATATCAGATATCAGAAATTCAGCGAACGTGCTACGTGTCACTTGTCAGTATATGTACGTGTGTAAATGTATATATATATATGTCGATAGCTATAGAACAAAAGGGCATAACCCAAATAACTGTACGCAGTTAAATCGTTCGGGTAAAGCCCTTTTATTTGACAGCAGTCGATATTTATATATGCATGAGGTCAGTCGTGTATTGTCTCCTGTATGCGACAGGAATTATGTTTCCATATAATATAAGTCGGAAGAGGCCATGCGAAGTGTTCCATTACCTTTTCGCAATGTGATACGAACTCTACTATTATATCCCTAACATCTATATTTTCGTATATATCCACAGATATATAAATATAAAGCTCTGGAGCTTTTTATTCCATCATTCCCTTTTTTTTCCCGAGTATATTTCGAGTCTCGCGTATCCGTTTCCCTTCGTGTCTAAAAGTGCGAGGGAAAACCAAACCTAACGCCTCTCGTCTTGCTGCGTCACTCTTTCGTCACCTTGTTCTTTCTTCTTCCCTCCACTGCTTTTTCTTCTTCCTTTACGCGTCACAGTCTCTCTGTGACTTTGGCCGAGGCCTTCGGTTGTTTCGCCAACGACTTTTCTCGCTTTTCCTCTCGTCTCTCCTCCGAACTGTCCTCTACGTGAGGTGCACACCGATCATACGATGTTGCTCGCTCGATATGTACCCTTTGGCTGTAGAATATAGAAGCCCTGACATACTATATATACGTTATTCCGTTCGCATTCGTCGTCATTCTTGGCAAGCCTCACACTCACCGTCTCCACCATGATGGAAGTGAGACAACCCCTCTTTACCTCGCCCCGCGTAAAAGTCCCGTCGACTCTCGAGCTTCACGACAATCCTCCCTTTACTCTCTTCTGGGCTCACACGTATAGAGCCCACAAGCATCCGAATCACCCTCGTCCGAGAGGGACAAAAAAAAGACGAGATATGGAAATAAAATCAATACCATTGTTTCGCGGTTCACGAGACAACCGCTTGAGATCTTTCGCTCTCTTTCATTTTTTTTTTCTTTATTTTTTCCCGTTCGGTTCCATTCGACAATTTATGACTGTCCGCGTCCATTTCGTATCTTTGTCTATTCTTCCGCGGAAGAGGAATTACGGAACGCCCTGAAAGCACTCTCCCGCAGATGCTGCTGCTGGTAGTGGTAAATTCAAATGCAATTTGACATAAATCATGAGAGAGAAAAATCATTCGAAAGATATTCTTTCCATTCGCGCGATATATGATGATGCAAGGGCGCATCTCTTATGGTATAGTATTTTGGAACGATTTATATCCCTCCGCGTAAATGCTCGAAGCGAAAGCTTTTTTAGGAATAAAAAGAACCGTGCACTCGTATTACGCAACTCCGACGATGAGACGTGGAACGATCCGAAATGTTGCTAATTTTGTCGTAGTGTTCTATCGATTCATGATTCTTCTATAAAACGAAAGATGTCATTTGAAAAAATGATAATAATAAGTAGCGAAAAATCGTGTCTTCGCGCGTCTAGACTGACGTGTTGGTATGGAAAAAAAAAATTAATTTAAAAAAAGGCATTGCGAACGAGTGAAAAGCGAAGGGAAAAATATATATGTGGGAGGGAAAGGAACTCTCCCTAATGCTCGACGGACAAACGCGAGAGAATGCATTCCCGTCGTTCGCCTGCCTATTACGTTACGTCAAATCCCACGCATCCATCATACGCTCGCGACGGGGATGAGGACCGCGCGAATGGATTGAGGGACAAGGGCATGTACCCTTGTCCCTCAGCGAGTTTGGCTAGCACTCCGCGAGCATCTGCGAGTGAGTGAGTCACAAATGGGCGGCGAATGAGAGTAAAAGAGCAGCACACACGCGATAAACCTGTGATGAACCCGCACAACAGACGTGAAACGCCATTTCAATCAACAAACTATTGAAAAAAAAAAAAAACTAACGAAAAAAGAAAATTAGAAAAATATTGCTAAACTACTTTAATACGCAATGATTATCATATTACTATTTGTTTTTACTAACAATGTGATTATGAAATATTAAGAAAAAATTATTACTCATTACTCTTCAATTATCTATGGTTATTTTGTCGTCAAATCATTTTCAATGGATTTTTGTTTCACGCACACCCGTTTCGACTTTCGTCTTCGACTCTTTCTTTCTCTTTCGTTCGCCCCTCGATATCCTGGCTATCCCGAGGGACCTTCGTGGCGGGATCGGGCATGTACGCGGGATGTGATGTGTGCCTTCGAGTTGACAGAGAGGCAAACATCGTACAATTTGAAAAATTTGTGTGTACCGTCTACCCCGACCGTTCTGATAAAGTAAAAGAATCATAAAAGAGATCCGAGAATAAATGTAAAATCCGACTGAAATACGTGTGCGGATGATTCTAAAAATAATTGAGGGCAATCTAAAACTATGTCTTCAAAATAATCATAATTCTTTCTTCATAGGTATTAAAAATATATTACTAAAAAGGATGATATTTTCTTTGTTGAGTAGTAAAACAACTTCACACATTTATAAAAATTACTTAGCATCTCTCTCAAAGTGGGGAACAATTTTTTTTCTTCTTAGTACCACTACGTGTAGTACTTTTAATTTCGTTGACTGAGCATCATCGACCCATCAAGCTTTGTTGTGTGATATAGAAAACTTTTCTCATTGATCAAACCTGTTCAACATCTCCCGCGCTCAAAGCGGAGAAGAAGCACTTCTGACTTTTCGTGGAATCACGTATAGCATTACTTTCCTTCTCTTTTTCGGAGATAGTAATTGTAGTCGTTTAATTTTGTTAACTGATCGTCATCCACCCATCAAGTTTGCAGTGGTTAGAGTTTATAACATGGACACGACGACTGCTGCATTTCGCAAACTATTTTAATCCCTTTGTGAAATGAATTATGAGTTCTGTGTTGCAATGCCTCGGGACAGGGGAACAGAGAGGGAGAGAGAGAGACAAAAATCGGGAGACAAAGCTCTAGGCTTTGCAATGCTACCCCGCGCCTTGAGAGTCACGCGGTTTTAATTTGCCGCACCGCAAGGTTTCGTCGCCGTGCGGATATAAATTACCACTCCTGCTCCTATCTTCGCGCGAGCCTCCAACGTTCAGAGAGCGCAAACGAGACAAGCGTATCCCAGGATAGTTTAATACGAATTCGGAGAGAGTGAGAGACGAAGCGCGAGGGATAGGCCGAGACGCGTGATGTTTTAATTGTTTGGAATTTACTATTGCCACCCCGGAGTGACGGGTCCGACTCTTTGATGGGAGAGAGTACTCAAGGCTTATTTATGCATGAAACACAAACACTGCATACGGACATTATACGAGCCTTCATTTTAATGCCCTCTTCACTTATTTTTTGAAATTTTTCGATTTCAACCTTAGATTCTCTTTTTTAACTACTTAACAATCATTTACTTTTCAAGAATAAACAGTAATGCAGAGCCTACAGGCCAGAATCCTTTATCCTTATGGAAGAACATTAACAGAACCACGAAAATACCAATGAGCTCGCCAATTAGAAATTTCTGTTACCATAATGTTGCATGGAAAAGCAATCGTTCGTTACTTTTTGTTTAGAATGTACCGTTTTTTTTCTCATACTTAACTTTTTGTTCCCTCAGACTCTCGTTAATATAACGCACCTTTCTCGACTGGGCTTCTCTGCTACAAACCTCCGTCCATCTTTCAACTGACCCTCTCCATGGCCGTTACGTATATAAGATTACATCGAACAACAAGCCGCGAGCAACCCTTTGGTGTTTCGCGATTGCGCACACGCATTTGCAACTATATATATACATATATAAATATATATATATATATATAGCGGTAAGACTGACGAGTTAAATTAGCGGCAGTTTGAGCCAGCGAGCTCAATACCTGTATGTTTCAACTTCCCTCAACTCACGGGACTTCTACTTTAGCTCGTGTTGAACTTGGGAAATACTTGAAGGCAGACACCGCTCGGCCAAGACCGAGAAGACTTGGGTGTTCGGTTTTGCAAAAGGGTTCTCGCCCGGCGAACAACCATGGTGCGGTCGTTCGCGGACTCACAAAACGTATCTTGGCTAGGCTTGCGGTATTGCGCGAACAAAACGGCCAACCAACGGAAAATCGGATCAGAGAGCCTTTCTCTCTCCCTCTCTCCCAGTTCTCGTACGTTTTACGAATTGCCCGGTTTGTCGGCGAAACAATATTTAGCCTCCATCTCTCTTACGCGCGTCTTCAAACAGCACAGGCTTTCGTATAGTCTTGTACACCAAAAATCTTCGCCGTGTACTCTTTCTCCTCAGGCTCTCAAGTTCAATTGTTACGAATGCTAACCGAGTCAAAATTTAATAACTACGTCGGGAAAACTGGGCTTCGAAATTCGGCTTTCATCCATATTAGGAAAAATTAATTTTCAATGGTGAACTTATTAATATACGAGCGATGGCAATCTACAAATTTCTTATTGATCATCCCCCGTCTTGCTTGTCATTCTCCTGATCATCGAAACATCTTGACTCGAGTTAATACAACGGAAATACTAACTATTCTCAATTCATAAAAATCCAGAACGTGCAATGGCCCTGAAACGTTGCATTATCGAGAATCTGGCTAAATTTATCGTTGATGATGACATATAAGAGGATAACCTGCCCACGACCGCCCTTCGTAACGACAGTGTATCGCGGAGTGAATAGCACAACGGAGAGTTTGATGTAGAAGCAGACGAAGCAAAACAAAACACACGAGCATATAGCGAGGGCGACGATATCGCGGTATCGATCCACCACTCCACCTGTCGGCCGGTAAACTGCAAACCCGGTGTCAACATAACCCAGAACTGCGTGGCGTCTCTCGGTTGGCAGTATATTCACGAGAGAGTCTCGGTTGTATGGAGAACGAAGAAGCGAGGGGAGAGGGAGATTGGGTGAAGAGGGCGACCCACCCTCATCCCTACATCTGCAACGTTGCACGAAGGGGGTTGAATGGTATAAGCTACCATGGGTGCGGGGCTTTTAAAGTCGCATAGTTTCCAGTAGCGGCACGCAGACGTTGCGTGTCCAGGATGGACGTAAGGTTCCTTCGGTTGCTTGCTTTTCCTTTGCACAGTATAATTCCTGACTTGGCTCTCGTCACGTGTGTATATATATATATATATATATATGTCTATCGTAAAATCCACCAATTTCGCCCCCTCTCCCCATCTTCCTCCTAATTCTCGTCTTACTCCCGCGCCACATTATTCCTTCTAATACCTCGCTCTATCTTCCTTATTCCCGTACCTGCAACACCGAGTGTGCGAATAGCTTGCAAATTGAGAGACTATGGAGTTTAACCACTTTGTTACGTGCAGAGTGTCGTTGAGCGAATGAGATGAGAACGCTTCGCAGTAATGATACGACGATACGTCACTCTTCATCGTTCTCTTTTGTCAATATATGCCGCGAAATGTTCATCGTCGTTGTCGTTGTCATCTTATATATACCTTTCGTGGTATAAATAGGTAATCCTATTGTCGCTTAGTTCCAAGGAATATTTCATAATAAGGAACAAAAAATAATAATAGCAAGATATAAAGGGCGTATAAAGTAATTACGCAATGTGAAACTATACTGTTAAAGAAATGGACTCAATGATGATATAGTAGGAATAATGTTTTTCCTAGAAAACATCATTGATATTAGGTTTTTTTTTCTCCGATTTACAATAAGCATGAAGACCTTGTAATCCGTCATTCGTGTAAAATTGTTCTTGGCAAGTTTCTCCGGTTGTCTCGTCTCGGTATTCCTTTACTTTCATATATAATACATTCTGGACTTTGTTCGCTCGTCTGCGCGCGAGCTATAAGGCTTTACTACCGCTCTGCTGTCCGTTGGAGCGAACACCTGTCTGACTCCATCTGGTCTCAACTACTCAGAACCTGCGAAGTGGAGCGGAGTCTGACCACAACAATGTCTATACTACTGGCCTGAGACGACTCTAGTATGTACAATGTATAAGCGCTGTACGCAGCGGAACGCGGAGGTGCGGTATACACTATATATATATATATATATATATATATATACATAAGAGGATATCGGGATATATATATATATATATATATATAAGGTTATAACAGTAGTACAGTATTGTGATGGTAGTAGTGACAAAGACGTAGCGTTATAGCACAACGATGAAAGTGGAGTAGATCGCGGTGAAGCCAGCCGGAGTCCTTAGTAAGGATCTCCCGAGAGATGAACGGCGTCTAGGCAGGTAATTGCATGAAAGTCAGAGCCTTAAGGGTGGCACAGGGCTACGCCAGCAGAAACAGCACGCTACCACTGGGATAAGAAAAAATAATATAGTATGGTGTACTATAACGTTTGGACAGTATATAGTGCAATATTATCGAGGATACGTCCAGCCTTTTTCCCGTGTTGCTGCTTCGGCTTATTTCGTTTTCTTCGTGATCCCGGTAATAACTCACCGTGGTAATAAAGTGAAAGGGGCAGAAGGACGATTTTTGCTGGTCCTTTATATCGCCTACAGTGTAAATAAATAAAAATATGTATACTGTCGTAAAAAAAATAACGACTATGCGCGAAATACAATTTTTCAATTACATTTGATAAACTCCAATCCTAAATTGGCCACTAATGGATTAATTCATACAATTTAAAGAAATTCGTCGCCGCGTAAAATTTTTAATAACTATACACTATAGCCTGAGATGGTCTTAAAATATATCGATCATACGAGATATTAATTTAAGTGTCATTATTTAATAGATTAGCACAGTCGGATTTTGGAATCGATCACTGAAAAGTAAAAATGTGCATGAAGTTTATTTAACCAGGTTCTTCGAAACGTCCTAGCTTGTAATAATTTATTTTCTTTATTAAAATTATTATGATTATTTTTTGAGGAAATAACGACAATTTTCGTTATTTCTTTTGTGATTTATTTTTCTGTTTGTTGTTTGTTTGAAATTAGTAATATTTGATTGTAAATTTTATTTATTTTTTTATTATTAATTTTGGAGACTCGAGATCGTTCAAAATTCGTTATAATTTGAAGGTGCCGCAAGATACATACATAATAAATTCACACATTCACACACATATATTGATAATAGAAAATTCTTTCGCTTATCTTTTCTTTGTTTTCTTTTTTGTTTCCAGAGCGTTGCGTCACTTGATCCGTCGAACGATTCCCTTTTTTATTTTTTGGTTCCTTAAACAGGCTCTCTCTAAAACACTAATTGTCGGACATACTCTTGATCATAATTTATATCGCATTATTATTGTTTATATAATCATAAATTTGCCGATCTTACCTCTCCCAGCCAATAATTTGCTCGTTGTGCAGTCGACACTTATAATGACGCTTCTTCACCCGCGCTATTTACGACACGTCTATAATACGCTAAGATCTGGTATATAGGTAGATATAAAGATATAGACACCTGTTTCTTGCGATATACTTGACGCACAACAAATGTAAGACCATCTCACCTCGTGGTCGCTGGGAGAGTGCGAGACGCCGTTCGTCAATCTATTCGCTGGTATTCCGATCATAATGATAATCAATGATATTATACATTGTTTTCGTCGGTCCGTTGTTCGGGGGAAACGTGACTATAGCGGCCTCTCTAACTATAGTCTATCCTCTCTGGTCGCTATAGTGCTATTCTTACAAGCTTATATCATACACCAAATAATATAAAGGCCGGTCCAAAAATATACGTCTCGTGGATCATTTTTTGAACAGGGATAATTTTTTACAGAAACATTTTTACAGAGATATTTTGTCTCGCGAGAGATGAAATGTGACTACAAACGGTGGTTAAAATTATGCTAATGAAACGGCTGAATATATGCCCCAGTGTTCAAAAATACTCTCGTCAAACCGTTCCTTAAACAGATAAAGGGATTTCATGAAATAATATAGTCTCGAATATTATTTAAACATACTTTCCAGCGGCCGTATCTCTTATGCTAATTTCGGGATGCACCTTCGGGCAAATACAACGTAAAAGCTCCGAAACGTGGAAAACGTTTTATCCCACTAGCCGGATAAGAGAATAGCGAGCCTGGCGAATTGTGGTGTAAAATAAAATAAAGAGTGCCGGAGAGAATCCCCACGTTATACATTCGGCTGGCCCAAAAAAAAAAGAGCTCACTAGCAAGAAAGAGGCCCCCTCACAGACAGAGAGGGGTGTCTATAGATATACTCGTGCCCGCGTGTCTCGAGTTTATCACGGCGAGATAGAGGAAGCTGAGTCAAAAGTTCGCCTCGTTCGAGTTGAGTTAAGCGTGTAATAGACGCTCCTAGAGGGGTCAGCAAGGGAGGAGCGAGAGCTTCGCCGCTATACTAATACCGCGGGTACGGAATATGGTCAGTTTTATGAAAGTGCACAGTGATTCAATATGGTCAAAGTCGTGAGTTTCGGGACCTCGTCTTACCAGGGGATCCACTTTGGATACTTCAAGAGTTTTTATATAGCAGACATGTCAGGGTATTACTCGACATATGAAAAACTTCCGAATTAATATACGAGGTCTGTTCAAAAAGTATCGCGGATTTTGAATTTCCGCGGGCTACGTATATTCGATTTTCGATTTTTTTGTGGCGTTAGGTTGATACTCGTGTCCCTCACTTATGCTGAAAAATCGGCTATTTTGAATGTTTAGTTAATTGTTGACAGCTGTTTTGGTTAGACGTGTTTTGGCTTGTCTTCGATTTTTGCCTATTCCAAAAAATGGATGAAAGAATCTGTATGAAATTTTGTGTGAAAAATAAAATTAAGTGTGCGGACGCATCCCGAATGTTGACTGTGGCATACGGTGAAGCTACCTTGGACCAAAGCAACGTTTATCGGTGGTACAAAATGTTCTCGGAGGGCCGAGAAGATGCGAACAACGAAATGCGTTCCGGACGCCCGAGCACATCAACAACAGACGAAAACATTGATGAAGTGAAGAAAATAATATTGGCCAATCGTCGAATCACCGTTAGAGAAGTTGCTGAGGAACTAAACATATCGATTGGCTCGTGCTATTCGATTTTTACCAATGATTTGGGGCATGAGACGGGTCGCCGCGAAATTCGTGCCAAAATTGCTCAATTTCGAACAAAAACAGTGTCGCGTTAACATCGCTAAGGAGCTGTTGGACTCGGTCTGCGACGACCCAAGTTTGCTCCAGAGGGTCATAACTGGTGACGAATCATGGGTTTATGGTTATGACGTGGAAAGCAAAGCTCAATCATCGCAATGGAAGCTTCTTTTTTGGAATAGGCAAAAATCGAAGACAAGAGAAAACATGTCTAACCAAAACAGCTGTGAATAATTAACTAAACATTCAAAATGGCCGATTTTTTCAGCATAAGTGAGGGACATCAGTACCAACCTAACGCCACAAAAAAATCGAAAATCGAATATACGTATCCCGCGGAAATTCAAAATTTGCGATACTTTTTTAACAGACCTTGTACCTTATCTAACAGCAATCACGCCACGATAAAGCTACGTGGACGTGTACTTGTTTTTTTTATAATCAAGGCTTCAGCGATCCATTTACTCGGCAGAATATTTTTTACTCTATTAGAATGGAAAAATTACGGTATCAGTTTCCACGACGATCCTCACAGATTCACGAACATATCGTTAATAAAAACAATAATTAATACAGACGAATGTACCCAAAGGCAACTTAGATTATAGAAATATAGCATAAAATATTTTGCTCATTTTTTTACAAGGAAAATTCGATATCGATTGAATTTCAGTTTCGTTATTTGACGGATGCAGATATAAATTTGACGCTATATACTTCCGACGATATTCATTGATCATAAATTAAATTCATTTTTCTGTCCACGCATTTAGTTTCAATGAAATCATTTTTCTTTTCTTAACATTTTCATGACAAAAGAATTTCGCATTGGTTACTTCGAGAATTTTTATATAGCAGACATTACAGGGTATTACTCGACAATATTAAAAACTTTCAAATTAATATACCTTATCTAACAGCAATCACGCCACGATAAAGCTGCGTGGACGTGTACTTGTTTTTTATAATCAAGGCTTCAGCGATACATTTACTCGGGAGGATATTTATTACTCTATTAGATTGGAAAAATGAGAGAATTAGTTTCCACGACGATGCTTACAGATTCACGAGTGTATCGTTAATGAAAACAATAATTAATATAGATTATTGAAATTAAGTTGCCGTAAAGGCAACTTAGATTATAGAAATTAAGCATACAATATTTTTCCTCATTTTTTTACGAATTTCCGTTTCGTTATTTGACGGATGCAGATATAAATTCAACGATATATACTTCTGACAATATTCATTCATCATAAATATAATTAATTTTTCTGTCATTCTATTTCGTTACGTTGCTATTCTGAACGCATTTAATTTCAATGAAATCATTTGTCGTCTCTGAAAATTTTCATTAGAAAAGAATTTCGAATTGTGTAACTTGTCGCTGGAGATATCTTACCAATTCGGTGACCGCACGGTGATTACATAGACCGAGGTTGAACTGGTATACGTAACCGGAATATACGAAACAATCTATTTCTTTTTGGACCGCATAAGGCGGAGCGCTGTTTCGTGTTTGTGGTTGGATGATGATGGTAGCTAGCGACCGCTCGGTAATTTATCTTTTACCGCGGATGAGCACACTCGCGTTGCATTTTCCATTATAAAAATACATTTATACACAGGCACACACGGACGAACTCAGAGTCGAAATTGTGACAAAGGGCCGATGGTGTATACTCTCTGGTATCGAAAGCAAGTGTGTGAGAGTTGACCAAAATCGAAAAACGAGAAACGAAAGCCAGTTGGATGTGGTGGCTGCTAGCATACAGCACTGTGGAATTACCAGTTTTGTAACAACGCTGTGTTCGGGCGAAGGCACACGCAGAGAGAACAAACAGGATAGTGAGAAAGTATGAATCGCAGGGTAAACGAATAGCGACAGAGAGAACAGACTGTTTATTAGCGGGTCGGCTTACCGCTTTGATCCTCGGTGGTATTTAATTAGCTTGTTTTACGGCGAATGCGCCCCTTCCGCTCTTTTCTTCCCGCCGTTCTGCTATTCTCTTATCCGGATTTTTTTTCTCGTTCTAACGAAGCATGGTCGATTTTCCACTGCAAATATAATTTTGTTATCTCGTCCTTCGGACACGCAAATTACGAACACGTCTGCTACGTAAGATTGAACCAGCAACAAAACGTCCTAATGAATTTTTGTTGAAACGTTTTTCTGATTTCTCTGAATAACACAAAAAAATTATCATTTTTTTTTCTCATTGCATCATCATTTACAACAATGAAATTACATCCTCTTTTTCTTGATCTCCAGTGATGTCGTTCCAAATCTTCATTTGATGAGTAATATCAACTCCTGCAACTCGGTAATGTCGATGCCTCGCGCGCGAGATAGTGAATAGAGAAGAAAAAAAAGGAAAAATATCTGACTATACACCCTTGGATTCGTCGAGTGTTACGAGATGGAAAAATCTTGACAAAAGAACCTTTTTCCCCGGAGCCAGCTCTCGTCATTCCTCTGTCGCCGGTTCCTTCTCTCTCTCTCTCTCTCTCTCTCTCTCTCTCTCTCTCTCTCTCTCTCCGTCACAGTTATTCGCGGTTGGATTTTGCTAAAGGTCGATATTTACTTCGAGACTGTGCGAGAAAACCGCGGCAAACAACGAGAAAATTCCGCGATATATCGCAGAAACAGGATAGCGATGCAACGCGCTACCATCATCCTCATAGCAGTTCACGGAACAAGCATATCGCGACACCACTTCTCTCTCTCTCTCTCTCTCTCTTCTTCTTCTTCTTTCTCTCGTTCTGTTTCCATCTCTATTTCCAGCTCCCGGTGGATTTCACGAGACGGTTTATTATATGAAACAAGCCCCGAGGTGCTCCGGGGGTTTGACATTTTTAAGAAAATTCCTCTTCGTCTATCTCATCCCTCTTTGGCTATTCTATCTCGTTCTCTACCTCTGCCTTTTTCCTATATAAATATACATACATATTTATTTACCCCTCCGTTATCCTCGAAGGCTCACATTATGCTAACCAACCTCCGGGACCCATAGCGCGATATTTCGAAGCCTTCGAAAGATCTTTCTTTCTCTTCCGTCCTCGCTCTTTCTCGCTCGCTCTTCATCATCCCCATACTTCCCTTGATCTATGAGCCCTCCTCGTTCCGTAGCCCTCTCTCGTTACTTGTTAACACCTACGGTAGCGATATTCTCCCCCCCCCCCCAAGTACACTATATATGTGTTTACCATCGTGCTAACCGCCCCTCAAGAATTCAACCCCGCCAGCAACCAAGATAGACGAGAGACAGAGAGGTAAAGAACCGATTCTAGAACGCGGAGAACGAGAGACAAACCCTCCCGTTTGCTGTCAAAAAGTTACAGGTCCCCCGCGGGCTAGAAAGCGATCGAAGATCCCTTCCCCACTGTCTCGAGTTATGCCACAGACTTTGGAATTGTCTTTCCTCTGTATGCATGTATTTTGCGGTTTGGGGTTTGGCAGGTTATCTCGAACGAATACCGCCAACGGTCATGTTTACTTATGCTCGCGAAGGAAAGCTAGAACCAGGCGGAAATTTTGCTGTACAATTTGACGAATGACACGAAATTGAATTCGATTTATTTGCGAAATATTCGTCATAGTCGTACTCGAAGTTCAACCCAACTTTTCGTTACTTCGAAAAGATACCTCTTAATACATTTACCCGGTACATGGGGAGGTGGGGCTCATCCGTTAATTTATTTTGCAATTCGGACTTTTCATTCCAAACTTTAATTTAATATTAAAAAAAATGATGTCCATTGATTTTCGACTGGACCTTCACTCAACCCCGATTTATATCCGTGTATTACAACTCTGTAAGGTGTAATATGCGGTGTCATGAAAATAGATTAAACGCGTATAAAGTTATGCCCGAGTGTCGAATGGATTTTTTACAGCCGTTTTATATGTCCTCAAATCGCTCGTAAACGAATTTTATCCAGAGAATTTTGCGGCCACGGCATTTACTTTCAACAGGAAATAAAGCAGAAAATGATAAAACGTGCGTGTACAGAAGTATTCGGTAAAAATAATATTTCGTTGGTTTATTTTGTATTCGTAACTTGAATTGAATATAAAGCATGTGCTTTTGCCGTTGCATTTCCCGGGAGAAATCGATGATGCACTTTTCTAAAAGTACGCTCTTTCCGAGAGCCCTTGTTCGCTGTCACTCCACGAATATCGACTTCGGATAGCAATGGGAAATATCGTTTTCTGTGACATCTTCGGAACGCAAATGCAATAGCGGATATGGGTTCAACGGTATGAAACACAAGATTCCCACACTATATTACGTATGTACATATATATATAACATACGATAAAGGTACTCACGATATCAAACGGTTATGAATTCTTTTTTATTACGAGTCACTGTTTCGGTCTACACGTTTCCGATGTAAATTCCGATGCTCCTCTATACGGGTAATTCTGTCATACCTCAATTTTTATAAAGGGCACAAAAGGGAATGTCCGATGTATAGAAATGGAACACAATGGCCGAATGTAATAGAAATAAATGGCGTTTTGAGGCACAAAGTACTACGTGCATGAAAAATCCAATGTACATGTGCCCTTTCATCGATGCTTCACTTACTTTACATGTGACATATTCATTACTAAAATTCATCCTATGAATATTTTTTATTACAGAAGTGTTGAATTGTTGCAAAATAGTTTGGTAATTAGATCGAAGGGATATACTTATTTGAGGATAGTATTTCTCATTTTGATCGTATTACCATCAATTCGAATATAAAGTTATTGATGAATTTCTGGCAAATGGAACAAAAAGCAATCTCCCAAATCGTCAAAAGCTCTTCAATGGTTTCGTCTCCGTACGAAACATTCGAACGGCAAGTGTTAACAGTCTCTCAGTATGTAGACAATTTATAGATATAGTGGATTGGTGCACTTTACAAACGGCAAAGTTCTTCGGGGATGGGCTCGATTCAGAACTTTCTCGACGTCGTTCTCGTATTCGCCTCTTCGTACACTATTCACCGCCTGCCTTTCCCGTTTCACTCGTTTATTTTGGAGTCACTTAAACACTCGGTTAGTTTGCGTGTGTATAAGTGAGAGGGAACGGTCGAAAATGGCGGAGGCAAAAGCAGAAGATCGGGATGACGATGACGAAGCTTTGGACTGTTGAAACTATTCGCGTCTGCTATACGAGAAATAGCTGTCTCTCCATTACACACCTCGCATACATACTTATATATGTATAAATGTGTGTGTGTGTGTGCCTTGACTCGAGCAAGTAAGCACGAGTTCAGGAGTGGGAAAGATTTGTCAAAGACGCCGAGAGGATGGAGAGATCCACGCGGCATTTTCGCATACCCATTCCGCGACTTTCATTTCCAATTAAACTTTACCCTCTCTCTCTCCTGGACCCACAAATCAAACTTCCAATGATGACATCTCATCCTACGTCGAGTTCTCACGTTTCAACGTTCCCAAAATGTGTTTTCCGTCGTTTTCATGATATATAGCATATTGACTTGACTTTTCTCGCGAAGCTTTTTCAGTCAATACCACTTTTTTTTTCTGCATTCTCTTTTTTTCTTCTTCCCGTTCCCATCTCGATTCGCAATAACGCAAATATTTTACGGATATTCACGACTGTCGCAACTAAACTCCGTCTCTTTCGTAATGCTGCGATATACCACTCAAATAACTTTGCGAAGAAAACTTTAAGGGTCACGGAACTCCTGAGAACAGTCATATAGCTGATACGCTTGAGTGACTTTTCGCTGACGATAAATCACACTAATATTCAAAATCGCGCGAGTTAACGCGCCGTGAAATGAACCCGGAGTAACGCGTCAGAATAGTGTTACTCATCTCTCTGACATTATCATATTTCACTGTCGTCGGATCGGACCGTTTACTTTTTAACTTTTTAAAGGTAATTTGTTTGTAAATGTTTTGTAAGCTTTTGTAAATTTCACTTGAATTATCCAGAAATCACTAAAAGAGTGATGAAACTTGGTTGAACACAATAAAGTTCATCCTCATGGCGATTTTCATAAGAGAAGTTGAACTAGTTGAAATAACTTTTCTTCCAAGTAAAATTTTTTTGAATTAAACAAATCAATTTTTATTTTGGTCTATCTACCTCGATCCCAGTGTCACTCTATAGTCTGTCATCATTTTTCGTTTCTGCCTCGTTTTTTTTCTTCACACGTCCGTTTCTCCCACCCTCTACCTCTTCTTCTGTCCTTTGTTTTGTTTTCTTTTTTTTTTCATTTCTGTACCTCGTCAAAACGATAAATATAGAGTTTTTTTTTTTTCATTGCCCAATCTATCGCACGTATTTTTCAGCCTACTTCGCGCGAATTCACCGCTAACCCCGGTGTCGCGGGTCGTCCAATCCAGCTGGAATAACCCCTGATGCGTTCGCTGGATCTCGTACCTCACCCGTGGTCACTGTACCCCATACACAACCCCGTTGATGAACGCTCGAATGCCGGCACATACGCTAACCCCCGCCGCCCCATCTCTCCTGTGCCCCCCACATGCATCAACCTGACGAATTCGCGCATATATCGAAAGAGGGCTGGGTCGATTCACGCGCGGGTTCTCACCTCAACTCCTTTTTCATTCGCCGCTCGTAACTTCGATGAGAAAAAAAAACAAGTTTATTTCACAGTGAGGACTCGAAAAAAAAAAATAACTCAACGCGAGAAAATTCGATTTATTTGCTTCAAATAAATTTCATTCGAATGAAACAACATTCATTTTGATAATGCCAAGTTTATTTGAAATATTAATTGCAGAATTTGCGAAGACAAATCAAATTTAATGCCGATAAAACAAACGTTTTTTTATAGAGGTACACAAAATTATAAATCTATGTAAAAATACGATGTTGCTTTAAAATCGTTGAACAAAATTTCCAAACATTTCGTTTCACACCTGAGGATCTTTTGAATTTGTAAATTCGATAGTTTTCTTTTCAATCATCATAAAATAATAGTGGGCAGAAAAAAATTGAACGAAACTGCCTGTCATAGTCGAACGGCCCATATACGCGTATGTTGAACAATAATGTGTGCGTATCGTACAGCGCACGATGAAAAGGACCTAAGGATAGGCAATTCAATCAGGACTTGGTAGGATCGAACAGCTGAGACCCACGCGTGACTTCCTTCGGGGCTGTTTCTTCCTGTAGCCCACTCTGCTTCACCCGCCCGATCGTCCTTTTTCACGCGCTCTCTGGGCCCCCATAACTCCCTTGTTTTCTCTCACCCCTAAACCCTTTTTTTTCCCTCTACAAACACATGCACACGTTTTCGATCTTCTTGTCACGTTTTATAGCGGTGTATTCATCTCTTCTCTACATACGAGGTCTGCTCAAAAAGTATCGCGAATTTTGAATTTCTGCGGGCTACGTATATTCGATTTTCGATTTTTTTGTGGCGTTAGGTTGGTACTCATGTCCCTCACTTATGCTGAAAAAATCGGCCATTTTGAATGTTTAGTTAATTGTTGACAGCTGTTTTGGTTAGACGTGTTTTGGCTTGTCTTCGATTTTTGCCTATTCCAAAAACTGAATCAAAGAATCTGTATCAAATTTTGTGTGAAAAACAAAATTAAGTGCGCGGACGCATTCCGAACGTTGACCGTGGCATATAGTGAAGCTACCTTGGACCAAAGCAACGTTTGTCGGTGGTACAAAATGTCCTCAGAGGGCCGAGAAGATGCGAACAACGAAATGCGTTCCGGACGCCCGTGCACATCAACAACAAACGAAAACATTGATGAAGTGAAGAAAATAATATTGGCCAATCGTCGAATCACCGTTAGAGAAGTTGCTGAGGAACTAAACATATCGATTGGCTCGTGCTATTCGATTTTTACCAATGATGTGGGCATGAGACGGGTCGCCGCGAAATTCGTGCCAAAATTGCTCAATTTCGAACAAAAACAGTGTCGCGTTAACATTGCTAAGGAGCTGTTGGACTCAGTCCGCGACGACCCACATTTGCTCCAGAGGGTCATAACTGGTGACGAATCATGGGTTTATGGTTATGACGTGGAGACCAAAGCTCAATCATCGCAATGGAAGCTGCTTTTATTGGAATAGGCAAAAATCGAAGACAAGCCAAAACACATCTAACCAAAACAGCTGTCAACAATTAACTAAACATTCAAAATGGCCGATTTTTCCAGCATAAGTGAGGGACATGAGTACCAACCTAACGCCACACAAAAAATCGAACATCGAATATACGTAGCCCGCGGAAATTCAAAATTCGCGATACTTTTTGAACAGACCTCGTATATAAAGGAGTGCGCGAAATTTCCACTATGTTTGTTCGTCCTTGGACTCCACGTAGGTCTCACAACCATAATTTTTGAATTCTCGAGATATCATTTTTTTTCTTCATCTATATAATTTTTTTGTAGTAACATCAATGTCACTTTTTCATGTACAATCAATTGGAGAACGTATATCGATGTAGGGTCCAAAACGAAATTTAAGTAACCATTTGTTTTTTTGTTAATTTGGCCAAAAAAGAGCCGGTGGCAGTTTCATCATCAAATGGCAAAACGATTATTTTTCAGCCTGTTATGTATTCTGGCGCTGTTTCAAGTTCAATACTGTTTTTCTTTTGATGTCGGAGTGTTGTACTTTAACGATTTATGTGGATCACGTGTGGCCTCTTAAACATCGTAACAACAGAGCAGGAGAGAAAAAAAAAGTAAAAAAAGCACGCGGTTAGAGCTAACTGAATTGTAGTGAGGAATACGTGGGTAGGATCGTTTAGCGATTGTACTTTTCCTTTTTTTTTGGTTTCCAAAATTAATTTTTTTTATACCAGTTTTTTTATTTTTATTGAAGCTCCTTGAACGTGTATAGGTTTATTTCAGCTATACAAAATTATACAGCAGTATGAGGATATATATATATATATATATATATACAGAGTTTGATACATTGTTAAACGCTAAGTTTGCAATTGTTGAAGAATTTTACAATATAGGCGCAGGCAGGGACACTGGGGGATTTCAACAGCGGGTGAGTATTAGGGGCGTGGAGTTCTCGTCGAGTTTGTTGAGGCTGTTAATTAGTGTGCTTCGTTGACTCTCGTAGAGCTCGCATTGCCACAGAATATGACGGACTTTTTATACCAGTTCACTAGCGTGCTGGACACGTGCAAATATCTTTTTCATACAATAAAACGGTCAACTTGAACAACATTTCATTTGTAAACGACGGAAGATTTGTGATCTAGAAATTGCTTAACGAGATTACGAATCTCATGTTTTTTTATTTCGTGTCTGAAAATTAAATAAATATTTCAAATTTGAAAAAAACTGGAAAACATTCATGTTCATTCACTGTTTTGCATTTTTTATTACATTTCAATAAATAGAGGGTTAATTGCATTTTAAACTATATGAATATTTATACATTCTTATTCAATATTAATGTTATTAATTAAAGGTATCAGATAATTATTATATCATTCATTTAGCCAGGCTCGAATCGGAACAAACGTGAATTTTGACAATTATGTTTGAGTACAGTCAAATAAATTTCGGTGAAATTTGTGAGATAGAGCGCGACTGAGTCTCGATCGTACACAGTGATAATGTCGATACTCGATAGCTGTAACGACATCAATGAGTAAAGTTTGGAAAAGTGTCGAGAAACATCGAACAATCTGACGTAAGAACCATTATAGAACGCAGCAGTGAGGGCGGTGATATGCCCTTTTACCGATGCCGCATCTGTTTCTCCTGATTGACGCGTAGATTGCGTAGCCGAGACACGCACCTGCGTCCTCTACTTCGCCCCCCCCCCCTCCCGCCAACCACTCTATCTCACACATTCTCTTCACATGCTTTTTCTTGCCACTTGTTTTTCCTTCGGTGAAAAAGCTTCAACGGAGAAAAAACGACAGTGAGAATGTTTTTCCATTCCGTAACACTTTCCTTCATTCGCGCGAACGTTGACGATGAACCGAATATTTCGCGCTAATATGCTTGCTATGCCACACTGAAAAGAAAAGAATAGAAAATAATTTATTCCACGTCAAAATTGAAAAATAAAACATAGTGATTACTCAATTTTGCAACATTACTTAGGTAGAGAGATAATTAATCGTTGAATACTTAGCAGTGATATCTACTACAGTTGACGACAAAACTTTAATTGTATAATACATTATCTTTATTTTATGTAAATTAATTGAATATTTCTTAATTTTATCGAAGGAATCGCCAAAGAATCACCTTTTAGTTGCACGAAAAAAATCTTAGCATTACTTATTCGCACGTTACATTATTTTTTGAAGTGAAAAGATATTCATTGTAATCCCATCGAAACCGGGCTCATTTGTGAATATATGATAGTAAAGAGTTTACGATGATCGGATAAAGGCAAAGATCGGATAGAGTCACAATTTAGGAAAAAACTACCGGAAGTAGTTTCGTTACTTCGCCTTATTTCACGTCTCCCTCTCGCAATATACTCAAAGTCTTATTTATTTAACCGGCGAGTGATTTCTCTCGGGTTCTCCACTCCCTGCCCGCTCTACACATACACTTCTCTCTTTCTCTTTCGTTTTATTTTGTACCGAAAAAAGCTCGTTTCGACGAGAGTACAGTTGGTAAGACGAGGTTTTCTCGGAAGTTGTTCGCTCTACATGGGCTGTGTGTATATAGTAGATACATTTCGACATTTCTGTTCTCGTCTCTTCTACCGCGGTGGAATACTTTCGCGAGTGCTGGCCAAAAATGCACCTTTCCCCGCGAGAGTATCTCAATAATTCAAGGTATGGATTTTGAGTTAGGAGGAGAAGGTTTCCTTTCTTTTTTGCTTTATTCTTTTTTTTCGTTCCTCGTTTCTTCTGGCTATGGAAAGAAAGAAATGCCCCAAGGGGGCATACCGCGAGTTCGCCGACGAGTTCCTATGGTGATGGATGCTTCACGCGCCTCTTCCACACAATTTCCTTCTCTCTACTTGCTGTTTTCTTTCTCGCTTTGCCTTCAGGGCTGTCGATGCCTCCTCCTCTATTCCATCAGTATTATTCGCAAAAGAAGAACTTACCTGTTATGATGTTGATTTTTTTTTGGTACGAATATTTTCTTATCTCGTTCGGATAAAACGAATTTATTAAAAAAAAAGCAGATTATCGTGAGATAGAATTTTTGGCGAAAACGTTGGGTACCATCGATTATCACAGTACGTTCGGTAACTGAGACGCAGCGCGAAGCTTTGGCTACATTTCGACGCATCGAGACAGCGCTTTTTTATTCCCTCGTGAAATTAAGTGGTCGGGTAATAAAAGCAACGGAAAAGAAATGGGAAGGGAATAAAAAACGAAATGTTTTCTCGTTTAGAGTTTTAAAAGAGTCACGCGGCGCACGATAAAACGTGACGTTTCTGAAGCCGCGAGTAGCTCTTCCCGCCCTCACGTTGCCCGTTTTGTTCGTTAAAGTTCCGGGCCATAAAACTGGCGCGGCCTCTCTTTCCCTCTCTCTCTCTCTCCCATTGTCTCTCTCTTACTCTCGATGTGGTATGGGGTGTTATTTCCCTCGATGAAGCCAAAGGATGCGTGTATTTTGTCGAGGTGCCGCCACGAGGCCAGACCGGGTTAACGGGAAAAAAAAAGAAGGAAAAACAAAAAATAGAACTTGGAATAATTAAAACGAGCATAAAAGTCAGGGCTGTTAATGTGGCGTGCGACGGGGTCGTTCTATGTATATATATATATTTATATAAAGCTCTTGATTCGACCGAGAGAGCAAGAGGGGAGAGTATATAAGCAAGCAAAGTTTCGAGAGTGTGACGATTTTCCGGACCGTGCTGCTCGTTAAAATGAGATTCAACCGAGCATGAGTGGGACGCTCTCATTCACGACCATGTTACACTTACTGCATATATATATATAACGTACATCCTTACCGTACACATATTCCATTTACTTACGATACGGTAGCATATTCTTCAAGTCTTGTTCTCTTCCATACTTTTGACTCTAATCTTTTTTTTTCCACTTCAAAGTGGCTCAACTGTACAACGTCAATGACGGCTTTCCCTTGTTTTTTCGAAACAGAACAGAGCATAAGTTGAAACTGCCGCTGTCGCGTCTCTTGATTATATACATTTCAACGTTTCGGTATAGTTTTACTGTCCGGAAATGGGAAAACAAGAAAAATTGATTGCAAAGAAAATGATGTTAACGAAATATTTTGAAGCAAAATGCTCGAGCAATAAAATCCACTTGATCTGAATCCGTAGAGAATCCTCTTCGGACTGTCCAGTTGCCCAGCAAATGATCGAAGATGTGTCCCATAAACGAAAACATCAACCTGCCGTTAGTGTCAAATAGAAATCAGATACTGTCAAGTAGAAATAGCCTGTTCCCTTGTTTTCGTTTCAAACGTTACTTGTCTTTTTAGTTTTTAGAACTGGTGGTATGGTGAACGATCGTGGGGAAAAAGTGGATTTTGAGTCGCGTAACAGGAGTGATGATGATAGCTCGCGGGTGGCTTTTATGTACCACTGTGGTGAGTCATAAAGTAAAAAGCCATAACAGGTGAAGCGTTGATAAACCACAATTTTTTAACGACGTATTCCACTCCGCATACATGTGTCACACGCCGTTTTACGTCTCGATACTTTCGTCCTCTTCTACCATCTACAATTTTACTTTCACCGTTCCGCTCTCGCACGCTCTCCATCGCGAATTCAACAACAACGCTGACGAGATGAGCGAAAGGTACTGGAAGCGGCGTTCTAGAGCCACAGAGAATCCGGTGCAGCCGGGCTCTCCGGTATTTCCAATTTCACAGAGCGTGGGTTAACGAGACCCGGGGGTTGAAGCGGAGTTACAGCCATCCACGGCAACCTCCAAGGTTACAACCGGCCGACGGGGTAACCTCCGCGAATGTAGCCTCTTCTCTCCCCAGCTTCCTCATCGCTCGTCCGTCTCCATTGCACTCTCGCACTCTGTGGCTCTCGCTTTTCCATCTCCTCAGTCTCTGGCTTTCCGTTTCTCTCATCTTCGTGTTGTGTGTACCGCAGATTTTCTATCCCTCTTGCTCTCCCTCGCGCGCACACGCTCGCACCGCAGACAACTACCCCCTTTAAACGTGGCAGCATGAACGTACCGGGCACGAGAGATCACGCTCTCATCTCGAGCATCACGGGGGTTCCGGCACATTACCTGCGCTGATTACCAGCTCGAGCCGCGGAGTATGTCACCCAGTCACCCACGAGACACATACCTCTAGGAACAGCAGCGGTGTTGGGGGTACGGCGGTAGTAGTAGTCGAGATAGTTTTGCCCAGGGTGGCGGAAGTAGCAGCAGCAGTCAAGAGCTATCTATTCACGCTCCAGCCCCTCTGCCCCTCGCCTATCCTACAAGTGAATCGAGTAAAAAATCTGGGAAACCCGCTGGGAGACGAGAAAAAAAAACTTTTCTTGCGGTAAAAAACGAGGCGTAGACTTTGCGTGTTTGAGTTTAGATTTAGGGATTTTTCTTTTATGGAAGAGTACACGAATTATAAATCGGTAAGTCTGTGATAATTCGTGAAAGTTGAATGGATTGCCAGTAGATAGGCTCGAGAAATGGATAATGACATTTCATGATTTACGACGAAGCTATATTGATTTTTGGCAGAATATCACTTCAAATTAGGCTAATGACATTTTATGATGTTCGTCCTAATAAATTACGGTTTAATGAATTTAAATTAGCTTAGGATTCATTGCCACCACAAACTTTGCTAGGCGGATCGTTGATGAAGTTAAATTTTTGTCTTTTAGGGCTGCTCAAAAGTTAAACCTCTCCTCGAGTCCACACAGACGACGACGATCCGGCGATGATAATATCGGTCCGGACGAACATGCCATTTTTCCGAATGGATATGCTGCCCTTTTGCTCAAATCTCCACCACCTGCACCACCTGCTCTGCTCAGAAGGATCGGCGTCAAAGAGCTCACCGGTGTTGGCAAGGTAAGTTCACAGAGTAATAACGAGATAATATTTAAGCTCTTGGCTGGTGGTAAAAAGAAAAAAACACCCTTTATATTCTTTACATTCAATTCGTTCGAGGTTAACTTTAACGATTGTCGAAAGACCGACTCGGAAATATTGTAAACAAATTGGAGCCAAAAACTCGATAATACTTTGTGCCGGCGGCTTCGCGTGTACATAGGTAGAATCCATACTTTGGGAAGGTTTAACGCCAACTGACGATGATAACCGACTCCCCCACAAACTTTATAATCTGATTTCATCTCGTATGTCATGATTCTCTACATGTCCACCAGACCTTGAGCTTTACTGGGTAAACCATTTCAACGAAAATCCTCTTACGACATGGCAAACATTGTCATAGGTTCTACAACGTTTCACGACAATTGAAATTCTCACCAGAAACTATATTTTGCTCATAACAAGAATATCAATTCATTTTGCCACTTTCTTTCCACGTCACCAATGAAACTATCTATTGAGACCAGTTTATGAATTTTATTTTTTATTTTTCTAGACAATTTTTTATCGAACTTTATTGAGGTCTCTGCTAGAACTCATCGCAATAATTTTCATGAAAATGTACACGCTTTTCTCAACCTGAATGCGCAATTGAACTACTACAAAAAAAATTGTACAATAATTTGAAATCGGAGGAGGGGGTATTTGGGCGATGAAAAATGAAGAAATGATTCGACTTGGATAAAAAATGATGTCTGGGGGATTTTTAGTCTAACAAATTTCGAATGCAGTGTGAAAATACCGGCATTCGAGAACGGTGACAGTGTGTCAAATCTGCTGTTCATCAAATTGTTATCTATCCATTTAGAAATTCAATTTGACAAGTACGCGCATGGTCAATAGAAATAGAAAAGGCATTGTCGTCGCGTGTACGATGCGTCGCGTGCTCTCCCGATACTCTCTCATTTCTGACTACTGTAAAACACAACACCACCAACGATTCTCTTTCAACTTCTCGACCGCAATCCTCGGAGATTTCAGCAGCGCACAGAGAAGCACGGAATGCGTTTTAACGTCGACATTGCTACGTCGTAGAGTAGTCGACGTTGCCATTCTATAGCCAAGAAGACTTCGTCCATGTACTTGCGAATGATTTGAAATGCAAATGAATGTCTCGCGTCTCTCGTAAGCGGGTATACCGGCAGGGGGCTAGTGGGTGCTAGGGTTATAAGCCGAGACTCTCGTCTCTGTGTAGCTCAGAGTTCGGGACGTGTCTCTCCTTTTCGTATATGTATACAGATAAGAGAACGCGAGGAAAACTAGCAAACCACCCCTGTTGCAACTATCTCCGCATCGTCTTGAATGCATCTAGATATCTTCACGCCTCTGTAGGATTTTACAAAACTGATAATCGTACCGGTTGTTAATTATTTGTTTTAACGCCTCTTACTCTATTTTTATTTATCTCTTCTCCTCCATTTTATGTGAAACCATAGCATTTCCACAATTCTCCTTTTTTTTATCCTAAAACTGTTTTACGGTCTTGGTAACAATCGTTCTATTATCGATTGAATAATTATTGATTAAATAATATTGAAGCTGCTGCTAATCACAACAATAAAAATATATCCGTATTTTCGAATCATTAGGAACAATTATTCATTCCTAACTGACACTAAATAAATTCTCGAATCGCCTCTTGCCACTCACAATCAGAAATCATTGCAAATACGGAAATTTTAGGGACAACAAAATTTCTGCTTTCTTTTAATACGAGTCTGTTTTTGATCGTCATTTTTGGAATATCCCGTAAGTCACAAGCTCCCGCGAAAATGTCTGGTACACGTCATGCGTGTTACTCGCAAGTTTACTTACATCGAGGCGCGTATGTGTAAAGACGGTTTAACTCTCGAAGCCGTCATCAGGAGCAGACGAGGGAAGAGCTTCCAGAAGGGAACATAGAGATAGCGTGAGCTGTATAGGAGGCCGTAAACTTTGGGAATCCGCGGATTCTCGCAGTTTGGCCTCCCCCTCCCTCGACCCGTTAGGTGCTTTCACGTAAGAGAGACGTCGCGGGGTTGCAATCTCGACGATCGGCAAACACCCGAAGTTCAAATATTTGCCATGGGGATATCGGTAAGTATATATCGTTGTATAGCTGTAACAAACGATTTTGGCCCCGTCTCACGTCACTTCTTCGACCAGAACTTTTTCTCCCGCTGCTCTCATTATTCTTCTTTTCTTACCCTCGCGTTTTTCGTTACTGTTTTTCCGATTATCTATTCGTCTCTGTAATTCTACGGGCTATTGTTCAAAAATATCTTACGTTCCGGTGATTGAGGAGCAACAATTTCTTCTTCGAAAAAATATTATGGCGTTCGATTTTTAATGAAAAATAATCTGGAAGTATTTTTTTTCTATTTTTGTTATTTTTCTTGTAGTCGTAAAATTCGAGTGGAATTATGAAAACTCAGGGAATTGTTTGTCGGGCAGTTTGAAGAATGGCACTTGCTTCAAGATAAATGCTTACTGTATTTTAATAAGATTCGTACCATCAGGCAGCGATATTGGGATAATTTGAGAATGAAATGAATTTCAAGCTCGTAGAGAGAAATTTCTTCGCAACAAAGGAGCAAGGTAAAGAGATGGAAACTCACGAACGCCCTGTCGATTTGTACAGCCAACACTGAGAAAATATAGTTGAAAATTAATTCGTTGTAAATAAGGGCTCATTGTTTACAGCAGCTGACGTAGCTAATTAATATAGAGAGATACCAGTTAAATGAGCGAGAAGAATGGGCAAGTCCATGGTCATGTTCTTTCGAAAGTTGAACTTCGCTACCACAATATCATCTCGTTACGTTTCTCAGGGAAAAGCAGCCGTGACAAAATTATCGAGATCTTTTCTTTTTTGCTTAAATTCTCCTTCACGCATCTCTTCTCGTTCCAACATCGTTCCACCGGAATTTCCGGAAAACAGTCGCTCCTCGGCAACAATAGATACGCTCAGAATACAGAGAAACAAAGCCACAAGTTCACAGACCCTGTAAAGAGAAGTTCACCGATGAAAAAAAAAGCGAGAGTTCGCGTGCTTTAAATCCTTTGGCTGTCGAGAAAGTTACTTTTTCCCTCAATCGGCTTTCTTTTACCAAATTCATGCACGATCCGGTAATACAGCAATTTCTCGCTATTCTGTTCGAAATATTTCAAGCTTCTGTGCAACAACAACAAAAAATTAATATATGTATTATAGTACAGTATTATTGCATGCTATTGAATGTTAATTATCAGCTTCGTTGCATGTTGTAAAGTGGTTTCCTTTTGGTCGAGTCCACCAGACCTCGAGAAGATATTTAAACAAAAATTTTGATCACAGTTTTATTTCTACGTTTATCGGTGACGTGATTAGCGGGGGAAAATAATTGTGAAGCAATTGTTACTGATAGGTATAAAAAAACTATTATACAAGTTTTGTTAATACAAAGAGTACTTTTAAGGGGGGGAATAGGGTTAGGACAGCGTTTTCTCAATGATTTTCATGAATTTTTTTATAGTATAAAAAATGAATATAATTTATTGAAACTTTGAGAATATTTTATACATATATTTAAGTATATACTATAAAATTTTTGAAGAATTTCCTTGAAAAACACCGAAGATATTAGCGACCCCATATTGCAGGTCACAATCAGACTCAGCATTTTGCGTACATTCTGGAAGCCGCAATTTTCATCTGAAATCAAACGAGGTTGGAATTTACTTTTATTATATGTCTCCCTTCTATATGAACCTAAATGCCGTCAAAAAAATAGAAAATTGAATTTTTTACAGAGGTCAAAACAAAAAAGCATGATTTTTTGCCATTTTTTACAAGTTTATTTGCAAAAAAAAATTATTTTAAATAATGATAATATTCCGATTTTAGGTTCATATAGAGCGGAATACTATGAAGAAAGTAACTGCCAATTTTCAAAACGATTGGTTGAAAACTTTTCAAACTAGCGTGTACGCAAGTTCAAAAAAGTTGTTTTCAGAAAAACGCGTTTGAAACACGTGGCGCGCTCGGGGCCTGAAGGAGAGCTACTCACTTTAATGGCTTATAACAATAGAACGAGTCGGAATTTTCATTAAAAATTTTTGGAACATATCTTTCAATAGTTTTACTAGCAATTTATGAAATTTAAAAAAATCGATTTTTTGAACCGTCTAACCCTATTTCCACCCTTAATGAGACTAAGATACAGTTTCAGGGGTTTTTTATAACCGCAAAAGCAATCAACGAGTCAAATAATTGCACAAAATTTGATAATACGATTTCATTGACCGCGGTATATAAAACCAAGTGTTATAAATGATAATTTGTGATGATGATAATTTCATTCCTCGGGTATGGATGGAGGAAGCGTATATGAAAATGTTCACTGTCGGGAGAAAATAGGAGAAACAGCGAGTCTCGCTCTTTCTCGGCTTTAGGCCTCCAATTTTCCGGCTAAGAGTATCATCACGAGAGCTCTCGCGTTCCACCAATTTTCCATATAATCAGGGGTACCATGCAGTTCCACGAGCTCTCCGTACGATTTGCGGGCATTGCAGTTGAGCACACGACTCGTGCTCTGCATACGCCCGTGGCACTACCATAACAATTTCTCACGCGAGTTCATTGCTGATGGCGTTCAACTCATATATACCCGCTGAGAATAAAGGGTCGAGGGGAAGGCGACGTGGTGGATCTCGATGTCATTTGACTAAATGAAACGGAAATTCTCCAGATGAATCTTGGCTTTTCGTGCCCCGGAGTAAAAGGGCCGAGTGTTATCGTTGATCTTCCAGCGGAAATCGTTGAATTAAATTGGCCCAGAGGCAAAAAGCCAGAAATGGTATAAAGGATATACCAGAAAATTTATAAAGGGTAGGAAACGACACTATAAGCAGAAATACGAGTGGAGTACGCAGCCGGTGGCAGAAGTTCCATGCGTTTAATAATTAGTTCAAAAATGAAGATAATTAGGAAATAATGCTCTTCAATATAAGTAATTGACATATCTCAAAAAGGAATGTTGATATTAAAATAATAAAAAATGTTTATCATAGTAAAGAGTTGCATCTTTGCGAATAATACTCTTTGGCCTTTTTTTGGACTTGAGAAAAAAAAACGAAGGACATCCCATAATTTTACCACGGGACCATACGGGACGGCCTTCGCCTCTACGGTTTTTTCGCAAATTCACCGAAGCGAAATTCGTCTCACGATTCAATCAACGACCCGTGGCCCCAATTCACGAAGGAGGCAAAGGAGAAATAGTCGGAAAATGATGATGTAACAAAACTGTATATATATATATATATATAGCGGTAGAAATGAAGATATTGGACACGGACGAAAAAGAGTGGTGTAATAGAAATATGAAGAGAAAAAAAATGAATAAAAGAATCCAAGTCAGCGGTGAACGTGAGGTTTGTGGTCCTTTGCTTTTTCGAGAGACAAAATCGCGTCACAGTCAATACTTCGACGGCGAACCCTTTTACAGTCTCGTACGGTCGTACGGCCATTTTATTTTATTTTTTCGTACGGTCAGATTTCGTTTAGGTCGATTTTTTGAACTCTCCTTGTTCGGTCTCGAAGTACGCATGCGATGAAGAGACGAGACAGAGAGAGATACGAGACATAGTCAGGATGGTTTTTGTAAGGGTGCGGAACAGAGAATGCATACATATATTGATTGTTCGAAAATCAAAGGGCGTATTCCAAATTATTTCACGTATTAAATCGTACGGAGTTACGTCCTTCTGTTTGCCACCATTCAATATATATAGGAAACGGATGAGAGAAAACGGATGCAGGAATGGGACGCGCGGATTCCTCGTCGGGACAAAACCGTTCCGACGCGAAATGAACCGTGACCGCGCGGCTGGTCATGATTCCCACACCTTCTCCCTCGCGGCACTCCGAACTTCCTTACTCTCTCTCCAAACAAGCGGAAATAAATAAAACTCTCATCCGAAATGAACTTTCCCGTCGGCTAAGCGGATCGGACACTCTGTTGGGCGAAAAAAAAAAAAAAAAGATTTCAATTCCGTTGAACACGAGCACTATACGTGTAACCTTCTCTGAATCGGATGAAAAAAAAGTGGTTGATAATGGGAAAAAAATATATCAATTTATAGTTTTCCTACAATTTGATATGAAGATTTTGTGAAGTTTTGAAATCTTTTTCAGTATGGCAGTGGCAATTTCGCTGACTTTCTATTTCCGGTCACATTTTTCCGTCTCCTTGCCTATTTCCTTGCCTACATTTCCCTATTATCGGACCATTTCGGTCAGAGAATCGAAAGAATATCGAGTTTTCGCGAGACTCTCTCTCGTCTATCTATCCCCCTATGTACATCGTCTGAATAGAAATATATGTATGCATCTATGTATCTATAGGTATAGATACGAAATCTACACATATAAGGGCTGATTCATCTCCGTAAGTGTTGCGGGAATTGAATTGCCAGGAGTCCACGGTTCTCCCTTCGATTTTCTCGTGCGCAAGTGTAACGCACGGGCGTAGGGAAGTTCTGTGAAATGTCAGTCAATCAGAGCCTCTCGCGATAGGAAGAAATACGAGTTTTTTTTTCTTTTCTCTCTTCATCGACGCTATTTGACACGAATTATAGTTCGTAACAACGTATTACTGACAAATTGCTGTCCAGAAGAAATATTTACTTGAATCGAACAAATTACATTTGCGATTAATTATTTGGTACTTTATTATAATGTAAAGATGTTGGCGTACAGAATTTCATTTTTTAAAAATTGGAATCAACGAGGATTGAAAAAAAAAATGGCAACGTCTTAAGAGTGACGTGTAAATGTATGATTACTTTGTAATCAAATAACCGATGTGTGTTATGAGTATTCCTCTTCCTTTCGAACATCAATCCGACAAAATGGATTCGTTTCGCTCGAGGGTCGTAAAGTGTGTTTAACGATTGTCCCCGTTGACTACGCAGACAGGAAAGACGAGAGATATACGCGAATAAGTATTACGTGGAACAGAGGATCATGGACAATTTGGCTTTCCATCCACCCTCTCTATCGTGGTATAGGTGCTGACCAGGAGGTCAGACGTATAGTGAACGGTGGTCGTGGTGGTCAGTGGTTCGGTCGACATTTGCCAAGGTTTATTGAAATGTCCGGTCTTATACGGGGTTACCCCTGAGGTCGTTAGAGCCCGAGGGCAAGGTGAAGGGGATGAAAATAGCTTCGCACCCACGATTCGGCGAATGCCGTTACCCGCTAGCGCGCGGGTCCAGACACCAAAACTCTCGGGACCCTTCGACCTCGGAATGCCTAATGAGGACTGCGTGATTTCCGGTTTACTCTCGTCAGTCTGAAAATAATCGAGAGACCAACCTCTCCCTGCCCCTGGCCAAATCCGCTCGTAAACGATCTCGTGAATTTTTGTAGTCTCTTGGGGTAAAGTGCGAAAGACCGGACGCGTTACATAAAACGAAACAATAAAACATGTTCTTTTTTGTTTCGTCATAAAATTCATGATTCTTATGACGAATGAATTATATTATAATTGAACGAATGGAGAACAAAATTCAGTCATTTGTTTTTTTTTTCTATTGTAGTCTTTTTTTATTGCGCGATATATGTTTATGCTGTTTTTTTTTTTTCAACATCGAAAGCTCCGAAATTCCAATGTAATACCGTATATGGGTAACATGCCATTCAAGATCCGAGTAATTCGGGGAATAATCCAAATGAAGAGTGCTTAACACGCACCATGTACTTCGGCAAGCACGTGCTCAGGAATGCGATATCGAATCTCGATTAATCTCGATAACGTCGGTTAATTGAACGAGAGAGCTTCCCATTCGAGTATCACCTTGTTACATATCCTCGAAAGCCAGGGAGATAGGGAGAGCGAGAGAGAGAGAGAGAGAGAGAGAGAGAGGGATGGTGATGTGTACCCAAACTATAGTACATTTCGTTGGGAAAACATCAAGGGGACTCTCACAGTATGCAGCAACGGCAAATAGTATGTGCGTGTCAGTCTGTTTGATGACGACTAAGGCGAGACGCGTCGATTGGCAGGGTGATTTGTGTTTTCATAATTAATTTAGTCCGATGGCGAGCGCGTGTGAGCGTAGCAACGAGGAAATGGTAGAGTATATAGAGGAGAATCGACGACGACGACGACGACATGGTGGATATGGTTTACTCATATATATACATGGAGTGTTTGGGGATGCTGGGGTACAGGAACTAGCCACCATTACGAACCATCTCGGCAACCTATGCCACGTGACTCCCCGAGGATAATTGGAGGTCGGTGCGGTTGTGGGTACTCCTACGGGACTTTTCCCACAGGACAATACTATCGTCGAAGGCCGGAAATACGATATCGCTTCAGGCCAAATACCTTCGAATCGCCAGGTGGTCTCGCCTGGAATTATCCACATTTTCCACCTCTCTCTCTTTCTCTCTCTCTCTCTCCACCCCAATCACGCTCGGATATACATGTGAATGAAATTGGAGAAGTTTAAATCAGAATTATGCTTTGACAAATTTCAGTAGTTATAATAACCACCGAAGTTATACCTACGAAGTTTTGTTTGGGAAAATATTTTATGGCTACAACCAAATGTTCGTTTTTTTTAGAACGTTACGTAAACTATAAATTTGTAGTTGTCGTTAATAGTTTTCACCTAGTAATTTATTTCACGAGACTTTTTTCTGTGTTCAGAAGGGATAAACGCCATTTTATTTTTATTGTTACTATTGGATGAATTTTATTGAAACACTTCGACGTGCTAGAAGGTTCAGAGATTCGATCTCGTTCATCGAGGGAACGTATAATTTATTGGAAATATATCGACTGTCGCGTAACTGATGACGACGAGTCAATATATAGGCATGTTCTCCGACACCATGACGTTTCATTAGTAGAGAAAGAGCTTTGATCGAGTTTCCCGTGAGTGAGGAAGAAAAATCACCGGTGTAAAAGTCCTCGCTGATGGGAGACCTTGACGTGCCATAAAAGCATTTTATTGTAACCAATAAACAATGAAAACGGTGTTGCGAAATGTTGCCTTTAAATTTACATTTCAACTACGTATATGTATATTAGGGTGGGTCAAATAAAATGACTAATTTTTTTTTTCCTCGATATAATGAAAAATGTATTGTTTGGCATCTCAAAAAAACCCTCTGCAATTATGAACCCTTCATATTTGAATTAAGAGGTCCCTCATCGTGAATTTTCATTTCCCATTTAAATAACATGGAAACATTTTTTTTTTAACTTTGGAATTTTATTTGACTTAAGGTAGTAGTCTGGTAACTTAAGCCGAATTTCATGTCTTTTTTGGAGGGCGTTTTTTGTAGGAAAATAAAAATGAATCGTTTTGGATATTTAGGATGTTTTTATTTACATATTAAAGATGCAAATAAAGTATATATATATTTTTAATTTAATAGTTTATTATTATTATTATTATTATTGATCGAAGTTGGCACCTCGAAAAAAAAGCGCGTGGGTGGTCCCGGTGATGTTGGCTCTTGATGTTATCTGAAATCAAAAATTCTTGATAATTCTTAATCTATAGACATGTCATTCTGGTCGGAACTGCTGAAGTTAAATTTCATGGATAAATAACAACTTTAGAACAAAAAACTTTTTTCCAAAGTCCGCCATTTTGTTATTTATCCATGAAATTTAACTTCAGTAGTTCCGACTGGGGGGCCACCCACGCGCTTTTTTTTCGAGGTACCAAATCAATAACAATATCAATGATATCAATAATAATAATAATAATAAACTATTAAATAAAAAAAAAAAAATTTTTTCAACAAAATTTTTTTTTGTATCTTTAATATGTAAATAAAAATATCCTAAATATCCAAAACGATTCATTTTTATTACTACAAAAAAACGCCCTCCAAAAAAGACATGAAAATCGGCTTAAGTTACCAGACTACTACCTTAAACCGTTGATGTTACGAGAGTTTTTTGGCACATTCTTGTAGAACATTTGATGTTCTACAAAAAAGCTGTCTTGTGTCTAATCGATAAAAGTAACCGTACAAAAAATAATCGGTGATAATTACCTCTGGATTCTCTCATATTTCTTTGAAAACAATTAGTAATATGTTAGTAGTATATTAGTAATATATTAGTAGTATATATTAGTAGCATATTTATTCATATTGATAACTTAAATTTTTTTTTAATTTGAAATTTATTTACTAATAAACGAGATAAGTAGAATCCAGAGCTAATTATCACCGATTATTTTTTGTACGGTTACTTTTATCGATTAGACACAAGAGAGCTTTTTTGTAGAGCATCGACTGGTCTACAAAAATGTGCTGAAAGACTCTTTTAACATCAACGGTTTAAGTCTAATAAAATTCCAAAGTTAAAAAAAAATGTTTCCATGTTATTTAAATGGGAAATGAAAATTCGCGATGAGGGACCTCTTAATTTAAATACGGAGGGCTCATACTTACAGAGGGTTTTTTTGAGATGCCAAACAATACATTTTTCATTATATCGAGGAAAAAAAAAATTAGTCATTTTATTCGACCCACCCTAATGTATATATTTTTTACGAAATGTCTGTTTCTCCCTCTTCATTTTCCCTGATACTCGTATTTAATTTTTTTTTTACAACAAACTTTGAGCTGATGGTAATTCAGTCGTTCGAGGTGAAATAATCGGATCAACGGCAAACGAGATTTTAATGTATATAGCTATCACTGTATGCCCGACTCGAATTTCCCTTTGACGTATAGTCCACCAGCAGTGGCGGGACAAAACGTTATTTTCCCGAGAGCTCTCTCTCTCGTTTTATCTTTTCCTCTCTGTCGTCATATATACAGGGTGTCCCAAAACTAGCACGTCACAGTGGCACGGGGGTTAGATTGGCTCTGGACCTATAAAAAAAATAAATTTAACCTCAGTGAAAGTCTCATAGTTTTCGAGAAAGATCATCTTTTTTGATTCTTTGGAAAATCGCTACCTAGTCCTTGTTATTCTGCTGCCATTGCTACGAAAGTCCCAATCGCAAGCTAATCAAATTACAAATTCATACCAAATCCTAAAGTCGACAGAAAGACAAACGACAGACAGTGAGATAACAAGTAATTTCGTGTGAATTTGGACTTTGATTTGGTAATGGTTTGGAGTTTCGTAGCAATGGTAAAAGAACAAGTACTAGGTAGCGATTTTCCGAAAAATAAAAAAAGACGATTTTTCACGAAAACGATGAGACTTTTAGTGAGGTAATATTTGTTTTTTCTGATGGGTCCGGACCCAATCTAACCCCCGTGTCACTCCGACCTGCTAGTTTTGGCACACCTAGTATATATGCAGCTGTTTTTCGTTTGATGATATAGAAAATTCCATTATAATACCGATGGCAATCCTGGTTCGCTGCATAGAGAATATATAGAGCCTCGAGCGAGGAGCGTCATTTTTTCGCTTTATACTTTACCATAAACGCTATATTATATTCGGTGCTATCCGTGTATATCTGCATCCGGAAACACCCATTTTGTAATGCTGACAATGTGACAAAATTGAGTCGGGCTATGTAATAACAAATATGTGATATGTGACATATGCTTTACGTTTATTTCCTAATTTTTCATATGTTGTCTATGTTCTTTGTATATTTTTTTTTTCACATATACCTATGTCATGAATAGAACAACATTTTATGTAAAATTTACTTTTATTCTGATTTCGTGTATCTCCAACGCGAGTATAATTCATGGAATTTAGCAACGCATTATTTATCAGCAGTTTATTTCATTTGCAAACCAACAGAGTCCTTAAAATATATTTTATAATTGCACCATAGGTTCCGTATAAATAATTCAAATTAATTTGTTTAATTAAGCCACGCACATACGAGAAATGAACCACCATATAGCCGAGGTCCCGCGGGCTCTAGTTTAATAAATACTAATTAACAATAATAACATGTACATCTCGCAGTGCTTGAACTCGTCCCTTTGTAGAGAGTGGGGTAACGGCCTGAACACAACGCTCTGCCACATTTTGCCGGAATATATGCATGAATATGTGGGGAGGAATTTCACACGAAGTGGTGCGATATTTTGGTCGACATTTTTTAGAGCAGTTTAATTCGCGAATGGTTGTTTAAAAAAATCAATTGAAAATAGCTGTTTCAGAAGTGGAATTTGTTAAACATATTTTTATGATTCAATTTTTTTTTGACAATAATCGTTCGTGAATTAAACGATTCGCAAAAATCTCCTTGTCGGTATATTTCACACTGTATATTCGTGAATTTTCGCAGGTACATAAGTCACAGTACAGATATATATTAAAAATATAAAAATTATGAATCGGCGACCAAATGAAATTGAACCAAATGAGAGAATTATAATTATACATTCATTTTTTATTAAGTTAATCTCACAATGGCGCGCGGTGTTCAGAAAAAGAACGCGATACGTTCGTTAATTCTCACGTCTCGTACGAGCGGTTTTGCAAGAGCTCGTTACCTGGTTATAACTCCATTATTATCAGAGTGCTCTTATCATCTCGGGATATATAGAGCACGTATTTCGTTTCTCACGTGGGACACAAAACCCTGGCTGGCCCCTCGTATTAACACGCTCTACGAAGCAGCCCTTTCGCTTCGCATATACCCTTTCCCTCTTTTGGGTCTCCAAGGCGGCTTATGAATTTATTAAAAAGTTCTTTTTTTTTTCATTTTTTTTTTTTTCACTTTTTTAAGCGAAGTACAAGAGAAAGAGCTCTCGTGTCCCTGTGAGCTCTGGACGGCACATAGGAGAGGGGACTCTCGGCTCTCCTGTATTTATGAGGGTTTGTTTTAACTTGGTAATTTATGCACGTCCGTATAGAGGGCAGCGGCAAGTGTCGCGACGTCGTAAATAATTAGAATCCTCAGGTAAAGAGATGAGAAAGAGAAAACGAGAGGGAACTTTCAACCCCAAAAACATGCGGTTTTATCACGTCGAACGAAATTAATATATATATTTTCACTCAACGACACTTCACGAGTTCTTTGAGAATTAATTTGCCTCTAAAATGAAGTCTTACCTAACAATGTTTTATTCAATTTTCTATCCGACATTCTATTAATCTACAGTCCTTATTTGCTCAAACACCTCTACTGTGTCAACTTTCATACGTGCTGGAGCAAAAATTCTCAGTTCAAAAGACTGGAACAATGTCATCAATTGATAATTTCTTTTTTCATTATCTTTAATTATTCAACAATGGTTTTTTCGAAAAAAAAACATTTTTGTATAAAGCCCTGTACTTTCTGTATCAAGCATCATTCACAGAAATGGTCATTCCGACGTGTAGAAAATGCTGACGATAGAAAGAGACGAGGAAGCCCGACTCCGCTGATGTTGAATCAGCAGTAGCGCTTCCGAAAGTAATTTCAATGAACACGTCGAAATGATCAGCCCCTTTCGTGTTTGGCAAATACGACGGAAATACCCAAACCCCCGGTTCCTAATAAACGATAAAAAGTTTTTGAAAAATAAAAACAATTTATCACATCAACAAAATATTTTTAATACCGATCTTAATTACTAACGATTATGTTCAATTGAATCCGAAATAAGTAGAATTATATTTAACTTTTTATGACTTTATGATTTCATGTAATCGCCCACATTTTATTTTTTATCCGCTCTATAAAAATCGTACCCACAAAAAAATAACACATGCACCCTAAAATGGTCGTGAATATGAGAATTTTTCTTGTGCGCATGGGACATTAAAAACAATATCGTATTTCCGTGGTCGAGAGTTTGAAAATATCGGATCGCTAGCGAACAATTAAAGGAAAAAGAACATTATCTGCGTAGCTCTCATCGTTGTCCCTTCAAACGCTCGATTCGATCCCTTCCGGTGAATGAACCCTCTCAAACTGCCCGCCACGTTCGCGACATTCTCCGCGGAAAGCAGCGAGCTCTCTTCTAGCGATTTCTCGGGTTGGAATGGGTCTTGCGAGCCAGTTTGGGGCTGCAGCTTTAATAAATGTCTCTGGCGCGTGGTCGGCAAGGGTACAAATCGCCTGGAACCGCAGACACAATGCTTAGTAATGGTGACCGACGGTTCCGGTGGCGGCTGCTGCTCCCATATACTCATGCGTCTTTCTCCTATATACACATGCGTTCACGAGGCTTAAACGAGAGCGAGAGAAAACATGTATCCACAGATATATCCGATCGGTGGTGGTCCGCACACTGACTTCACATTCGTTCAAGTTCCTTGGATCCTCGCTGTATATTCAGCGCGATTTGACTCACGTACGGCTCAACGGACAAACGAGGTTAATTAATTGCGCGTTATATACACGGATATCTATATACAACGATTTATGTAACGGGACATTGACCGTTTCTCGTTTCACATCTTTTGAGCCCTTTGATAGTTGGAACCAAACTCAGTACTTCGGGGCCGGGTCGAAGTTTCGAACCGTAAAAGCTTCGACGGTGCAGAACTTCAAATTTTAATAGTACGAATTACATGGTTCATTCCGACGACAGTTTGAATAATCGACCGTAAATAACATGGAAACGGTATGAATCGATACCAAAAATGATACGAATTTAATATCGTCGAGTAAATATTTTTTCGAAAGATTACGCAGACGACACAGCAATTTATCGAACGGTCAGTAGTATTACTTGAAAAATTCCGAATTGGTAATTTTTAGAGATCCGCAAAGTTCCGAAAATTATATTATCGAACAAGAAACTATCGAAAAGGTGCGAACGTAGTAAAATTGAAGAAAAGATTTCTTGGTTATACGAATTTTTCGGACTCCGAAAATTACGGCGTCGACGATGCGGTATTCCGAAAATAAAAGTTCCGAAGGGGCAAAATTCCGAAAATTTGCAATTCGGCGGCGGGGTCGAAGTTTCGAACCGTAAAAGCTTCGACGGTTCAAAACTCCGAATTTATGTGGGACGATCTTAAAACTTTTCGAAATTTTTAAAATCCGTCCTTTTTAAAACAGAAATGTCATTGCGAAGAATAGTTATACATCGACGATTAAATGACAAGAATAATTATGGGACCGATCTGCAAAAGTATCAAAAATCAAAAATCCTACCACTTCTAAAATCGTATTTTAATAATTAGAAAACGTAAAGTTCCGAAGAATTGTGGTGTTAGAAACTCGAGTTGCCGAACGGTCAAGTTTTATACCTGAAAAGGTTCAGAAAAAAAAAGTTCGAAGCCAAATATATTAGAATTTTTATGTCCCGAAAAGGGTAAACAGACGACAGTGTATTAATTCGACGGGGCAAAATTCCGACAAGGCAAAATTTCGAAAGAGAGTAAAACTAGAGCTACTAGTTGGCTCTGACGCTCGCTCGTGAAAAAGGTCCATGGCGCATAACACCAGTGGTGCTGCCATCTAAACGCACGAATTGCAAATTTTCGAAATTTTGCTCCTTCGGAACTTTTATTTTCAGAATACCGCATCGTCGACACCGTAATTTTCGGATGCCGAAAAATTCGTATACCCAAGAATTCTTTTCTTCAATTTTATTACGTTCGCACCTTTCCGATAGTTTCTTGTTCGATAATATGATTTTCGGAACTTTGCGGATATCTAAAAATCACCAATTCGAAAATTTTCAAGTAATAGTACTGACCGTTTGATAAATTGCTCTGTCGTCTGCGTAATCTTTCGAAAAAATATTTACTCGACGATATTAAATTCGTATCATTTTTGGTATCCATTCATACCCGTTCGATGTTATTTACAGTCGATTATTCAAACTGTCGTCGGAATGAACCATGTAATTCGTACTATTAAAATTCGATGTTTTGCACCGTCGAAGCTTTTACGGTTCGAAACTTCGACCCGGCCCCGCAATTCGTGCGTTTAGATCGCAGCACCACTGGTGTTACGTATGGACCTTTTTCACGAGCGAGCGTCAGTGCCCACTAGTAGCGCTAGTTTTACTCTCTTTCGAAATTTTGCCCTTTTGGAATTTTGCCCCGTCGAATTAATACACTGTCGTCTGTTTACCCTTTTCGGGACATACAAATTCTAATATATTTGGCTTCGAACTTTTTTTTTCTAAACCTTTTCAGATATAAAACTTGACCGTTCGGCAACTTGAGTTTCTAACACCACGATTTTTCGGAACTTTACGTTTTCTAATTATTAATATACGATTTTTTAAGTAGTAGGATTTTTGATTTTCGATACTTTTGCAGATCGGTTCCATAATTATTCTTGTCATTTAATCCTCGATGTATACCTATTCTTCGCAATGACATTTCTGTTTTAAAAAGGACGGATTTTAAAAATTTCGAAAAGTTTTAAGATCGTCCCACATAAATTCGGAGTTTTGAACCGTCGAAGCTTTTACGGTTCGAAACTTCGACCCCCGCCCCAGTACTTCCCTCGTTGGTATATCGAATTACTAGTAACAAGTAAAATTTGTTATAATCGATAATGCAATATCGGTAATTAATAAGAGGCTGCAAGATCGTTATCAAACGAATCGTACATCAATCGTATGCGACGAGAGAATACTTCTCGTTTTTCGTGTATTTGCCTGAACACCATACTGATCAAAGATTTCAAATAATCTCAAACTTGTGTTTAAAACAAAATGTTCGTACATCGCTGTGGAAAAAAAATCGGTAAGCTTTAATTTCATTTCTTTTAGCGCTGAAAAATAATACGGTCATTTCCGTAAAATAGAGTAGTTTTAATTATTAGAAATTGTTCGATTTTAATCTTCTTCATTTTATCTTTACGTCAGATAGCTAATGGCCGTAATTGTTTCAGGGGCGAATCAAGGCATATTATATTCCGTCATACCCGAACTTTTCCTCTACATGCGCAAAGTATGATATATAATCATAATGCAGTGTGTGTATATATATATATTAATATATGTCTGAGAGCATTGACACTCGAGGAGAGTAGCTGTAAAGGATTCATGTCGGGGGATCGTCTCGTATTCCCTTTGAATATCGTGCTTTACGAGGTACCTTATTCGCTCGACGTCCTTTTCGAAACTCCTGTATATATTCACGCGAAGTTAATAAACTTGACAACTAACCCCCCCCCCCCCCTTCCACACTCTTTCTCTTTTTTTACCGGACCGTCCGTTGTACTGATGCTCTTGTAAAAAATAAGAGTACAGAAACGTAAGATCCGAGATGGGTTCTGTACCCATCCGGACGCATAAAATATATACAAAGCCCATTTCCCTCCCCCCCCCTCGCGGCTTTAGCCTTTTCTAATCCTAATTATAAGAATCTAAAGATTTCGTCCCTTTTGTCATATCCTGCGTTACGAAGTCCTTATTATCACGACCAAATATAATGATGCAAGTGTTCTGCTGTTAATACAGCATAAAATGTCCTTGACAATGACATTGCGTAATACGAGTAAAACGAAACGAAAAAAAAAAATGGTGTCTCACATTTCTCTCGTTGAGGACTTTATCGAAAGTGCGCGCGAAAAAAAAACATTGTGGAAAAATTGGCATGGCCGCCAGAGAGTTCGTTAGTCGTTAGTAACTAATCCGCTGTTGGGATAGAGTCGAGTCTCTCACGCGAGGGAATCGAGAGATATCCAGAGATAGCGACACGCCGTTCACACACCATCGGAGATATATCCCAGTAATCGCGCGTGGATGAACAGGGAAAGGGAACGACGACGAGTGAGGGTTCAAGAGTCGCGTGAAAACAAGCTGGAGGGGTTCGGAGGTTTTGCAAACGCGGTACATGTTAAATAAAATACTCGAGGTACAATATATATTTATATATATATATATATATTTACAGTGCGGAAGAGTGGGTGTACCAAAGCGCTCAACTTGACCCTCACACATTTCCAACAGGCAAACGTAGAGAGGGGCGGGGGAGGATTCTCCGGGTTCTGTTGATTCAAGTGAGCACGTGATAAAAATGACAATGATGAGTTAATGCAATAACAGTGTAGATCCCGCACTAACCCTCGGCTAAATACTACACACATATACGGGGTGTTTCACATCAAAGTTGAATCGATTTTTCTGTCGAGAGAATTTTTTCTGATTAAGGGGCGAAATAGGGTTAGGACAGCGTTTTCTCAATGATTTTCATGAATTTTTTTATAATATAAAAAATGAATATAATTTATTGAAACTTCGAGAATATTTTATACGTATATTTAAGTATATACTATGAAATTTTTGAAGAATTTCCTTGAAAAACACCGAAGATATTAGCGACCCCATATTGCAGGTCACAATCAGACTCAGCATTTTGCGTACATTCTGGAAGCCGCAATTTTCATCTGAAATCAAACGAGGTTGGAATTTACTTTTATTACATGTCTCTTTTCTATATGAACCTGAATGCTATCAAAAAAATAGAAAATTGAATTTTCTACAGGGGTCAAAACAAAAAAAGCATGATTCTTTGCCATTTTTTACAACTTTAGTTGCAAAAAAAAATTATTTAAATAATGATAATATTCCGATTTTAGGTTCATTCAGAGCGCTATACTATGAAGAAAGTAACTGCCAATTTTCAAAACGATCGGTTGAAAACTTTTCAAACTAGCGTGTACGCAAGTTCAAAAAAAGTCGTTTTCAGAAAAACGCGTTTGAAAAAATACCGTACCTGAGTGACCTGAGCTCGGTTATACACGTGGCGCGCTCAGGGCCTGAAGAAGAGTTACTCACTTTAATGGCTTATAATATTAGAACGAGTCGGAATTTTCATTTAAAATTTTGGGAACATACTTTTCAATAGTTTTACTAACAATTTATGAAATAAAAAAAAATCGATTCTTTTAACCGTCTAACCCTATTTCCCCCCTTAATGTGAAAAAAAAAACAATGTGTAATTCCGATCTTCCCGATTTTTTTAGGCTGTTCCTTTTTTAAATGTATTTTTTCGGAGCAACCGGTCGAAAATTGGGCACAAAAAATTCCCTCGAAATAAAAATCATTCCCCTTTACGTGGAATTTCCCGTATATCTGTGTAAAACGTGTTTTTCGTTATGCTACTGGTATAACGAACGATACAGTCATTTGGCCACCAAAACCGTCGAAAAACAAACAGCTATTGACATACCCGTATCCCTTTCTATCCAAGTCAATTCGTTACAGAGACCGGCCAATGACTGCCGGATGGATAACAATTGTACTGGTTGTAATTCCAAAACCATCTGTATATACCGGTCGGTTCGACCGTTTCGCAATTCGTCGGTACCGGCCCCGAGGGTTGAAACTCGTCCCTCTCGGAAACGGCGTGAGCCCTCACCGTATGTGTACGGCCCCGTGGACCATTGGCATGTACACACAAAACGAGAGAGCAACACGTTTTGGCCGTAAGCGAAGGGCTTTACGTTGAATGGAAAGAGAACGGACCGACGATAGTTCTCTCTCTTCGTCCGTGTACATGTTATCCATACTCTCTCCGAGCAGGACACAGTTAGTTCGCCAACCAAGAGAGGTATATATAGCAATGAAAACTGGTATTTCAGTATTTAGTACCGGGACGCCAATTTACTCCTGCCAGCACCCGAACGTCCCATTCCCCGCCGTCGTATCTGTCCCTACAACTCGTGGACTATACATGTATACACTGTGTACAGGACTCGCGCAATAAACCGTGATGAACGAGATTAATACCACCCACACTCTGGCCCTTCCTTTCGTGATTCTCCTCTCGGTCCACGTTTTTTTTTTTTTTTTTTCGCCTCTCGCCAATTCTACCGTCTACGCGTTACCTGAGAAAACGCTGCGACTGGAGGGCCCGAGATTGCAAGGAATTATCACGTAAGGATGAATTATTAACGCGAAATTGTAAACATTTTATTGTTACAAAATAATTGTAACGCGTTTCAAAGTTTCCTAGAGATGGTAAACTTACCTTAGAGGTATAAACACATGGATGGACACATCCGGATGCGATCGTGTACATTTTGAAAATCAAAATCATCATTACCTGAGTAAAAATGATAAGGATATTAACGATTTATGAGAATAATTGAAGATTATTATGTAGAATTATAAAGATCTCTTCATAATAATATATATCCTATCTTAATTATTCATTTAATATCACGACCAGACTCTACGGAGTACCACTATGTAATGCTCATCTGGGGAAAGTCAAAAGGTTCGGAGATATCAAGATAATTTGCCGTCAATCTCCCCATCCTTCTTTTCGCGATAATTTGAGAAACTCCTTTGCCACACCATCGTCAGAACTAGAGCCAAGTTGATTTACAATGCATAATCTATCGAATGGCTAAATCTTCTCTCTGCCTTTTTCTCTCTCTTTCTCTCTCGCTCAGCTCGTCATCTGTCGAATAATTCAGGAACCATGAATCGTGTATTTGGTTGAGGTTTGTGCAGCACAGGGGATCGCAGAACGAGCACATGTACGTAACACGAACGTGATATAGGACAATGGAATGGCTTGGGTTTTGTGCGTATATATAACCTACCTATTACATACTACCAGAGGCGAGAACAGGAAATTACTACGGTATCCTTGAGCGTCAGGAGAAAGCTCTAGAGTGCCTTGCGATCGCCTCGTTCGTGTCGCGCATACACCGATTACTCTCGGATTTCGCGAGCTTGTGGTCGTTTTTGGGGAGTTAATTGGCCGTCAGACAGACGCATCAACGCTGGACCCAGAGTCTCTGTATAACGTGGTACATACGGCTGAGATACGTTGCATAATTAATTCTCCGCCCCCAGTTGACCTCCAGCGTGCAATGGGGGGCTCTGCAAACGTTGGGCTTTATAGGAGAGGATCCACCCGTCTCTAGTAGAACTGGTGGGACGAAGAGCGTTTGCTCTGCCATTAGTGTTTGTCTATTTTGGCGGATGTCTATACAGTTCGCTCCAACGAGAGTTCCTCAACCTCCTTTTTCCCTTACAATCATTTTGTTTATTGATAATTCTGTCTCTATCTCTCTTTCGCTCTCGTATATTGTTTTCCTAAGTTATTTATCAAAATCATTATTTCTTTTCTTATCGTGTGTAGTATTTTTTCTATATCAATACTGCCATAGTATGATGCAAAGTTGGATCGAACCAGCAATGCATAGTTGCATAATCATATCCCCCACAGTCTGTTAGACAATTGTTCTGCAACTTGTAATAAATGTAACACCGGAGGATGGTTAAGTATTAGGTGAAGCTCATACAACTCAATATTATACTTTGATATTACTTTATTTCTTGAAATTTTGTTATATCCGAAATTCTACATGAATGGACTTTCAATTTTACGGTAATAAAAACCACTCTCTATTATTCTACTTTTCTTTCTCTAATCCTCTCTCATTAACTATAAACTTCGATTATATATGCTCATGTATTTCCGCGAATGTGAATATCCGATGAGACGCACATGCATACCGTTGGATCGTCTATATGTATTATCCCTGAATTCTCGTCGCTATATAAACCAACTCATACGTCCCTTTGCTCCCTCGTTCCATCTCTAACTTCCTCTATGCCCGTGTTCTCTGCTGCATCGTGTGCGTCCTAAGGGATATTTCGCGGTACTCATGGCCGGAAGCATCGATGCTAGAACACCGATGTTCTATACCAATTCCAAAATAGGCAGTCTCGATCCTTGGGAATACATAGACCGACTCGAGAGATATTGTTCATTCACGTGCCGGCATATATGGCGGAAGGGATATTTCTATTTGATCTTATCGAACCGTGTATGAATTGAAGAGACGAATAGATTGTTATATCCAGGTAGAAGATTTCAATATACCACCAGTTTCGGTAGTAAATAAAATTACTACGTTTATAGTAAGTGTTCGAAATGACGACGATCAGTATCAAGGCAATATTGGATTCATTTTTCGATTGATTGACTTGCAAGTTTTACAGCGTCAGAACTTATTGATGCACAGGCTGTAATAATTCTTTGTTGCATGTCGTCAAGTGTAGTTGGTACTTCTTTGTACACTTTATCTTTCAATGTTCCCCATAGAAAGAAGTCTAAAGGTGTTAGGTCTGGGGAACGAGCTGGCCACGATATTGGACCGCCGCGTCCAATCCAACGATTTCGAAATTTTTCGTCGAGTTGCCTTCGTGCAATCAATGAATAATGTGCTGGACATCCGTCATGTTGATACCGCATGGTTTGTCGTGTAAGTAAAGGCAACTCTTCTAGCAAAAGTCCCAATGTATCTGTAAAACTTGCAAGTCAATCAATTGAAAAAAGAATCCAATATTGCATTGGTACTGATGGTCGTCATTTCGAACACTTACTATAAACGTAGTAATTTTATTTACTACCGAAACTGTAAGTATTATCGCCTTTCTGTACTTTCGGGGATTTTTTGTGATTACAGCGCCATCTATCACGATTGAAAAAAAAATGTTAACAAAAGTTACGTATTTTTTTATGGGGAATCCGAATCTACAATAAAAAATGGGGGTCCCCATTTAAGATTTCAAAGTTGCCCCACCCCCAGCCTAGGGGGTGGGGGTGGGGGTGAGTACTTTGGTATCATTGGATGGCCCCCTTCGTACTGTGCAATTTTGATTCAGCAAATATTTCTGTGAACCTTATAGTTTCGAAGATATCTAAGGTGCTAATAGTTATTGGGACACCCTGTATGTCGCGTATTCCTGTATTCTGTATTTTTTCTGTATTCCAGAAAAAAAGGTTCGAAAACAATTTGATGACAAAAAATCCATTAAATCCACTCACCGATATCAATTTAATGGAACTAAATAGATATTTTGAAAAATTCAGTTCTAAAGATTGTCAATCAACAATTCAGAAAGGATTCAGCGTTGATCGTCATTGCTCCAACTACTATATACCGTTTATACAGTTCGTACACTAGAGGCGAGAGATGTGGTAAAAATGGTGGAGTGAAAAAAGCGCGTGTTTGGGAGCGATGGACGTAACAAAGCCGCTTAACGTGCTCGAAAAGATCCTTATACTCTTTTAGCTTTCGGTCCTGGGAGTTCTCTCGAATATTCCATATAGCATCCACTTTGGTGACAGACAAGAGAGAAAGCTTACTTTTTTTCGTTGCTTTGACGTGAAATGCTCCACGATGCATAATAATTAATGTTCCGCCACCGCAGCTTATCGTAGCATTAGCACAACGAGCTTTGTAAAAGCCCACACAGAGAGCTTTGCGAGAATCAAACGTAAAGTCTTTCAGTTTAGACACGTTTTTCCGACCATACACAGTCTCGTATGTGACGAGGAGCTGCCAGGAAAAAAAAAAACGAAACGACAAAGTAGACAAATTCTGGAAAAAAATCCGCGAAACCTCGGAAACGATAGAATACGCTAAAATGTACAAGGTAGAGATGCCGGGGGTCTGGTGTGGCGAAGAGGAATCGAATGAAATACGAGAAAAGTGTCGAAGGAAAAGTTTGAATGAAATTTTATCGGGCCGAACCTCTCTCGATTTTCGTTCGCAGTGAATCAGTTGCCGCCTTTTGTGACTGTATGCACGTACGTATTATGTTGCACACATATGAGCATCTAGGCCTCTTCCTCCTGTTTTACATTTAAAACGCATTACCTACGAAGAGAGAATGAGAGAGTGAGAGAGAAAGAAAAAGCCGAGAGGTAGGTTCGAATCCCGCGCGAGAGGCGATAAAATGAAATTAATGGTCGAGCAGAGGCGAGCCATCCAGCAGCCGATTTCAAGATATAGTAGTATCGAATCGAGAGAAAGAGGGAGCCGAATAGCGACAAAACGTGAGGGGAGAAAAACGTAAACTGAGGGAGCTTCGAAGAACGCTTGAAAACAGGATGACAAAAAAAGAGGTAATAAAAGGGTATATAGTTGACAGAGAGAAAGAGAGAGAGAGATAGAGAAAAGTGCTTATCGTGATTACGCTCCCGATCGCGGGACTTGAACGCAGATCTCATGTCGTTCTTTCGTGAAACAGTGAGAAAGAACAGAAAAAAAGAGTCGGATAGAAAAATGCCTGCTGCAGAGCTGAAGAAGTGAAAGCAGAATAAAGAAAACAATTGTAGAGTAAAACTTTTGTGGCAATGAATCCTTTTACGTTCCACTTTATTCTAGACATAATTTAAAATACGTACAGATAATTCTTTTCGTGCGAATTAATTCTTTCTTTAACGTACAATCGAAACGTAGCCATGACTCGCGTTTCAATTAGCAAAGTGGTACAAGTACCTGTACGGTCGGACATTATGAATCCTATTCGAATATCCGGAAAATATCTCAATGAACCTACGAGCCTTTTCGAGCAGAAGCTCGAAGTATTCAACGTGATAGCTTTTCTCTTTTCACGGTTTATGAAAATTAATTTGGCAACTCGCTGGTAATAACCCATCCGGTGGAGAGTCAGAGGGTGGTCTTACCTCCTCTGATAGCACTTAGCGCCAAGTACACGAGTATTAAGCGTCTGCTACTCATGAGGGTCGTCTCTACCTCAGCATCTCGGGTGAAAATGAGAATCAAGAGTGGGCTGTATTACGCATTACGAGAATCGTCTCGTAGAGAGGTCGTTGTAAGAGAAAAAAAAGGGGATGGCGGTTGTTTCACACGGTGTCTGCACGCTCGTTCGGAGGGTAAAAATGTTGAAAACTTGCGGAACAGCAATTTTCATGCCGGTAGAGAAGGTCGGAGGCAAGATAGGAAAAGGCATGAGTTGTGTACGAGAGAAAAGAGAAGAAATGGAAAGGTAGGTTGGGTGGCGAACATATCCGCGACCCTTCGCGGGTCTCCATTCCGCTCGGGGGTCACGCACTTCTCGAGAGTGAAATCCACCGCACACTGTGCAAAAGCTAAACACGAAGAAGGTCGGAAAAAGGCGACTGGAAAATCGTTTTTGGCTTGTTCCGAGAGCAAGAGAGATGTAGAGAACGCCGGCAAAATATGACTCGGTCCATGTAGGATAATAGACGAGGACTATTAATTAAGTAGATTAAAGTTTAAGTTGCCATCGTTAGCAAGGGAGGCAAGCGTGAAGGAAACGAGAAAACGCCGGTCTAACCGCCGCTTGGCATATGGAAGCGAGAAAGGATTAAAAAAAAGTAAAAAAGCGAGTACGAGAGACAAGCATGCACAATTATATCTACCGACTGTAGCTATGGATGGTCATTATACAGTGGAAAATGTTACAAACGAAAAAAAAAAGGATGTTGGGGGAAGGAGAAGACGAAAGTTAATTGTTCACAGTGTGATATCTGCACTTATTATCATTAGAGAAGTGATCGATCAACATGGGGTTTAATTTACGTAGATCGTTGGTAACTTGACTACTTAATAGTCAAATGAGTTTAAACTTCTAGTTCATTTTATTGCCAACAGCATTTATCGTTTTTTATGAGTGTGTGTATGTGTGTGTAAGAAGTACGAGAAGAGAAGGCATCGTGAAACAATTTAACGGCAATTTGTATCCACTCGAAAGGAGAAAATCGCTGAAAGAGCGAGAGTCAGTACAGGGGTGGAACTCGAGGTTGTTCGTCGTCTTCGCGGTAATACGACTTTTCTTCATGGCCACTTTGACTCCACCCGGGCAATTTGGTCCTCCCTCACACCCTTTCTGTCCTACTCTTCATTCTTTTTTTTTCCTTATTCTTTTTCTTATTCCCTTCGCTGTCAGTTCTGTGTTCGGTTCTTTGCAGTGAAAGAGTGTATGTGTCCGTGTCTCTAGTTCCTTTTGCGCGGTGTCTTCTCTCGGCAGAGGAGCGTCCCGCGGGACTTCCGGTTGCCACAGATCGTAGAACGAGCGAACCGCACCAAGAGCTCTCTCGTTTCTCGACTTCTAATGGACCCGAGAAAGGCACCAGTCACAGAGAGACGGAAGCTCAACCGAGCGTGCTCGATGTGCATATATACACTTCCACACACACACACACACATACGTACTTGTACAGTTGAGAAAAGAATGTAACTGCCTTAACAGAGAGACAGAATTGCATTTGATCTTTATTGTGTATTTCTTCTGGTCGCGCTGCAAAAGAAAAATATCCAAGTCGAAAATCCTCGACTCCTTTTTTTTCCCTACCATTCTTATATTTTCTCTCTCTATTGCACTCATCTTCCTCTTCCTCTGTTTATCTCGAACAATTCTTTCACTATCGCTGAATTAAATTTATTTATTCAACCATTTATTTCGCCGTAAAAACGTAACGGAACGTTTATCCTCGTTGTGTTTGCGGCAATAGGATATCCGCTCTTCTTGTGTGACGTTAATTTGAAGGTTTTGACGCAATATTCAGGTTCATTCCTCGCAAGAGATGCATCGAGATCGGGATGCATATGTGTATATATATATTTGTAATTTCCCGCGGGAAAGTACGGCGACGAGTCGGGCGTCTTCGCGTACAACCGGTGGTTCTGTGAAAATTTGGCAAACACGCATTTTTCGCAAAGTGAGGTGTCGAAGAGACTCCTTGCTTCGCTCTCTTTCGCTCCGGGGACACCGATGAGTCCACTTATCAATCATATCGAGAGCTCGTAATCGCTGTGAACATCGAGCGATATATCTGTGTGAATCGAATCTCGAGGAAGAGACGCTGTCTCTATCTTTCCGTTCGGACCTGTTATTCGGTGGAATATCCGGGATACCGCTTGTAATAGATCTATCGGATATCCCGGAGCATATTGTACGTATTGTACGTCCGTATGTTATAGGTATTTCGGATGACCATTTATACTTGGCTCATCAAATCTTTGCTAGAAATAAAGAACATGGCAAAAATCATCGATACAAAAGAGGGGCGAGAAAGCCAGGAGGCAGCGTCGGTTAAAGGGATGAATATGAGGCATTAACACGATAGAAACAATAAATTCACAATAAACAAACAACTTTTGACCAATGAGAATAAGCAATAATTACAAGACTTCTTCGTTAAGTCGGGAGTCAAATATCAAGTTGGTTCGGGGTCATTTTTCCATTTAACTTGGATCCTCATTAGGTACCAGTTGGTTTTTTTTAGCTATAATAAGGATACGTCGGGGTCAGTCGAATGGAAAATTGATCCAACAGCGACTCTCTGCTCGACACCCAATCTTGAATAACTCAATAAACAAGCAGCGTACAGTGCCGAAAAGGATAAGAGCGCTGCAGCGCCATCAGTAAACTGCTCGCGCGCGGCAGCGCGTGTGCCCATTCCCTAGTCAAAGATAAAAAGTGACGATGCTCAAAGCCAAAAGGAACCTTATTCACACGTATTTGACGTGAATTCTATTCGAAAATGAAACTAGTAATTATAACTGTGTGTATAGAATGAGGGTGTCGGTGTGATTTTCGTAAACGATGAATTGAATGGCAAAGTAAATTAACGCAAGTGGTGAAAATATTATACTGTAAAAGAAGAATTGATCTGGTCTATCTACCAGTATGGTAAACGAATATTTTCCAATTTCCAACGAACATAATAATCTTACCGCTGTGAAATAAACGAAACATAAAATATATCACATCCTTTACTTTTTTGTTTGCCTTTCGTGTTAATACCTCTAGCTCGTCGTCTCTAGCTTCTCTTCTGCGCCAAATCCATACCGTTAAAGGAATGCTGTGAGGGATTTTCCATTATCGCACATTTTTACGAGTGACCACCACCGATAAAAATACACAAGCAGTTACCGACGAAAACGGATAACTCACCGCGATTAAATTTCATCGTTCATTTTGCCGATTTTATTTCACTACAATTTTTATAGTCATTGGGTAATTAAATAATTGTTGCTATGCTACCTGTTTTTCGAAAAGATTGTGTGCTGTATGTACATAAAATGGCTGCGTTTATAGACATCACAGTGCACAATAAACTAATAATTGTTATCATTATCTATATTAAATATCTTCATTGTCTTCGGGGCCAGAAAATTTACCAAGCGAACAACAGATCCCTCAAATATCTCTGTCCTCTTTTCTCGAGGTCAATAATCGATAGATACGGTACGAGGAGGAGAGAGAGTTCTGTCTCCCCTCTTGCTTCGAACGTATCCTGAGGCTTTTGCGAACTCACCGTTTCTCGTGCTCCTGCACGCTCCCGCCCCCCCTCATGCCCTTCTCGCCATTCGTCCTTCTCTCCCTCTCGAGTTCCGATGAGCGACCGGTCGACCATCACTGGACCACCGTCCGAAACGTGTCTCGCGGGAACTCCTGGAGCATCGCTCCCACGGGACTTTAATAAAATATCTCAAATACCAATATTGTTTTTCCGAGCTATCTCTCTCGCTGCTATGTCGACGAATGAAAGGACTCTTGGATGGAAGTGAAAATAAATTAGCCCCTTCAGCATTATCGACCTTTCGATCTTTTTCGATTATTTTCCAGACACTTTTCTGAATACAAACCAGCAATCTCTTTTTAATTTTCGTTGGATACACGCATGTGGTAATCGACTGTGGTGATTTTCACGTATCGAATTATTTTCAATTATTATCTGTTTTAAAACACTTTATCACGCATTCGATAATGACACCGGGTATTAATCTCCATTGTGTATGAGACTGAGCAAACGTCGAGCTCAAAGACGCGAGAGACACATCCGTGGTCCTTCGTGTCGTAAAACTCTCCCGAACGAATTTTAGACTTGAGCGACAGTCTGCTTTTCCTCTTTCGCTTCTCGCGCCCTCTTGCCTTGCTTGCCTTTTGCCTCATACATACCATAATATCTATCCACACTGTCCGTATATAAATATATATATATATATATATATATATATATATATATACGTACCGTTATAAGTTTGACACAAACTTTTCCTCCCCCATTTTCCTCTTTCGGACGAATTCGTCCTCGACGTCGTGTATTCGTACGACTCTCCAGGAGAGAAAGTTCGAAGCGAGAGTCCGAAAAAGTTGAAAACTCGAGCTCCCTTAACGAAGGAAAGAGGCTTAAACAATACCCCGTCGCTATTCCTTCTCTCTTTGCTCTCGTTTTCTTTTTTTCCTCTCTCTCTCTCTCTCTCTCTCTCTCTCTCTCTCTCTCTCTCTCTCCCTCCCTCCCTCCCTCCCGCCCCTTCATAGTCTTCGTTTCTACCCCAAATTCTCGTCGTATCATCGTTCGCGCTCTATACATATAGCGTGGAAACGAAAAATCTCACCCTTAGACACAACTCTCTCGCACCCTCTATCCATTCGAATCTCGGTTTTAGTGCTTCTCGTCGCTCGGCAAAGACGTCGAATATCGTTGAACATATTTATATCGTGAATCCTGTACTCCAGCTGTCACGCGATCCGACGCTATTATTCCGTCTTTCTCGTTCTGAATTTCATAATTTATCGATACATCACGAAGGGAATAAAAATAAGCGTGTGGCGGGGGTAGGGAAGTTTTAAATATATAAATGCAAAATATAAAATGGATGTGAAAGATAGCAATATATATCGGGGAACGTCGCGAACCGTTGAAAAAAATATTGATAGCTTTCTAACATTTTATTTAAGAAGGCAATCTACGTACATTTTTTAAATTTATTAATGGTTGATTTTTTTCGAATCGCGTTGTGCGCACGATGTTTTTTAAATCGGCACTTGGTTGACGGGATTTTTTGACTGTATACTCTACGAACCACCCTATTCGTCTCGTATCGAGAGGCTTTTATTTTTAATGGGTTCGATCGATGAAATAAGTTTTGCGTCCACGACGCCACCGCCTCGAGTAAATAATCGAAGTAAAAAAAAAAAGAAGAAAAAAAGAAAGGAAATCCAGGCCTGCGGGGGTCCCTTTTAAATTCGAACGAGTGAGGTGCTACTTTGCAGGAAGGAAAAAGAGGGATCTCTGCGTTATTGCGAAATGTAGCTACGTATTCGTAAGTATAAGAAACGTAAATTCACCTTTCCCATCTCTGTTTCTTTCTCTCTCCCTCTCTTTTAGTCTCTTTTTATTTTTGACAGAGAAAGAGAGCTTGGCACCCTCAAGCACAGTTACGCATGTACCCGGTCTAGAAACCCGCAAGGGATCCCCGAAGAGGATGAGAAGGAGAGAGCCCTTTTACTTCTCTTCCCTTCTTAAAGGGATTCACGCTTATCTGACTTGTTAATGCACCGCACCGATACTCTCGAAATTCCAGGGAAGCTTCAAGTGGGTAAAAGTGGATCATGAAATACTGGAGAATGAGATATAATGCAACCGGAAACGCGCTTGTGCTCACGCACGAATTATCGCTTCATTATGTAAATATTGGCTTAGTGTTAAAATAGCGCGAAGTGTATACTTCTGGACTGCTATCGATTCAATTATCTGAAGTAAGGATGCTAATTACGATATACAGATTATATGAGGAGCATAATTTAGGTATATAAACACTCGTGAAATTCCTGTATATGATGTACACTATGAGAAAGGAATTAAATTGAAACAAATTTAGATCACTCGTGCAAAATCGATGTTTATAAATTGCGAAACCATTTCGCCAGTTGGTAGCTTAAAAATGTTGTTTCAATGAATAAAATATATTTAATTCATTTTTTATAAATCCATTTATGTCGTTGCAATTTTCAGCATCAAACAATTCGTAATATTATAGTTTCACGGTTTCTCATTCATTAGAGGCTCATACGTCGACGTCAGAAATGTTCATGTAAATTGGGACAATTCCTCAGAGAATCAACTCGTATATAAATTTCAAACTCCGGGCATGTCGTACGGTACCACGAAAGTATCACACATGGTGCGTTCGTGTGTTGGTTACAAAATTTTCGTTGCAACAAGAGCTCCCGGTCCTGTCAAAGAGCCCACGGGCGATTCTGGGTAAATTTGTTAAGAGTGGCATATCATACAACATCGGAGTAACTTTGTGTGCGTTTAACACACGAGCGACGAATTAAACTTGCCACGTCGTGGCAAGAGCTATCGCGCGTAGTTTCGCCTCGCCAATTAGTCGGCACGTGTCGTGGGAATTGAGATATTCATGGCTGTCGATTTTTTTTCAGCCCTTAGGGATACGCCACGAGATAAATAGGACGTTATGCAAAGGCGAGAGGTTCTTCTTCGTCTCGCCCCTCGTCAAACCTTAATCTCTAATGCATCCGACCCACAATTTAACCCCTGCTACCAAATGAAACAATGAATGACTGTTAGAAAGCATGAGGCAATTATGATGAAATAATATTTGACGGAATAAATCTCCGAAATAGTCCTGATAAACTAGCACTGTAGTACGACGAATGTACGAAATCACGAAAAGAGCCTGCGAAAGAAATTCACTCGAATGAGAAGAAGAAAAATTCTTAAAATATGTCGTCATCTTTTGGATTTTCTTTTGCCCGCTGCTAGTGACTCTTCTCTTCTTTTCTCCCTTCGAGTATCGCTAGAATCTTGACGTTACGTCGGATCCTTGCAATATCCGGATCTACCACCGGATATTGCAGGACTCGGCATTACAGACGTTGCATCGAGAGTGCTCTGCTAAGACCTCGGCCGGATGCGAAATCCCGCCGACGTATCCTTAAACGAAATGTCGGAATGGCATCTCGCTCTGCTCGTCCCACGGGATAAGAAGAGGGAATGGTCAAGAGAAGAAATAAAAGAGGATTAAAAAAAAGACGAAATATTCGAGAACCGACATGGGAAGAGTATCGGAGACTAAAGCTTGAGGATTTTTCGAGCATCGTCGGTACCACTGACCGTGGTACACTACGCTTACTTCTTCCTCGGATCTCAATGTTCCGACGTGTTATATCCTTTGCAATGGCCATAGTAGAAGAACCTGCTATCGGACCGTCGTTGCATTTTCTTTTTCATTGGTTTTTTTTTCTTTCGGTTCTTCTATTGATCGAGGAAGTTCATCCCGATACCACCGAATAAACAGCATTTTTACTGCTATATCCTGATATTCCGGGAAATCACGCAAAAACTTTTTCCGTACCACTTTTCGTACTTGTCGTGTAACACACGAAAATGAACATTCAAAATGTTTTTACGACGAAATAATTACGATTAATTTTCCTGTGTAATTAATAATTCATCTTCTTTTTTTCGATCAAGAATAATTCGAAATTATTCTTTAAGGCCCTCATCCCGTGCGAAGGCTCTTTTTCTACGTTTTATTTGGGATTTTTTTTTAACGAAATAAATGAAGATACAACTGCAAAATTTTTACCACATATTTACTCACATTTTGAGCACACTTTACAATTTTTTCAGCCCGAAATCGTAGCTCATTGCTGAGGTACACGGCAACTTAGCCACTCATTTTCGAAATAGTTACCACGAATGCGGGCGTTCTGCTTATCTGAAACAAAAAAATCAAATGGCATTTTAATCTGTGAAGTTTTAACTGGTCTTGGAACTAGGAGTATCAAAAAAAGATGAACATTTTTTTTTGTCTTGCTGAAGAAGTCGTGAAAAAAAATTAACGATAAAAGTTCAACAAGTTGCCAAAAATTAACTTTTTTTAATAATATTTTTTGATAATCCAGTTCCAAGACTAGTTAAAACTTCACAGATTAAAATGCCGTTTGATTTTTTTTGTTTTAGATAAGCAGAACGCCCGTAATCGTGGTAACCGTTTTTTTTTTTAAATGAGTAGTTGAAACAATTGTGAGGTGTACTCAAAATGCGAATAAATATGTGGTAAACATTTCGCAGTTGTATCTTTATTTAGTTCCGGAAAAAAAATCCCAAAAAAAGCGTAAAAAAATAGCCTTCACACGGGATGACGGTCTTAATAATGAATATTGGAATTTTTTTGTTAATTATTTAAAATTATTTCGATAAAACATTATTTTCTGTTGGTTAATCTGAAATATAGGATGCGATGTATTGAAATTTCTCCCTTTGTTGGTTGATTTTTTTTTTTTCATTCCTCGAGACGATGGTAATCTACATCTTTGTAGGGCCTCGAGAAGTCTCGTTCTTTCAAGAAGCCAGTCCCGGCGTTTCGATTTCCTTGTACCAGATAGAACGTATATAGGTGTTATTTTCCTAAATGGCCATCTGCAAGCGCATATACACGTTATATAACACACAATAGTTAGTATGCATATACCAATACTGTAATATTGAACGTGGAACGGTGAGGCGAATGACGGTAGTATTGGATGTATTATTAATCCCTGCCTAACAATGAGAATCCTGTGACGCAGGATGGATCCTCTGACGCAGTAGCGAAGGGGACGTAGGAATTCACAAATTGGACCCACCAAGAGCATTCGTAATTCTCGGTGACTCCGAGTGAACAGAGAAAGCGAGACAGAGAGAGAGAAAGAGAGAATCAGATATATCCGAGTGTCCCGACGTGTCGCTATTTTCATCCCTTTCGCGCTTCATCAATGATTGATATTTTCCCTGCATCTGGATTTTACCCCCTCAATCCCTCTCAAAGCTCTTTACTTTCCCTATATACAATCGTTTCATCTCAGCATATCACGATTCCATCAATTTTCCATTCATTTCATATTCAGCAATAATAATATCGTTGAAATATCTGTCTGGCTGATGAAAAACGAAAAAAACCCAAGTTACTCGGAGCAAATCGTAAAGTTATTAAAATATCGAAAATAATTACGAATTAAGAAAGAAAAGTTAGTAAAATCTAAAGTATTTGGAAACTTAAAATTTACGCCTTCTCACGATATCACAGGCCAGTGGGGCTGAAAGTTTTGGCAGTTTTTTGGAGTTTGAAAGATATAAATGTTGGTTCAAGATGGAATTGAAGGATAGAATAAATAAATATTTAAACGAAAAATTGTTTGTTCCAATCAAAACGAAGATGTTTAGTTTGCCTAACTTTCAGCGTTTAATGTCTGACGATCAAACATACGAATAGCTCGGCGTAAATGGCAAGGTAAAGGTTTCACTCTTCGAATTAATAGCGTCGAAACTTTGAAGCAACGCTCTTCTCTTATAGTTCCTCCTCTCATCCTCCTCGACGGATATGAAGTGATTTTTTTTTCTTTTTCCGTAAACTTTTAAAAGGTGTTTCGACTACTTAATCTCTCTCTCCCGCTGTCCCTCTCTTCGAAGACCCTCGAGCAACTCATCCCATCCTTCCCCGAGGGACAGAACTGGAGAGGCAGACTTTAGTCGTCTCATCAAGGAATAGAAAAAATTGACTAGCTACTAAGTGATATACGCGAGCACACTTGCGAATCGTTCAATAATTCTACTGCTACCGTTGGGTGAAAAGGGTGTAATAATTACAGGGGATCTTTGAATCGTGCTGATTGATTAGAGTTTACGAGCGAATTTGGAAAAAAGGAAAACAGTCTTCGTGAAATCATGAATTCAGAATAAAGTGTAATAAAATCTGTTTGGTCACGTCTCAAAATGGCTAATCGAGATAAATAGTAAACAAGTCATCAATATTATTTGAAGGACAACTATGCCTTAATGGTTTTTTAAAATTATCACTTATATATTTTGTAAATACAATTATTTACAATTATTTTCCCAGCAAAAATTTCGACGGTTTTTTAACTAAAAACTTAGAAGTAAAAGCTCTGAATTTGTAAGCTGCCGGAATATGGGAAGAAAGAAGTTCAGGCCTGAAATCGAACTAGTGTTTGAAAGGCAGGAGGTTACTAATGTCGAATAACTGTAAGTACAGACGGAGAAATAAAAAAAAAACGGGATAAAAACCTTGAAAAGAGCTGCTCTGGTTCTCGGTCTTCAATAATCGGGAGTGCTCTCTGCTTCCTGATGCCAAATGGGTCATGAAAGATATTACGACTCATCGATACTCCTACTGACACAGTCCTGTACTTGCACATCCCTCATCATGGACTCTTGTATCTCCGGTATTTGGAATTTTTTTTTTTCATCCTTTGCATAATTACAGAAGAGGAATCGTAAAAGAACAACGATAAGGCTCATAATTCCTCAAGGGGAGAAAGAGTAAAAAAAGAAGTGCTAAAGGAAAAAGTCCATTAGGATATCTGGAAACATTTTGATAGTCCTCACTCGGACAGGCTTCATTGAGAAGTCTGGTATTAAAATCGGAAAAGGCCAGCAATAAGAGAGGCTCGAAAGAACGCCAACGAACCCTCGAGACGCGGAAAGTGAGTGGGATTAATGAGGAAATGAAAAAAAAAGGAGAAAAGACAGGATAAGGGAGAAAGCTGAGACCTGACCCACTCTTCAATTCCATCAACCCTTCGGAGTATCGTCTACCTACCAACGAGGAACATTAGAGAGAGCGCTTTTGCCCCCTTGAGAATAAGCGCGTCCGTCAAATGTCTTGTTACGAGAAAGAGAGAGAGCAAGAGTCAGGTCGATGATTCTACCACAGTTCTGGCCACATTGGCTATATTGTGCTCCCATTCTTTTTCTCGAGATCCTTTCAAATTTCATTCTCTCTCTAACTTTATTGCGAAATATACACAGTCCTGGTGGCTCTTGACTTAATCGTGAGCGTCAGTTGCCAAATAAGAAAATTGACTCTGTGACGAGCTCGATAAAGTAAGAATTTATACAATATTTCCGAGAATGTGCCGCGATTGAAAATTCAAAGATTTCTAACGCGCAAAAATTGAACATATCTGTCAGAGTTGAAAAGCCATCAGGAGTAATTTTACAACAAATTTATTCGGCAGTTTCAATTTGTTATAAAATCATTTCGAACGATGCTCATTTTTTCTTGATATGGCCACATTGCCACGCACTCTGTTGCTGTCACAAGTACCATTGGAACCGTCCACTCTAAAAGAATACGGCGCACGTACGCGTGTGCACGAACGTCACGACAACTCACGACTTTCGGGCTCATTGTTAACTTTTGTCGGACATCGGGGTGCAAAGTAAACCTCGGACTCGGTGCAAAGTGCCCGCACAGTCTGGCCGTTTGGAACCCGCGTCGCATTATGAGACTCGGGAATGGTGAATTTTTAATGGTCGCGGCTTAATTGTACTTTGAATCCAACCACCGGTGGAGTAGTTTGCCTGGTACAGCGGGAACAGGGGGGGGGGGGGATGAAGAGACAGTCTCTCTTTCGGTGAATATATACAGATAGCATTACCGTAGATACACCGTAGACGCATCACAGTAACATATATCAAGCTGTATATATATGGAACATGCATATAATATACCGAGAGCCTTTTCTGGCCGAAGTGAGGAGATCCATCATCAGCAGGCAGGACAACGACCGCGTGCGAAGTTAAAATTTCGAGGATAGGCGAAACATACACGGAATACCCCGAAAACTGGATACCGTCTGTAGCCTGTTTTAAAATGCATTAAAAAAAAAGGATGGTTTGAAAATAAAATGGAAGAGGAAACTTATTTTCTATGCTGCGTAATATCATGGGTAGCCTTTGTTACCGCGGTTAACACCAGAGCGTTGAAAATAAGGGCCTCTGCGGTTGTTGTTTTTCTCACTAAAAATGTAACGGTTCTCGAGTGCCAAATCGTTGTTACAATATTTTGAACATCCAGTTGTAATAAACATTGACTTGAGCTGTGGGGAAGGATTGGATGCCTCTCGAAAAAAAGGTTCTTTTATGCAGCTTTTGCTCATCGACATCCTACACTCACCCGAAAAAAAAGCGGTACAATTGAAATTTGGAAAAAAATCACTATACTTCAAATGACGGTAACTGCGTAAATAATGAAGATAGAAAGGTCTTTAAAAAACGAAAATAAAGCTTGGAATCTCTACTTAAAGAATCGATTTATTTCAATGTTGCGAGATGAATTTATTGAAAATGGCGGATGACAAAGCGAGAGCATGCGGAATTGAAAAATATTGGTCCGAGTTTGCGACGACCCATGGCGTGAGTCAGGTGTCGCAACACAATGGGATAAAAAGCTTGTGATAGAACAGAGTCTCCTCTTTAAAATGATTTTTTAATCGTTTCGATACGATGGTTTTTCGCCGAGTTATTCGCATTTAAAGAAAAAAACATCCTTTTTCTTCAAATGCGAATAACTCGGCGAATAATCATCCGATCGAAACGATTAAAAAAGCATTTTAGTAAGTCTTTTAAGTAGGGATTCCTTTAAGTAGGGATTTCAAGCTTCATTTTCATTTTCTAAAGACCTTTCTATCTTCATTATTTACGCAGTTACCGTCATTTGAAATTTAGTGATTTTTTTCCAAATTTTAAGTGTGCCGCTTTTTTTTCGGGTGAGTGTATTTAGCACAAAGAATAGAGAATACAGAAAAAAAGGCACGATTTAATTACCCGCACATTGTGACGTTGAATCCTAGGTGATAGCCCGTTAAAACGAGTGATCTCTCTTCAGGATATTTATACGTAACATTACGAGAAAACGTAGATGCACGCGCAGAACACGCGAGTTCTCTTACCCACCGTATTTTGTAAACCACCAGCAGCAACCGCCTAAGGACTTTAACCCAGATTTCATTGAAGGGTGGTTAGAAATTTTAATTAATGCTCAACTGGAAAACGGAATTTCAGTCACCTCTTCCATTTTTTTTCTCTGTCCCTCCCTCCGTACATTCACACGTGTTTTTGCACACTGTCACTAGGAATTCTCATAGAGATATATTTCTTGCTCGTGGTGATATATTTTTTTCTGCTTCACCACCGAGGCGTGTATAGCTCGTCGAGCTACCGAAGCAGAGCCTCAAAAGGGACGTTAGGAATAGTGAAAGAGCATTTAAAAAAAAAAGGGCAACAGCGTGGAAAGTGCGGACTGGGATAAGTCAGAGAGTGTGAGAATCGTGATGATATGTAAAGAACCGTTGACGGAACAACGGGGACAAAGAAAAACGTACTGCACTCTACGGTACTTGTACATGTGCTTTGCCACTCCGAGAATGCTTTATGTGTAACGAGGTACGAGCATATCTACTGACAAATACATAATCTGTACTCTCGTGTTAGTTCTAACGAGATCTCTCTCGCAATTCTCTTTGTGAAGTTATGATGGAATTATTTTTTCCGATAATTTTTTTATAATTACTATTATTACACATGGATTCATGGGTAATATTTCTATGATTAATTGGCCTAGATCCGTGACATGAATATGTCTGAGCCTCTACGTCCATCGAGCAGAGTCAAACAGAACGTAATGAGGATTAACATGTTCATCTTAGAAAAAGTATGAATTTTAACTTTCTTTTCGGATAAATATGTATAATTTGAAAGAATTATCACTTTATTGTGAATGTTGATAAGTTTTTGTAAGAATAATTCGTAATCTTATTACTATAATAAAGCTGGAGCGTTTGTATGTTCGTTCGAACGCGTTAATCTCAGGAAATACTAATCTGATTTGAAAAATTCTTTTTGCATTAGCTAGCCCGTTTGTTTAGGAAGTCTCTAGGCCATGTAACTTCATGCTATAGCCCTAAGGAGCGGCGGCGGTGTCGGTTTATTTTTTAGTGTTCGGTCCTTTTATTTTCCCGTATAATTTCCGGATGGTATTTATAGTTAATGAGATGCACTTGGTTATGTACTCATAATGCGTATTAAACAGATATATAATCCAGAAATTAAAGCCGATGGAACCGCGGGGCACAGCTAATATTGATATAAAATGATTTTGAATGCTTTTGAATTCGAATTTTGAATAATCTCTGAATCAATCGAATGACTGAGGATGAGAAAGGAGTTTTGCAGTGCGGAAGCGAAGACATTTCCCTTAATCCCGCGAGTTGGCGAACAACCATAAAGGATCAGGTCGAATGAACAAGCGAAAGTACAAATACAGAGCGAGAAGGAGCAGAGAGCGCTGTTGCTTGCACTGGGTTGTACCTATATTGACGGTAGAGGGGAGTGGGGTGTAGTTGCACCCTCAGGTGCTGTTCCGCAATGGGGAGGGCTGTGGACTCCGGCAACCCTTTCGGGGTAATAATCGGGAACGATACCCCGGAGAGACGATTCCTGCCACGGATGGTGTATTAGAACGAATGGTAATAACGGGAACGATGCATACTAACGATGTTTATGACCCAACGCTATGTATTTATGCTCTTTTACCTCGCTCTTCGAAAACTCTCACTGTACCGTCTGAGATATTTTCTTAGAAATTATTAAACAAGAAAAAAACGAATACAAACTTTTCTCAACAAATTGATAATAATTTGGCATAACTATTCGTTTACTATGAATATTTCATACATTATTTATTTTTATTAGTATTCATAATTGTTACGATGGAAAATTTTATTTTCAATAATTTTTTTATTCGAATCTGGCATCTATCGAAATGTAAACGATTATAGTTCTGTTACGACGGTTTTTCACTTCGTTAATTATGTCAATAGCAATTTTTTTTGTTCAATAGTTTCACGAATATCTGGTATTTACTCAGAAAGATTCTTTTGCATTATGTGTTACATCGTAATATTTAGGAGGGGGGCGAGGGGGGGGGGGGGGGGGGGACAGGGTTAGGACAGCGTTTTCTCAATGATTTTCATGAATTTTTTTATAGTATAAAAAATGAATATAATTTATTGAAACTTTGAGAATATTTTATACATATATTTAAGTATATACTATAAAATTTTTGAAGAATTTCCTTGAAAACCACCGAAGATATTAGCGACCCCATATTGCAGGTCACAATCAGATTCGGCATTTTGCGTACATTCTGGAAGCCGCAATTTTCATCTGAAATCAAACGAGGTTGGAATTTACTTTTATTATATGTCTCTCTTCTATATGAACCTAAATGCTATAAAAAAAATAGAAAATTGAATTTTTTACAGGGGTCAAACTAAAAAAGCATGATTTTTTGCCATTTTTTACAACTTTATTTGCAGAAAAAAAATTATTTTAAATAACGATAATATTCCGATTTTAGGTTCATACAGAGCGCAATACTATGAAGAAAGTAACTGTCAATTTTCAAAATGATTGTTTGAAAACTTTTCAAACTAGCGTGTACGCAAGTTCAAAAAAAGTCGTTTTCAGAAAAACGCGTTTGAAAAAATAGTACCAAGAAAAACAAAGTCAAGGCAGTCATACATTTTCTTCGGTGTTTTTCAAGGAAATTCTTCAAAAATTTTATAGTATATACTTAAATATATGTATAAAATATTCTCAAAGTTTCAATAAATTATATTCATTTTTTATACTATAAAAAAATTCATAATAATCATTGAGCAAACGCTGTCCTAACCCTATTTCCCCCCTTAATGGCTTATAACAATATAACGAGTCGGAATATTCATTTAAAATTTTGGGAACATATTTTTCAATACTTTTACTAACAACTTATGAAATAAAAAAAAATCGATTTTTTGAACCGTCTAACCCTATTTCCCCCCTTAAGCAACCATTACGTTTTGGGACGTATCACAAAAAAAAAGTATCGTGGAAAAATGTGAAACCCCGAGTTAATTGAATTTACAATTACTCCGTGAGAAATTCTTCAGGATGAAATTAGCTTCCTGTGATTAATATAACGCAGCGATATACTCGTGCTTCGTACGAGTACACAGAGCTGGTCTGACCATCCCTCCGCGAAAAGATGAAAGTACGTTCATTTAACGTTGGATAGGGGTCCGGTCTTTGGCAATTTCATTTAACTCTTTTATCTCTCATTCCAACGACGCGTTCCTCATTGCTTTTTACGCGGCAGTACTTCCCTGTACTATATGCCGGTGCAAAAATGCCATTGATCGCGTGTGATACTCGTCGATGCTCGGTTCGTCGTGATTGAGAATCACGAGACTCTCGATCGTTCATGTGAAACAGAGAGAGAGAGAGAGAGAGAGAGTACAAAAGTTGCACAATTCGTAAAACATGAGTGCGTCCGCGATGGCGTTACAACCGTCCTCCGAACCCCTATATAGGCAATTTTTCCGTTTGATGTAATTCGTTTTAGTTGCGAGACGAGCTTTACGATTGCTTTTGGCACATGCCAGAAATCGACGCGCGTCCCCAAAATGTTACTGTTACTCGATGCGGTCCGGCACAACCCGTATACTGTATTTCGTTTTGTTTGTGTTTTTTCTGTCGTCGGTGTTTGTTACATTTTTTCGAGCAGGGAAATAAGCATTATTGCAAAAAAAAGTAATGATTAGGTATAACTTTTACCAAAATTACTATTAATATTTTGTACAATTATTATTTCAATCGAAAATGTTTTTGAATGGTTTACGAACTATTCGTTTCATCTGGTAATGACATTGCTGCTGGACGACTAATTAAATCGGACTTTGCAGATCTATCATTGAATTTTCTCATTTTCACGGTTAGAACGGAGATTATTGTGCAGTATTCAACATTATCGCCGTAGTACAGTGTATACGTATTCTTTGTGCTTCAGTTTACGCTCGGAAACTGGTTAGCGGGGTCGCGAGACGAGCGAGTGAGAAAATGGACGGAATTTAGATTGCTTATTAAACAACGAATAAATAATGTCCGGAAAGATTCGAGCGCTGTGCGTGACATCGCGGCGTTTGGAGGGGGCGGAGCGGTGGCCTCTGTTTTTCCTCGTGAAAATTCGTTATTCGCCATCAAGAGTTGCAAATAGTCGTTTCACGAGTGAAATCTTTCGTAACACAGTTTTCTCAATATCCACAAAAATTTAAGGCAACAATCGGAGACTCAAACTATAACGTAAAAAATAATGATTCTTTTGTTGTAATTGTTAAAATTGAAACTTTAGCGAATAAACGTTAGGCAATTGAATGAAATTGTATGGAAAATTTTCATCGAACAAACTGTAAATAGAGGACAAAGTTTCCTCTACTATGAGAAGCCAAGAGACAGGAACAGAGGGAAATAATGAACGAGCAATGTAAAATCTTTGATAAATAAATAATTAATTCTTTTTAATGATCATAAAGAACAATTAATTTGGAGCTTTAAATAATTCTCTCGTGGTGTATTTTAACGTCGAATGTTCAGCTAATCAGCGTACCGGAAACGGTTCGTCGGATGCTGTGCAGAACAGAGGGAGAGAAGAAGCCTTCATTACAAATTTCCGTCTGCGAAATAACGACGGGAAATTTCTGTATGGGTATAATAGTCGAGTGCTAGTGACGATGCCCGGTTGGTAGATATATAGCTCGCGAGTGGTTATATATATATATATATATAATAAGAGATTCGAAGGAAAGGGTAGAGCGTCAGCCGGACGAAGCGTGCGTCGCACGTCGGCTCGTTCCTTTTGTACGAAATAATTGAGACATGAAATACGAACGCGCGGGAAAACCGCGACGCTTACGCGGGTTTGACGTAAGCATTCCATTGTTTCGAGGCATCCGTTCTACGACTCCGAGGGGCTATGGGGGTACAGACGCGAAATACGAGGACGATGGAAAGAGAGAGTAAGAAAGCGCGAAATGAATGGAGTGAAAGTTGGTGAGAATGTATTGCATGTATAAGGGGAAGGAGCGAGCAGAAAGCGAAGGGTTGGAAAGGCTTAAAGCCTTGCTCACCGTGAAACAGAGAAAGAGGAACGGAGAGATTGTGGGAAAGTGACGTAGGGTAGGTGTGCTTAAGCCGAACCTGAGGATTAGTGCTGTTCGCTCTTGAGAGCTTTTCTCTCTTTCTCTCTATCTTTCTCTCTCTGGATCCACTCTAGCCTTCTCTGTCTCCCATACGCATATATAGAAATATATATATCAAATGAGAGTAAAACGTGAAAGATAACAATAAATGTTATACACCCGAAATACGAAACTATCCCTGGAGTAATGTTCGTCCAGTACGAAGAACGATTTTAATTTTTTTTTTTCATTTACGTTCCTCCCAATGAAAATTTTCAAGTACAATCAATTCAATAGCTCTTCTTTGTAGAATACACATTTACTCCAAATGTGTGTGATTTTATTTAACCCTCAAGATTGTTCGAATTCGTATCATCTAAATTACAAATTATGAATATTAAAAACAACTTCTACAATTTCGTTACGAAACGTGTACGAGAAACAGCTTTGTACAGTCAAAACCGATAACTTTGAACATAGATATATAAATTCATATTTTCTTTTCTCGAAATTTTTCATTTACCCTTTATCGCATTCTCCGAGGACGAACAGAGGACTTGGCATAAAGATAATCGCCGATTTGTTTCTCGAGCTCTCGTTTTATCATCTGTCGCATTCAATCCTTTCGCCTCGTCGTCAATTTTCGCACCACTCGCACTCGTCGGTAGAAAAAAAAATGACAAGTAATAGTTACAACGTGTATAAAAAAGGAAAACGAAGACATTTTTATGGAAATAAATAGCGCGTACGGTATATGCGCTATCCAGATGGCTGTCGTTCGTAAAAAAAAAAAAACAAGTTGAACCGCACACGGATATGATGTTGGTGCGATGTCTGGCACGCACTTATACTCATCCATTTACTCTCTCTCTCTCTCTCTCTCTCTCTCTCGCACCAGCAGTGAGATGGGATCATATATGTTTATATAGTCCCATCGGTTTTCTTTCTGCGCTTCTGCCGTACTAACATATATCGAGCATCGAATCTATCGACTATCGAATATCGATAGGTGCGGTTTTCACCAACGAATCTATAAACCGATATATACACATATACAACCTACTTCGTTTATTGGTTTTTTTTTTTCGGTTTCCCCACTCCCTCTTCGCACTCTATATGCTCGGACTATATATCGGGATTTATGCTGTACGTAAAAAAAATATTCTCATCGATACGTCTGGGTGAAAAAAATTGAAAGAATGAAGACAAAAAAAATTACGGAAAATGAAAAAATAGTCGCGAGAATGAGAAATATTACGAGGTGGATATATAAGAGGCGATGTGAAAAATCGTTCGAATCTTTGTACGGTGAGAATTTTAATACATCAAGATGAAAAGATGAAAGCAATCATCGATTCTCTGTCTTTCTCGCTCTTGTGTTACGGTGAGAGAGGTTGGAGAGAGACCGTCGGCGAGATTTGACGTTTTATATGTTTGAATAGTTTTTAGAAAATTTTTCCCATCGGTAAACATTGTCCAATTGCAATTCGCGCGACTATTTCCGGACCAAGCAGTGTCTGATATTGACAGCTGAAAAGTGTCAGCGAATTTTTTTAAACATTTATATTCATTCTTTGCCATGTGACTTAACGGGGTCCGCTCAGGAAATGTCGAACTTTTCGACGTATAAATTACACCAACCACGAACACCTATATTAATTGCGACAAATAAATAAACCCTCGCCATACGACAGTACCAAATGCGTATAACGATGCAGAGTAAATAGAGAACAAATGTGCAGGAGCGTTGCTTTTGCGGGTAACGTAATAATACGCATTACAATTGGATGAAAATAAAGCCCCGAGACAGAAAGAGACAAAAGCCATTCGAAGCGCGTAGAGGCTCTCTTCAGCATCGAAATCCAGAGAGAGAGAGAGAGAGAGAGAGAGTGAGGGAGAGAGAGAGAGAGAGAGAGAGAGAGTGAGGGGGAGAGAGAGAGAGAGAGAGAATGCATCAGCATCGAAGCCAAAAGCGGTAGAGCGAATGTACTCCAGGGGGCATTTGGAAATTGCTGAATTCCTGCATACTGGAACTCCGGCAAATACGCCGTGCCCGTTCTCTCGCTAACGTTCCGGTATATCTGCTCTTTATTTATATGTATATATATATATATATATATATATCCCTATCTACATAGATCTGTACATCTATATACATGGTGATCCAGAATAGGTGGTAACGTTTAAGCGGAAAAAAGGATAATAAAAACACGTTTTTTTTATTATCCTTTTACATATTGCATTAAAGATATCATCAACGACGCAGTCAAAGACACTGTTCGTGATACCGTAGGAGATGAAAGTAACTCTCAAATATACTGCGAACGATACTGTCCAAAGCACTGATGAAGATATTGTCCGAGATCCGAGCGAAGATACTTTCCAGAAGTGACTGCTACGAAAACAATGAGATTACAATCTGATTTGCTGGTAACGATCCCCTCTAAGATTGTCCCATTCCCATATCACGATTTCGATCGTCTCTGCCAATTTCCACTGTAGAAAAGTCCTGCACTCCAATTGCTGGATACACAAACACTATCTAATGCTTCTCATGATAAAAAACATTGAAAAAAAAAAAAAAAAATGACTCAAGTCAGTCTCACAGTCTGTTTTACCGTCGCGTTCACCACTCACCTGTGCCCACCTATTCTGAATCACTCTGTATAAATGTAATACGTACCTTATATACATGTCGCATATCCAGCCTGTACGCAGGTCGGTTTTCCGGTACGTTCAGCCAATAATTCAGGAAGAACGGTCGGACGTGTAACGGTCCACGCTCGAATGCCGCGGAGCATCTCTGAAACATCGAGCAGCGAGGCGCACTGCGCGCACCATTGTGCCCGGTGGTGGGAGGATTATAACAGTGAGCACGAGGAGAACCGCGAGCTTGCGAGTGCGGAACGGGGCTTTGTAAACATGTTGCATGGGCGTTAGGTACACGAAAGCAATTACCGATACCGGTGTACAGTAGCTCTCAGAGCGTTACCGTGGCACACGCGGAGAATGCGGAGTCGGCGTACACGGACAAAATTTTCTGATTCAAAACTGACGAAGAATTGAGAGAACACGGGCTAAAGATTGAGGGGGGAAATAGGGTTAGGACAGCGTTTTCTCAATGATTTTCATGAATTTTTTTATAGTATAAAAAATGAATATAATTTATTGAAACTTTGAGAATATTTTAAACATATATTTAAGTATATACTATAAAATTATTGAAGAATTTTCTTGAAAAACACCGGGGATATTAGCGACCCCATATTGTAGGTCACAATCAGACTCAGCATTTTGCGTACATTCTGGAAGCTGCAATTTTCATCTGAAATCAAACGAGGTTGGAATTGACTTTTATTATATGTCTCTCTTCTATATGAACCTAAATGCTATCAAAAAAATAGAAAATTGAATTTTTTACAGAGGTCAAAACAAAAAAGCATGATTTTTTGCCATTTTTTACAACTTTATTTGCAAAAAAAAAATTATTTTAAATAATGATAAGATTCCGATTTTAGGTTCATATAGAGGCGCTTTCTATGAAGAAAGTAACTGCCAGGTTTCAAAACGATTGCTTGAAAACTTTTCAAACTAGCGTGTACGCAAGTTCAAAGAAAGTCGTTTTCAGAAAAACGCGTTTGAAAAAATAGTGACCGCTCGGTTATACACGTGGCGGACTCGGGGCTTGAAGGGGAGCTACTCGCTTTAATGGCTTATAACAATAGAACGAGTCGGAATTTTCATTTAAAATTTTGGGAACATATTTTTCAATTGTCTAACCTCATTTCCCCCCTTAAAATGCAAATAAACGCACGAGCAAGCTACTCAATGAGATAAATAACTGAAGGACTTTTAAAAATGACGGTTGTTTAAAAAAAATGTTGGTTAACATTACTGTTTTTTTTTAACTATTCACCAATTTTACCATTAAGAAAGTTTAACGTTTGCGTATGCTGGAATCGAATAACTTATTGAATGAATGAATAAAGGTTTGAATATAAAAAAAGGATCGTTGTATCGTAGCTAATTTTCATAAGCGGGAATACGTGTAGGGAAAATATATTACGAAAGATATATACAGGAAATAGAGGGGTGCGGGAACGTGGGTATAAAGAGGAAGAGTATATTAGCGAGTGCGATGATTCTCTCGCTGTTGGTGGATAAGGCGAGGTCGAGAGGTCACGGTGAAAATGCGACAGGGCAAAGTCGGAAGTTTTGCACGTACATAGTTGAGAGAAGCATATACTGCCAATGCGGTCCCGTCGCGTGAGTCGTCGAGCTTAAGTCAGCAACATAAACATGCTGTGCTTCCCGGGACAGAACTCGAGGGAGGAACGCACACGTTTTTCAACGCGGTGCGATGTTAACTCTGTACACACACGAACAAATGCACGCACATATGGTGCGCGCGAGTTCGGGATGATGGTAAAGCTTCGCCGTTCTCTCGTTTCTCTCGTGTTTGCCATTCCACCCTTTGTACTTTCCTATACGACCGTTCGCTCAACCCCCGAGGAGATTTGCACTCGTTCCTTCCTTTTCTCGCTCTCGCTCGCTCTTATTACAGTAACTAATGATTTCTAATCGTCCCAAGAGGTCTCACTGATGTTTTTCTCATTAACCGTTCGTACAAATCACTGCAATACAGTCGATTTACACTGTAGCACGATATACTGCTGTGTTGTTAAAAAATAACAAATTTCGAACAATACTTTTAATTTCATTTATTTGATTGTCGAAATGTTATTAAGGTAGTAGTCTGGTAACTCAAGCCGATTTTCATGTCTTTTTTGGAGGGCGTTTTTTCGTAGGAAAATAAAAATGCATCGTTTTGGATATTTAGGATGTTTTTATTTACATATTAAAGATACAAAAAAAAATGTTCGAAAAAATTTAATAGTTTATTATTATTATTATTGATCGAAGTTGGCTCCTCGAAGTTGGCAGCCCGGGTCGGAACTACCGAGAAATTTGTTCACCCCTAACCTTTTATTTTACAACCGCTTCTTTGCTAAAATAAAAGGACTTTAGCGAAGAAGGGGTTGTAAAATAAAACGTTAGGGGTGAAAAAATTTCTCGGTAGTTCCGACGAGAACTATAAGTGTGTAGAGTAGCCTGTTAAAATTTGAAAGCAATCGGTTCGGTAGAAAAAAAGTTAGGACCCGGGCCGCCAACTTCGAGATGCCAAAAAAAAATATTTTTTTTGTATCTTTAATATGTAAATAAAAACATCCTAAATATCCAAAACGATTCATTTTTATTTTCCTACAAAAAAACGCCCTCCAAAAAAGACATGAAAATCGGCTTAAGTTACCAGACTACTACTTTAAAGGGAATAGAATTGTTACAATTCGGGGTGATTTTGTCCCCCGTTTGTAGAAATAGCCTTTTTAGGCTTCATAGACATTTTAAAATGTTCCTCAAGTTTTACTATTTTTTTATATTTTTCTACACATTGTAATGAAAATATTCTTTTGTTTTTTATAATTTCTTACGGAAAGTTTTAGTAATAGTTTGAAAAATAATTCAATGTTAGATTAAAACGTATTAATTAACAGTTTGCGCAGATTTTAATACTATATATTGTAGAGCTCGATCGAGAGAGAGTTGAATTCTCTCGATGAGAAAGTTTCGATGATGATGAGACCGCAAATCTGATGTGCATAAAGGTTCCGCAGTTAATTCGCATATTTACGCGTATAGCTTGGTCGCGTGCCACGTGGCATAATTCCCGACTCGTACAGCAATACATTCCAAACGCGGTCGCGAGAATCACATCGTACACGTACACGCTATATGCCATTGTACAACAGAGAAAAGCCCTCGGGTGCGCATGACATTGCGGAGCGCGCACACCCCTTTCTTTATCCCTATCGAACGTATCGAGACAGCGTCGAATATATCATTGATAAATGACCATAATGTATCCCTCCTCCCGGCGCTATCTTTAACATTGGTGATATCTCTCCGCATAGCGTTCTTCTCTGCGCGTTTTACGGAACGAGGTATTTTCCCTCTCGCTCTTTTTTTCACTTTTTCTGTGGTGAAACTTGCACGTCCCGTAATCTCATCATCTAATGGCTTGTGTTTCTCTTTTGGCGTCTTTGACCCCTCAGTCGTCGATAGAAAGAAAATAAATTCTACGATCGAGACATCGGTGGAAACTAATTTCCTAATTGTCTTCCTAATTATACTGAAGCATGTCACATTTATGGTTTCTTTTTTTTTTCACGGTACACCAATTGTCTTTGGTTTACAAAAAAAAACGGGCTTTGGCAACGAGAAATATTGCTCTGGGAACGGAAGATTGAACAATGACGTACGGATTAATTTGAAAATAAATAAATAAATGAAACAAAATAAATTAGAAGTCGTTCTTGCATTGTAATGAATGGATTTTTAGCAACACCTCATCAGATAAAATACGCATCCATCCGGATATTTTTCCAAAATTGAATTTTTTTCGTTTATTTAGAATGAATATCTCGAAAATAATTTTATTCATGAAAATGAAGCTACGCGGAGCTGTAATAAATATCCCATACAACGAATAAGCTAAAATGTTAATTTTAAATAGACATGAGCTGAAGTGAAAAATAGTTATAATTTACTGGAAAGTAATTAGAGAAATATATTTTCATGCGTTTCCAGTCTATCATCACATTTCACGATTTTACGCAATTATAATTATTATTTCACCTCGTTATTTTTCATATATCTTGATACTGCAGATTTTTGGTTATGCACGACGGCTATCGATTTCCTACTTTACTTCTATTAATTATCTCACTGACAACCGAGAGTTTCCTCCCTCTTATAATGCAATTCGCGATAAATATTATGAGTATGAAACATGAACTTTCCGTAACCATCAATATTCATTTTTAATAGACATATTCTGTCGTTTTGCATCTATATCATTCTTAATCCGTCTCGTTTCACTGGCAGGTTGCGCGTGGTTCAATATATTTTCCCTTTATTCGATTGCAACACGGTTCGCCAATATGCATTGCCCCATGTACATATAAAATTCACGTATTTGGATCGTCTGTGACGCGACACTCATCAATCTCCTTTGTTTTCTCGTTTGTTCCAGGTATAACTCGTAAATTCATTTATGCCGAATGAATTGTTGAAAAAATCCTACGGGAAAAAAATGTTACATTGACCAGACGAACATCGCAAATGGTATTGTATGATTTCGCATTGACTATTATTTCAAAACGCGCGGTATAGCTTGGAATTCCAAATTGGAGAAACAAAAAATGGTTCACTGAATGAAAATGAATGAAAAAGCACATATTTCGTTGTCCAGTAACAACTGTTATAAATATTCGGTTATGTGTATTGGATAAGATAAATAATAATTCTTTTTTTCACATAAATTATAAATACCTTTGATTATTTTAAAATTTTGTAATTTTTACCGAAAACCGCGAGTGTTTGAATTATTAATATACCAAATAGGAATAGGCACGATGATTGGACTCTAGCGACGAATATACTATCCCGCTTGTATATGGTTTGTTTGGTTATCAAATTTTCCATTTGCGCGCGATTTGAAAGCACTCCCACCCTGATAAAGTCCGGTCCAGCATGATCCTCCGTTCCGATAAATCCCCATTCAAATTTCTCGTGAGCGTAGATAGATTATTTTCTCGACTCATAATGGAGGATCGTAATATGCGAACGCGTACACAAAATTGTGCGAATGATTTTGAAAAATTGAGAATTCAAACTTTTGTACAATTATATTATTATACTTCACTTTACACAATGCCTCTATAATAATAATAATAATAATAATAATATGTTAATTATTGATATGTAATAACAATTATGTGATAATAATGTCGATAAAGACTATTTATCAACTTGGAAATTCTTCTCATGACTCCGACGTTTTTACTAATAAAAATACCAAACTTTCAGTATTTTCAGTTCGCGACAACAAGAAAAAGTGCCCGATAACATGTTTAAAAAGTTTTTTCTCAACGAGGCAAAATTCACGGAGGATAATAAAATCACTTAGCGGGTAGGTAATTGGTGGCTAAAACGTGTTGTGCGGTCGCAAGAGAGATTTTCGTTCGGTTAACCGCACGTACTGTACCAACCAACCTCGAAGTGAACGAGGAACTCTCGACGAGACAGCGAAGTAACGAGAGTACAAAAAAAACGGTAAAAAAGGAAGATGAGAAAGACTTGATGGCGCGGTGATGCCTTGCACGTGTCGCTGTCACGTAGTAACGAGAGTCGAAGGCACTTCCAGCGTGATATATTCGAACAGAAGGAGAGAGTATACGTCGACTTTACACACTGGTGTGTATCTGTGTGTAAAGTTCTGGCATGTAAAACAATATTTTTCACCCGAAAGCAAAATTGGTCCCGGAACTGCATCATCATTATATTTGTCTTTTCCAAGTTCCGGGTACTCTTTCGTCTGACGTGTATGCGCGCAAAAAAAAAAAGTCTGCTCAACAAATACCAAAGTATAACATAGAGTCTAATTTCTCTGTGGCGAAATTGTTAACTCTTTGACATTCACTGAGACGAGAGCCATTCCTTTCCTCGTATTCAACGAGTTTGAACGAGAAAAAAAATTTTTGATTAAGAAAAAAAAACGCATTCGTTGAAAAAAAAAAGAAAGTGGAGCTGGTTAATAATTAATCAAATCTATTTGAAAGTGGCATTAAAAAATGTTTTATTCAACTGTGAGGAGATCATTAGAAGAAAAAAAAGTTGATCAATCGGAAAATTTCTAACAAGAAATGAATTACGAACGAAAATGGAAAAAGTAAAAAGATCGTCGGAACGAGAATTTTTCACTTTCGCAATTGTTCATTCGTGAAAAGTTGCCTCTTAATAATTATGTCCGTTTTAAATTCGTACTTGGGGAAATTTTTGTAATTTTTTGTGCCTTCCAATCAATAGATTTTTAATAGCAGATCGGAATGCTGTCAGGAGGGTGGAGAAGTAATCAGGGGAGGAAAAAAGCAATCGGCATTACGGTTGATGGGGCAGAAATGGAGCAAACCTAGAGTGGCTCCAGAGGGACATGCGAGAAACTCTTGGTGCGTTTTAGGGTTGCGTTCTCGTTGAATTTCTCAACAACCCTCTCGACTTTTCCCTTATTTTCTGCTCATTCGCCTTGAAGCTGTTTTTCCTTCTCGCCAGGGTTCCGTCATGATTTTTCCTGGGACTAATGTACCCTGCGGTGGAAGATTCACCCATATCCCACGAGAGTTATGAAAAAGAGAAAGAGAGAAAAATTAAATAAAGCGAGAGGGAAAGAGAGAGACAGAGAGGGAGAAAACGAGAAAATAGAAAAAGTGTGGGCGTATGATACTTTCCCTCTTTTTCCCCATTTCCCTGTCTGGATAATACCAGTGTCCGCCTCATAATTTAAAGGCTTGATCTTTGAGATAACGACAAAGAGCACCGCCGGCCGTAAAGCGTTTTATATTCACAGTAAAATAAACGTTAATCACGAGGCCACCTGGGGTAAAAAAAAAAAGCGTACTCCCGTGTGTTATTTCAACCCAAGTACCATCATCAACGACCTGAGACTTTTACGGCTCGTTCACGTTGGCTATATGTCGTCAAACCTAGAGCCACTATGGCAGCTTTTACATTGTGATTCGCACACTGTCGGTTTTCTCGAGAGTATTAAACCACACGTGTATGTAAACTCCGAGCCATTAGTACGAGCGAGCATCACGTACGAACACTTTATCGTCGGATAATCTCTCGCCGGTGCAATTCGATAATGACCACTGGGGAAATCGTAACTACAGTACCATTCATATTGTACAAGTTGCACATTCTATGAACTATTTGTATATTTTTTTTTCACGTCACTCAATTCTATCATATGCATTTAGAAAATAGTTTATTCAATGTTATCGTATCTCTAGTTACTGCAAACAAAAATTTCATTTGAATTCGACGAAATGAGAGCAGACAAGATTTCGTAATAATTAACAAATATTGTTCGGTTCAAAACTAAAATTTCGGTCACTCCAATTCCATCAACTTTGAACATTTATACTATTTGTATTTCTTAACTTGGGACAAAAACAAAAATAGATTCACATTTGTGGTTTGATCGGCTCGTAATGAATGCGTAATGTTTTAACTTATAAATTTATGAGCGGTCAATCAAATGCTCGGAGGAAAAAAGTGCAATATGAGAATTTTTGTCGCGCTGATTCGAGTTCCTCTCGCAAAAATTTCCATCTCCTTTCAATTTCCTCAAGCTCTTCGTTGTATTCTTCGTTGTATATACATATATATGTAAACCCAAGATTTATGGTAATCTCAGAAAGGTCGCGTCTACGATATTTCAGCTCTCGTTCGGAACGAGCGCTTATATAAAAGACGAACCGCAACGCGATAGAGAAGAGAGAGAGAGAAAAAAAGTATTCATCGATAAAATCTTACGAAAACGTATGTTCATAGTGCTTTTGACCTGTTCTGTGGTGAGTTTTTCCCCAGCTCTGCAGAGAGAGAGAGAGAGAGAGAGAGAGAAAGCGAAAGAAGAAATAAGAAATAAAAATGTCGCAGAGACAGAAACGCGAATCACGTAATATTCCCGACGTAACGTGCTTCGTAATTTTTTACCAATTTATTTGGCTTTATGCCAAGAAGGCTAGAGAGGACACGAAACGGTTTACGTAATAAAGAGGTAAAACGAGGTGAGACGAGAAAAAAGAAGAAAATAGAACGAAAATTGTAGATCGCATCCGGGACGTTAATTTTTTAATTTTTTTATAAATATAAATTTCAATTCAATAAATTTCAATACAGAGTAACGACGAAAAAAAGAATGAGTAAATAATAAAAAATTTATATAGTAATTTCTTGATTCTGGCGTAGAATTCTCGACATTCACCTCTTCCTTATCGCTGTTTCCGGTGTTGCAAAAGTCCTCTCGATCATGCAACTAAGACAGTACCAATATTTTTTGTCGTTTAAGAGAAAAAAAAGAGGGGTTCGAAGAAAATTGAATTGCCACTGTTTCTCGATTACAATAGTATCTCCCTCTGGAGTGTGCTCTCTCGCGTCTACCCCATATACCAGGAAGAACAGGCGATTTCCATCGGCCGCAGTTTCCGTTGGTTCGCTGCCAGAAAATATATAAGCTTGGACCTGCGTATATCGATTGTTAACAAAGAAAAGGGCCTCACGCACGTGACTTCGAGTATTAAAACATCCTTGTTACGCCCTTCCCTTTGCTATCAAACTGTATATACATATGTATACGTCTATATAGACTTTGTTGAGGATCGACGGAGTGGTGAATCGCGCCATCGCACTGCATCCTTGTACCGGGACGAGGAGAGAAAGAGAACCCTCGAAAACGTCGGGTGAAACTACCGTCCAAAGTGCCAACCGATAAATATCGAAACACTTAGCCTCTGTTTTGATAGTAGCTCCATTTCCACGCGCTCTCTCTCATCTCCCCACGAGCCTTTGTCCTCCCCCCTTTTTTTTGGCACACACTATTTTTCTTTCTCGCTCTTTTCCCATTTTTTTTTCTTTTACTCCATGACCATTCCTGATATTGAGCTGTCAAATTTTATACAAAACGATTAGCCTATAGTTCACGATTTTCATCAGTGCCGAAAGTTTTATATTTCATTGTGACATTTTTCTTCGAACTGAAAATGTACTCGATGAAAATGATCAATGTACGAATTCATTGGTAAATTACAAATCCTTTCCCAACATCATTACAATCCCATTATCCTTCATTGATTCCTTGGAATATACTACACTATGTAATTTCGAAAAAATCAACATTTTATCGGTCGAACAATAATACCTGGGAAATAAATCCTTTTCGTGCCAATGGCACAGCTATAAACCTTTGCTGATGCACTTTGTCGAACTTCGAATCTTCCTCCCTCATTGTTTTGCATTCCGGCCAACTTCCCCGTATATACGAAGAGAGGATATAACGGAGATTCCGGGACAACCCTCCTATAAACGCGAACTTTACGGTCCGATAGTTCGATCAACCTCGCTATATATATGTGTGTGTATGTGTCCATGGTATATATCGTTCAGCTTTATAAGCCCTTGTGAAGTCAACACGTGCGAAAATACATCTAAACTGTAGCGTTCTAAATTTGTGATAAATATGATCTCAAATATACTTTTATAGCAGAATAATTGATTGAAAGAGAAGTGTTTCGGGATATTTTGCATTCTTTATTATTTCTTGCCAAGGATTATTAATTTTTTTAAATTCAAACGTTGATTTTCGTTCAGTACAGAATAAATAGATCCTTCAATGTCTATTTCCCGTTTGAAATGGCGATTATTTGTCAAATAATCAATGACTAAGAATGTAAATAAAAATAAAAAAATTATAATATAATCATCTTTATGGGAGGCTCTTCCCGTAATACGGTATCAATAATGAGCTTTTGTATTCCCGACAGCTGCTATTACCTTCCGAAAGATACAAAAGAGATGCAGAAGGGACTCTTAAATGGCGGAGAATAGAACGCGATATGACCCGAAGAGGTCGTCGTGTCTGCGGTGCCGCGAAGTGGGAGATCCTTTCCGGTAACGTTATAGGAGGCGTACGATGACGAAAGAGAGAGAGAGAGAGAGAGAGAGGGTTACAGATATCCTATTATCCATTAACGCCGAGCGACACGCGACACTACGACAGTGCGAGAGTGTGAGAGAGGGATATATATATGTAGATAAAGATAAAGGTGGACCAGAGAGCTCGGTCACCAACCTCGAGAACGACCGAGAAAGAGATAGAATCCCGCGGGTCAGTGTAACCAGAAACGTTGGATTTTGAGGAGATGAGACGTGAGCAGAAAGATAGATGAAGTGCGAAATAGAGGAGGCGAGGGTCGTGGGACGGGACTCACGGTTTTATCGATTTCGTCGGGAGCGTTTCCCGATGTTTCATATTTAATTTTCGGATATTTCCTCGAAAATTCCAACTGACATGCCGCGATCGATCCGCAATATATATCTGGCCTTCTTCTTCTCTCGCGCTCACACCATTCACATTTTATTCAGCAGCCTCTGCCCGAATGCGTCTGGGTCTGTACTACCGCTATTTATGTGACACGGTGTGTGAGTTTTGTGGGCGGTTGTGAAAGCGTCTGCGGTGAGAGTGTCGACGAATGTTGCGAACTGAAAATGTGTGGCACTACGATAATCGAGAAATACATATAATCTTCGTGTATATATTTATATATGGATATGGACGTGTTAACTCTCTAGGAGATATAGACACATCTTCTCTGTGTGTGTGTGTGTGTGTTCTGGTTCTGCCACTAGGGTTACTCTCTAAATTAGTCAGAATTCACGACGAGTATCAGACGTTCTGGAGCAGAGGTGGTTGGTCCTCGGGTGAAGTCGCACAAACGTACATAGGGCTAGTAATAAGAAGGGCGTACAATGCATCAGTCTACGTATTGAGTTACGAGGTTTATGACCTTTTGTTTGCTAACTGTTAATATACATGTATATAGTCGGTGCAGCACATATATATGCACGTGTAGATATATATATATATATATATATATATATATATATATATATATATATATATATCGCAGAGCTAAGCACACTCATCCTTGCCGCCCGCGGGCACTGAATAACCAATGTGTTTAATGGAAATTCAATTAACCCGATCGAGAAACCCGCGGTTCGACGCCCCCGCGTGGTTACTATCTATTTCGATTCTGTCGGTCTCGATCTATCTTCTGTATAATATAAAACACTATACCTAAGGTATACGTAGTCTCCGTCGCTCGTGCAACTTTGGTTCTCCTCTATTTATACGCCAAACGATACGTGAATTTTATAATTTTTTTTTTATTCTCGCATCCGTGAGTGTCCTGAGCAATTTTCAGAATACATATTCTTTTTTTTTCGTTAGAGGATTATTATTATTTTTTATTTTTACGTTTTTCCTATCAGGAAACAACGGAAATGAGATATTACTTGATTCTTAGGGATGTTCGAGGGTCATGGGGGTCATTGAGCCCACAGGCTCAATTAGTGAGTATGACCCTATTCGCAGACCTTTAAAATCAGCGAAATTATCGGTTTTTTTTTTTTTTTTTTTCTAAATATTATAATCGTTTAATAAAAGTTGCGGATGGAAAATATGGTAGTCTGGTTAAAATAGCATTTTTGGGACTTTTGGATCTTCACTGTTTATCATTTACGACTTGCCACATGTACTGGAAGAACATTCCTTTGAAGTAATACTAAAAAATGTATGAAATGACGTTCGAACTAAATACCCACGAATAAATCATTCGAGAGATATATTACTAATACGACGCGACAGAGGAATAATTGTTTAAGTTTGAACTTCATTATTCGAGAAAATAGATTACACGCTGTCACGATAAAAATTACAATGGTTTTTTTTCTTTCTTTCCGTTCGAATCCTATATCGCTCGGTATAACCGACCGATCCATTGAAAACACCGCGTGTGCTTCGTAAAACACGTGCGTACTAATGATTCATCGAATTGTACCGCGGTAATAGCCACCAAGCCCGATGGTCATTTTGCACGACGAGAGAAAAGCACCGAACGAGAACGACCAAAATCAGCGAGGTTAACGGCACAAGAGCCGCGGTTGTTTCGTGGTTATTATGTGGTTTTGAGCCCTCGAAGTGTTAATCAACGTCACGCACATTTGATGGGCTCGTTCTATAGTAAACGCACTTTATATACATGTAATGACTGCATTTACGGTGTATAATGACGCTAAAACGACGTCTAAATGCTGGAAATTCCAAACAGCGTGCTGTGAATTGGCATTGTGAAAGAGATTGGTGACCTGGACGAAGTTTTCTCTCGATTTTCGCTTCCCATGAATTTCGCTTTTGAGTTTTATGGATGCTTATTGTTTTGTTATAATTAGTATGTGTGTGTGTATATTAGGGTGGGTCAAATAAAATGACTAATTTTTTTTTTCCTCGATATAATGAAAAATGTATTGCTTGGCATCTCAAAAAAACCCTCTGCAAGTATCAGCCCTTCATATTTAAATTAAGAGGTCCCTCATCGCGAATTTTCATTTCCCATTTAAATAACATGGAAACATTTGTTGTTAAACTTTGGAATTTTATTAGACTTAAACCGTTGATGTTATGAGAGTTTTTTAGCACATTTTTGTAGAACATTCGATGCTCTACAAAAAAGCTCTCTTGTGTCTAATCGATAAAAGTAACTGTACAAAAAATAATCAGTGATAATTAGCTCTGGATTCTCTCATATTTGTTTGAAAACAATTAGTAATATATTAGTAGTATATTATTTTATTAGTAATATATTAGTAGTATATTAGTTTATTAGTAATATATTAGTAGTATATTTATTCATATTGATAACGAAAATTTTAAGAAATTTGGAATTTATGTACCAATAAACGAGATAAACAGAATCCAGAGCTAATTATCACCGGTTATTTTTTGTACGGTTACTTTTATCGATTAGACACAAGAGAGCTTTTTTGTAGAGCATCAAATGTTCTACAAAAATGTGCAAAAAGACTCTCCTAACATCAACGGTTTAAGTCTGATAAAATTCCAAAGTTAAAAAAAAAATGTTTCCATGTTATTTAAATGGGAAATGAAAATTCGCGATGACCTCTTAATTTTAATATGAAGGGCTCATACTTGCAGAGGGTTTTTTTGCGATGCCAAACAATACATTTTTCATTAAATCGAGGAAAAAAAAATTAGTCATTTTACTTGACCCACCCTAGTGTATATACAATATGTATATCCGTACGAGAAGAGCCTCCTCATTAACCTTTTTCTCTCAACATTTCTCCGACGATTATTTGTCGTTTCCTTTAACTTTTGAAGTTACAAACAATTCGTCGAAGTCTCTCACATCACATGCGCGACCCAGATTTTTTATTTTCATCCCGTTCCCTTTCCGCACTTGTGTGTGCACTTCGAACCGGATGTAAAAATTATTCGAATCAGTCAAAGTTGTTATTTTTAATTGGTATTTTTATTTCATGTGACCAATTACTGAACAAGTTAAATTTATAAAAAATGTTACGTTCCACTTCGTCGGTATGCTCGTGTTAAATAAATAAAAATAAAAATAAAATACTTTAAGAGCACTGTATAATTCCCGAAGGAAATACTGTTCGCTAAGAACAAAACGTTTATTCCTAGAGTTTCGAAAATGCTTTTCCCATTTGCTTCTGTCGCTACAGTGCTGCTTCGAACCTGCATATAAATGCATCTCGAACGATGTGATATCTTGCAATCCGCGTGGGCAAAGTACCAACCGCATTATGTAAATGAGATGATAAAACGAAAAATTTCGGTCCCACTGCTATTCGAGCCAGAAGCTCTCGTGTCTTGGAGACGAAAAATCTTGAAAATAAGATTACTTCACCTCGGGAAAGCTTGACACATACGTGAATGGAGTATCTTCGAAATTTACCGGATAAGATCTCGTGTTCTTTGCGTTAGTGGATGAAAAAAAAACGAAATAAACAAGAGTCAAACTCTGTCCTTCGCCAACGTGGTTCGAGAAAACGACCTGAGCATTAAAAAAAAATTGAAACACAAATCCCGATGTGGTTGAATAAATGCGAGAAGAGAAAATTTGAATGAATCTATGGATATCAATGCGACATAGAAAAAAATAAATGTATGTATACTAAATCTAAGATCAGGAAGGTTCTAGGCTCGGTACGCGCAATAAAAATATCTCTGATTACCCCGAAAACATGACGGTACGAATTTTATTGAAACCAACAATTAAATTTCAAGTTAAGTCAGTTCAGTAGTTATTGTTGCTGGAATTTTCCCTGAGTGTAGATTTTGGACTTAAAATTTGTATTCATCCACTGTATCGTATATCATTACAAGTAACAACTTCCTCTGTATACTTATTCTATATCGTGAACACGTAAATGCACTTGGATTATAAATTGGCAATAAATAGCGCAAATGGAGACACGAGAGACGTCTCTCTCGACGATGCGCTCGCTACAGTTTCGCACTTTCGAATGTCAGTCACAATGGACAATTTAATTCTATCCAACGTCCAATCAGTGAAAAGAACTCTCGCACGTCACGATTTTCTCGCTCGTTGGGATAAAGTGCAGAAATAGAATGAAAGAGAGAGAAAAAAAGTGCTTGACTCAGTTCGCTAACTCGATAACCACAAGAGAGAATCAGTTAAAAGAGTCTAAAAAGTAAAAAAAAAAACTACATCTCCGTGCCCGAGGGGGTGGATATGGTACGAGATATTATAATCGATAACCTCTGATAATTGACCGCGAACGATAGCCAGCCAGATAATTGCATCGTTGCGCTGAATTTAACGAGCCGTTCGTTCGTATATAACTCAATCACACGGTGCTTGCCGCAAGCGCATGTGCGCGAGGCGAAAAAACAACCAAAGCAAATATGCACTTTGATTACGAAACGAAATCAACGAATCGATTAATCGTCAATGCACAAATATAATATGTGTAACAAGTAAATTTTGTGGTTATATATGTGGCCTCTCGCGTGCTTCGTGGTAAATAATATTTGTCATTGGTACGTATTGTCGGTGCACAACGTTAATAGACCGTAATTGTATAATTACAGAATTATAAATCTTTATAATAAATTCACCGATAGTTCGAAAGAATCTTATTTAAGAAAAAAAATGGTTCTCTAACAAGATATTTTATTGTGTGCTTTCGCGATGATTTCCTTATTTTTGTTTTTTTTTTGTTTTTATTTTTAGTCGCATTCAGCATCTAGGCTATTAGCGACAATATATATGAAAAAATACAAAATAAAATGGAGAAAGACAGGATATTTACATATGCTTCGATTTCGGGGTATTTACATTCTCTTGTTTCACAGTTTGTCATACATTTTTATAACTTTGAGAAACTTTATCGTTTTTTTAATGTTTTCGCCATTTAGGCATTCCTTTAGCGACGATTTGATGTTGCACTGATTGCGCTGCACTTGATACCTCATGCATTCTATGACTATATGCTCGATTGTCAGCGCGATGATTCCTTTATTCAATAAATTCAGAAGTAATATCATCGTGCCGTTAATGAACAATAAAAAACATATGATTCATCAGACATCGAGCGTGTGCAATAAATTTTCTCGTTTCATGTGCCATATAATAGGAATGTTAACGATGATTATAGAATCTTAAACGAGTCAATGAGCCAATTAAATGAATTATCGTCGATTGATTAGCATCGCGTTCGTACCGCAATGAAATACATTCATCGAATTATGTGAAAATATAACGATCTGGCGCGGTAAAACATTTTCATACACGCGTTTCTCTCTCTGTCTCTCTCTCTCCGCTCTCTCGTTTCGTGCGGCCAATCGGGTGCGATAAATTTTTCACCCCTGAATTAATTAGCACGCCCCCTCTCTCGCTACCGTATATTAAACCACGAGGGGTCAATGCCGCTGTATAACGAAGAGTTGGGGGTACAATGTGACGGCGGACACTTTGTTACACTGTAAATTCTTATAGTACTGCACGGTTTAACGAACCATTTATTGTTTCGTTGAAGATAGATTGCAAATTAAGAACTTCAATAAAGTTTGCCCGGATTAATTGACTGTTAAATCATTAACAATTATTTTGTGCCGAAATAGAAGAAACTCACATTACAACCTTTTTTTTTCAAATGAACGTTTTCAGTAATTATGCTTTAATACTGAATGATAACATTTTTATGGGATAAATGTACTTTTATAATGAATGATAACATTTTATTTTTCTGATTGATGATAAATTCATTACATTTCTGTTGCTTCATAAAAATGATTGCTCCTTATCCAACGAATTTGTATTTAAGGGGGGAAATAGGGTTAGGACAGCGTTTTCTCAATGATTTTCATGAATTTTTTTATAGTATAAAGAATGAATATAATTTATTGAAACTTTGAGGAATATTTTATACATATATTTAAGTATATACTATAAAATTTTTGAAGAATTTCCTTGAAAAACACCGACGATATTAGTGACCTCATATTGCAGGTCACAATCTAACTCCGCATTTTGCGTACATTCTGGAAGCCGCAATTTTCATCTGAAATCAGACGAGGTTGGAATTTACCTTTATTATATGTCTCTCTTCTATATGAACCTAAATGCTATCAAAAAAAATAGAAAATTGAATTTTTTACAGGGGTCAAAACAAAAAAGCATGATTTTTTGCCATTTTTTACTACTTTATTTGCAAAAAAAAAAACTATTTTAAATAATGATAATATTCCGATTTTAGGTTCATATAGAGCGCAATACTATGAAGAAAGTAACTGCCAATTTTCAAAACGATTGGTTGAAAACTTTTCAAACTAGCGTGTACGCAAGTTCAAAAAAAGCCGTTCTCAGAAAAACGCGTTTGAAAAAAATAGCAAAATGCTGAGTCTGATTGTGACCTGCAATATGGGGTCGCTAATATCGTCGGTGTTTTTCAAGGGAATTTTTCAAAAATTTATAGAGCCTTCTGCCGGGTACTTAAATATATGTATAAAATATTCTCAAAGTTTCAATAAATTATATTCATTTTTTATACTATAAAAAAATTCATGAAAATCATTGAGAAAACGCTGTCATCCCTATTTCCCCCCTTAATGGCTTATAACAATAGAACGAGTCGGAATTTTCATTTAAAACTTTGGGAACATATTTTTCAATAGTTTTACTAACAATTTATGAAATAAAAAAAAATCGATTTTTTGAACCGTCTAACCCTATTTCCCCCTTTAAGGATTCAATGACTCTGAAGCGTGTCAACGAAATCGCGGCCGAAATTAGGAACATTATGAAGATCGCCAATTAAACAAGTTTGTCTCTGTCTCTCGTTGCTATGTAGGCTAAAATAAGAGAACTTTACCTCGGTCAATTGGTATAATAACTACCGATCGATCGTTGGAGCGACGTGTGGGCAGCCTTCATGTGAGACCTCGTTTTACCTGAGATTTTTCCACATCGAATTGTCTCTCACTGTCTATACATATATATATATATATTTATCCGGTTTACCGGCCAAGAATATTCGATAATTTAATTAAGATCCCATCGGAGTGTCAATCACCGAGAAAGCATTTTCCTCTCCTCGTATTTCTATCGGCAATATAAAAAGTTAGCTCGCAATCAATTCGAACGTTTATTCGTTGGTGAATCGGTCGATTCTAGAAACGAATCAATACGCGTATTTTGAGCCAACATCACTCTCGCATCAACGACGTTTACGAGAGTTTGCGAGAAATAGGGATCATTAGCATATTCACATTCAAAAATTTTCGAAGATCGATGAAAGTCGAATAAAGCTGAAGGAATGAAAACAATCAAATAGAACTCAATAAGTTTTTAAACATTCTATCGAGACAATGAAATTAAACATTAATTCCATTATTTGGATTTTGTTGTTTAATAAATGTAGATTTTATATTCGTTGGATTTTCATTGCACGGTGATTCCTATTGCTCCTCATATTAATACTTGCCAAAAGCGAGTCGATGCTTTTGGGCCAACCGTCTAATTCATCGTAAAATATGCGTAGCAATATATCCGTATATATGAGATAGGAGGTGTGTATATAGCGAAACAAGAGACTTGGAATGACTGACGTGCCTCTGGAATATGCATAAGCCCCGACCGACGAACACGGGAATCCTCTATGTGCCGGAGCATCCGATCCGTTGCCTCTCCGTGTAATATCCTGATGCATAAAGGATACCATGAACCTCTATGCTATCGTGGATATATATGTGTAGATAGCGAATCATTCGAAGAGAAGGGCCTGGATTTCTGATATATATATCCCTCATTAGTGGGTATAACACTCGGAGATGTGAAAATTAGTTCGTCGACGTTGGCCGGATCGATTATTTTCATGATGAGGAAAATGCCGTATTTTGGTTCATGTGTTGTCACCCTTTTATTCTTCCTTGACGATAATCAGCGAAAGAATATCATCCCATTAAATTCTCCAAAAGTCAGTAACCTTTTTCATTAATCGTTATATCATTGCCATCTATTTCAGTCCTTTCGATCTTTATTATAACATTTGGCGAATAATTTATCTTACAGTTTTGCATACTCGGGTTTTCACTTCGATAAAGAAATCAGGGAATCGTTTTTTATTTTTAAATGCAATTACCATACACCCTTTTTACTTAATATGATTAATGAAAAATGGTAAAAATCGATGAAAACATACTTGAAAATCGTTATTCACGAAACATTAGTAGATAAATCTTTCTCGAGGCCAATATCGTTTTAACAGAAAGCAAATGTCTGGGTGTTTCTTGTTTTAATGAACAAGCGAAACGACATGATGAGTAGTTTATTACAGGCTACCTTATACCTGTAAAACGTATAGTGTGTTAGGCAGCCGGATAGGGCTGTTTTCTGGTTTTTTTTTTGTTTTTTTATATCGAGAAGCGATAGTAGAGTGGTTCGAGCTTATTGTTCTCTGTGTAGATATCCAGTACACTAACTTTCCCATATACGAGGTCTGTTCAAAAAGTATCGCGAATTTTGAATTCCCGCGGACTACGTATATTCGATTTTCGATTTTTTGTGGCGTTAGGTTGGTACTCTCACTTCTGCTGAAAAAATCGGCCATTCTGAATGTTTAGTTAATAGTTGACAGCTGTTTTGGTTAGACGTGTTTTGGCTTGTCTTCCATTTTTGCCTATTTTAAAAAATGGATCAAAGAATCTGTATCAAATTTTGTGTGAAAAACAAAATTAAGTGCGCGGACGCATTCCGAATGTTGACTGTGGCATATGGTGAAGCTACCTTGGACCAAAGCAACGTTTATCGGTGGTACAAAATGTTCTCAGAGGGCCGAGAAGATGCGAACAACGAAATGCGTTCCGGACGCCCGAGCAACATCAGACGTAAACATTGATGAAGCGAAGAAAATAATATTGGCCAATCGTCGAATCACCGTTAGAGAAGTTGCTGAGGAACTAAACATATCGATTGGCTCGTGCTATTCGATTTTTACCAATGATTTGGGCATGAGACGGGTCGCCGCGAAATTCGTGCCAAAATTGCTCAATTTCGAACAAAAACAGTGTCGCGTTAACATTGCTAAGGAGCTGTTGGGCTCGGTCGAAGACAAGCCAAAACACGTCTAACCAAAACAGCTGTCAACAATTAACTAAACATTAAAAATGGCCGATTTTTTCAGCATAAGTGAGGAACATGAGTACCAACCTAACGCCACAAAAAAATCGAAAATCGAATATACGTAGCCCGCGGAAATTCAAAATTCGCGATACTTTTTGAACAGACCTCGTATGTATATACAGCGAATGGTGGGACAAAACGAGCCATTATCGATAAATTGTGAATTCCACATCACAAAAACAAAAGAAATGTTCGAAATATTTCGTTTTTTTTTTTTAACAGCTACATTAATATATTTTAGGTGCTGTTATTGTTTAAAGTCTAGATCGTCAATATCCTCAAAGTATTTGATTTTTTTCCTTCAGGTTTCCATTTTTTTTTTTCAATGCACTAAGAATCGCTTTAAGTTGTTTTGTTTTTTAAATACGATTTCAACGCTAGACATCCTCAAATAGCGTTTCATTTTTCCCCGTGGTTCATTTTGCCTCGCTCTATCGGTACATCTATCGGTGGGATGGTACATGTGTTGGCGAGAGGCTATAAACCAGGAGTTCCCGAACAAATCAATGTGAGTGCCTCGGCGAAAAGAGGTGGTAGGTATCTCGAGCTTTTAGGTGCATTCAACGTGTATTGCCTGTGTGCCTGTTATATTAATGTGCGAATGCTGCTTCGGCTCTTCTGCGCGTAACGAGAGTGTGTATGTGTGTGAGAGAGAGAGTGAGAGAGAGGGAGTAAGAACGATGAATAAAACGATGGTAAAAGTAAAATAGGAGAAGAAAAAGACGAGAAGAACGGCTTGTCGAACCGCACTCATTGGCTTTAACTGCCCTTGAGCTTCACGCTCCCATGGTTACGTATATATACGATCAACATCAGTTCGCAACTATCAATCGAATCGTCAATAAACGACTACCTCTCTCTCTGTCGCGGAAGACGACATATCTCAGCATCCAAAAGCCGAAACATCTTCTAACTTCATTGAGAGTTCGTGCTCGAAGGGAAAATTCGTGGAGAGATAAATGGAAATAATAATGGACTCGATTGAAAACTGTTGGAGAAGATACGGAGGGCGTCAGTTCAAGCGGCATTTTTTTCTTAATTCTGCAAAATGTGTGGATATTACAAACGGTCCATCAGCGGTATTAAAAACAAAGAGTACTTACTTTCTGTCCAAGCTGATTTGGTTTGAGTATTTGCCTTAGGTGGTGAGCAAGAGATCTGGAACCGAAAAAAATGTGAAGTTTCACAAACATATATTGTAATATACATAGTACATTGGAAAATGTAAAAAAAAAAACTATGTGTTCGCACTCCTCTCACATAGAATTTCACAACCTATGCCAAAGATGCTACACTGCGTTTGACAATTTGCCGTTTTCTCAATACTTTTATTATATACTCGTCCCCCGCTCTCTCTCTCACTCTCTACTTTCTAACTCTATATCGTTTATCCGCTGCCCCAAGACACGAGAGTTTTCCACTTCACTCGAGACATCATATGTGAACCGTTTGGAAAACTTGACGAATAAACGAACCCACACATATAGAAAAGTAAAATATGTATATATGTATGTACATGTGGCGGAAGAATTGTCGGTGAGACCTTTCACAAAACACGTTCGAGAGACGGTCCTTCGAGACTTTCCTTATTTCTCTGCAAACTTTTTCCACCAAAAGTGTACGACTATATAGTATGTGTACGGGTGCACGTGATTGGAGAGCTTTTGAGGCAAAAGGAATTGGTCAAAGAGTTAATACACGTTTTACGAGAAAAATAAAATTTGTACCATTTATATGTGTAAATAGAGTTTGGTAATGTAGTATGGTCGTTCGGGAAGAGAGCGAGAAAGAGGTGAGCGAGGAATTAGCGAGGATTGTGACAAAAGAATTCTCGACCGAGGGATGTTTAATATATGTATACGTCCAAAAGTTAAATTAAAATGCAAATGAGAAACATTGAACATTTTAAAAGAGAAATTTTGCAGAGTTTACAAAATATTATGTAAACTTAATATTTTATAAACTTACAAAAATATTAGCCTAACCTAATATTTTGTAAACTTTGTAAACTCTAGAAATTATCGTAAATTCCTTTGTCGATATTTTTATTTCGTCTTATTATACTGTCTAGACACTAAATTCTTCGTATATTTAATACGAGAAGATTAGTTGTTTTTTTCCTCAACGAATCTAATTTACGTACGTGAATGTAAACGTTAACCATTATTGTACAGATTTATCGGGGATGTAAGACGTTGCATCGACAAGTTTCTCGTTTTATCGGATACGCATATAAATGTCTGTATATACCCAGGAGGTCGATATATAAGCCGAAGCGGATAGGCTATTGAACGAACATGGTCGTTTCAACCAGCAAGGTTGCATTGTTGAGAGCAGACATCGCGGAAACGTTCGCTATAACATCACCTGAATCTCACTGCTTTTCGTTCCTACGTCCCCTGACACAGCTTCCTTTTCCATTGATCCCACCGAACTCTTCTCATGGTGTTTGAACGGAAAACTGACCCTTTTTTTGTGCATCGTCGTACCATATTTTACAGGAATTGCATGGAACATTGAGACTGGCGAGGGTGACCCTCGGGCAAAAAGGCTCGAATGTCTTTATCCGGTCGTAGTTCAGCTCGCCACCTCCTGAGTGAAAGATCTCATGCATCTTTAACGCGCAGCGAAACAGAGAGAGAGAGAGAGAGAGAGATTGAGGGAACCCTCGACACGTCCCAATCGAATCGTACGTACCGGAGACCGCGACGTGATCGCGATTTCTCCGAGAATATAGTTTCGTAAATGTATATATATGTTTATAGTACAACAGTTTGAAAAAGATACTATTAGGATGTAAAACGAGTATACAATAAAAATAAAAAAATAAGCGACCCTTACAGTAGTCGCATATGATGTGTAACATCTGACATCTCACCTTGGTAATAAGCAACACTAACATTATATCCCGAAAAAAATGATTCAGGTATTATTTGAAATGATTTTTCGTAACGAAGAATAATTCTTTTTAATGAAAATTGTATTTTATTTTATTAACGCTAGGAGTAATGCAATTTGTTATTGGCGACAGTTATTTTTGTTCAATTTAGGGGAGAGCAGTGACATTTCATCGAAGTATTACATGCAGTCGCTGTTGATGTAGACGAAGTAGGAGAAAATGGCAACGATGGCAATCGTAAAGTTGCATGACCGACAACCAGATTTGGTTAAGCAGTAGTTGGGTCGGCCGTTGATGTCTGTCAGAGAATTAAGTTTGCTGCACGCGCTCGAAAATCCCTGCTACGCTGAGTTGAATTATGCGCATTTTTTTTTGGGTCTACCTTTCCAGTTTTTCATTTTTCCTCACGTTTTTTCTGCCGGTAATCTCGCATATATTCTGCTCTGGATTTACCCATCTCTGCAACTCACGAAATCATTAGAATTAAATTAGAATTATAAATATTTAAGAAATTATTAATATCAAAGAAATTATCTGTGTAATTAATTAAATTGTTTTTTTTTTTATCAAAATAAAAAATATCAATTGAGCAGCGACAGAAATTAACCTCAAAAGTTACAAAAGCTGTTTGTTTTTTTTTTAATTAAAATTAAAAATATCAATTGAGCAGCGACAAAAATCAACCTCAAAATTTAAAAAAGCTAAATATTCAAATATTTATTCGAATAATTATTCATTATTACTCACTTGCATTTGTTATCCATGATCTGCACTTTTTTCAGACACATTATCAATAGTAAATACATTTATTAATATAGTTTACACATATAAATTAGTTTATATAACAGCACACTTTATACACAACACTGTATGTTAAGCGCACAGCTGATGCGTTCTCCTCTATTTCCCTTTCTCTTTCTCGTCACACACGCACACGCTGTTGGTTGACAGTACCAACCTCTCGGAAAATGGCTTGGTACCATCTGACGGTCAACGCTACCACCGCGCGCGCTCATTAGTCAAATCAAATAGCGCGCGCTTCTCGGGCTTCCTGTTACACACTTCCGTCCCTTTTCACGAAATCAGTGCCACAGAAACCGAGCGGAAAGATATTACACATCAAAAACAGGCGATAGAAAAGAGACTTTCAAAATTATTTCAGTACCTGCGCGTGGGATAAAATAAGATGTTTACTCGATTTATTATTGGTAATCACGGACGTAATATTTTTTTTTTAAAGCTCTAACGAAATTCACGACAAACAAAATCCTATTGAACATCCAACGGCGTTTGATGTACGTCAGGTATTCGTATAAAAGAGGAGAAACGAGAGCCTCAAAGTAACGAACGGGAAAACGCTAACTGGCATAATTAACGGGAATTAATTATCCCGAGCTCTTTTGTGCCTTTAACGAGATAGATAATATGCGCCATGACAGACCCGGCTATATATATATATTCTTGCAGCTGTCTAATATTCCTCCATCGTAAGCCTTACGCGAAATGTTATCTCTGCTTCAGACCGTCGTTCAGAAGAGCAGCATGGCTGTTCTCCTTAATCCGTGGCATGTAACTTTGGCGTATTTTCATCCCGTCTTTGTAAAAACTCCCGCGACTATTCCACGATACCTCGGAGATGGTTAACCGTTTTTCTTTTCGGCATCAAATTTTCTTTTGTATATATAGACGCATGGACGAATCTTTGTTCAATCTATATTCAGATCACAGTGGAGTTTTTCGAATAAGATGAAAAATACTTTTGTGAAATTGTAACATTTGTATTGCGGTAACATAAAATTAGTACATTTTACGAAGTATTCCAATCAATTTAACACGTGAGCTCTTTGTAACAATTTTACAGAATCAGTACATAAGAATTTTGTAGTTTAAGTTACAAAATTTGTTTCCAATATTGACTCAACTCGACTGCTTTTTGTGAAAATGAACAAATGGATCATTTTTGAACTACTTGGACAACAAAATTTGCGCCTATTTCGTCAAATTTTAGAGATACATTGCGTGCCTTTAGAAAAAATGAAATTCTTTTATTAGATTATCAGTGTCAGTTTGAGGGTATTAAAAAGGAGGAAGGAAAACCTAAGCGTAAAAAAAGAAATTAAGCAAAAAGGAAATAATAAAAATACGAGAATGCGGGGTTGAGTTATTTAACCCCTCATTCGGCGCCTTACCATATTCACGCTGTACGGCGGGGTATAGCTATCCGTGAAGTTATCCGGTGTCTGACCACCATCTCGCACACTCTACATATTCATGGATAGTCCCGCACCGTCAACGACGATGACGACAACGACACGAGAGAAACTCTAACGCTCGGTCGAACGGGGTGCGGGCTAGCAGAAAAGGGTCGCAAGCGCGACGAAAGGGGATGAAGAAGGTCGTGTGTGTCGTTCTCCAAGCTATCCTTCGTCCGTTCGGGCTAGTGGAGAAATAAACACGGAAGCGTGTGTGGTGGCTCGGCTTGCAATGCTGCACACTTGATGCTCACGTCGGAGAAATGTTGCTGCGGCTCTTTCGTTTCGCGACATCAATTGTGTATTTCGCGTTAGGTCCCAGTACGAAATGTCTCGGGGAAGAATATAAAATGTCGAGTCTCCCACCATTCCCAGAATAACATCAGAGTCACTCGGTGGACCCGAGAGATTTGCCAGACATTCGAGAGCGAAAAAGAGAGGGGGGACGCGTGGAAGACAAGACATTGTATCCTCCCTCTTCGTCTCTATTTCACCTCGTTCTCTTTCCTTGGTTATCTCCGTTTTTCATTCGAAAACATCGAAGCATGAAAGTGGAAAGCAATCGAGCCAGAGTCTTGCATCTCTCGTCTCGTGATAGAGTATTACGTAAAAAATGTTGTTTCTCATCTACATCGGTAGCTAGAACACAAAACGGGACAACTCAAAAGACTTAACACGTAAAATTACGCCACTTTATTTTACCAGCAGTCGATCCGTATACTGTTTTTCCTATGTTTTAGAAGCATTGCCACTTTTCTATCATTTAATATGCACGACCGATACGAGAAAGAAACTTGTCAAATATATCATTCCACTCGATATCCCAGTTGGACGGTGTACCGCTCTCTTCTTTGGCCGGAAATGGGCGGCGAAGCCTTCTTGCTATGCCGTGTATTCCATGTAACCCCACCGACAACCACACCATCCCCCGTACCATCGAGAACTTTATTCAATTTCGCGTGTCGGTCAGGACGATAAACAACCTCTACGTGCTACTGCGGAAAAAGGGGTGTGAGAGAGAGGAAGCGAGGAAAACAGCAGCTTCTTCTGTATAAGGGATGTATAAAGTATCGATTCGTGACCGATGCTTTTCGAGAAAATGTCCCCACATAGATGTAGATCTCCAGATGCATATACATACGTATATTGTATACAGTAGAATATATAGTAGATAGAATATATTTTAAGAGTTGATAGCTCGACAGGTGATTTTTCATTGAATCTCTTAGTTTCAGCTGTCGAAAATATTTTTGGTTACTTTCGTATCTGTCGATACGATATTGAATTAGCGAATATATTCCACCAGCGTTTTACCCAACATCGAAAAATTAACGGATTTCGTTGATTGACATAAAGCTAATGTGAACGAAGGAAAATTTATTTAGGCAAATTGCACTTTACTAAATTTAATGATATTTTTTTTTGCTACGGACAACAATGGACGCGCGGTCGGTGCGCGGTTCTGGCGATCATCGAAATTAAGCAGCATTGGCCACGATCACTACTTGGATGGGTGGCAATTTTATTAAATTTCTGATGTAGTAAATTCAACTGAAACTCATGCAAAACAAAGCCGTCTGTATCGACACAGTTTTTCCACAGTTTCCCTGTGTCCACGGCAAATTCGATACAGTGTAAGACATCTGCGGACGCAACGGAAGTAAGGTTAGCTTAGCGAAGTACGTATAGGGAGTGATATGGGGAAAAATGGAAAATACGGAATTGGGAAGGGTTGTACGTAAAAACCCGAAAGGAAATACGTTGGAAGAAAGAAAATAAAACAATTCTTTTTGCACGTCAATTTCATTGAATTATATGTTTTCTTTAGAAAATTAAATAACGGAACAATTGATCGTATAAAATCTTTTCTTCGACGTTGAATCGCAACACTGTCTCATTTCTTCCTTTATACACTCTAAAAGGCATCCTCTCGGCGCAATGATCGATATTGAGAGTTCGAATGCCCTCGTATATAGACTCTCCAAGTACCAGAGTGTACACACAGGGTATATGAAATGGTGGGTGTATAGACGGTTAGCGGGGCTGGGGGGGGGTTATAAAACGAGAGGGTTGGTATATGAAACTTTCAGTCTATATAGACTCCGTGCACAGCACGAATCGACTATGCGTAAAAGTTTAATGTCGAACGTACTCGTAAAACCGTCTGCGACCGGAAACGAACTTTAGCCCACATTCTGGACGGTGCTCTCTTGCCGTCTTGTCGTCGTAAAACGTGTTGCCCGTAACGCGTACGATATATAAATCGAAGGGTGGGGAGGATAGACAGGAAAAGGCTCAGAGAAAAAGTCTGCTTTCATCGGGGACCCGATACCTAACCCTCCCTCCTATTTTATATAAGACTCTTCGATAGGTCGCTAAAAGTCCGATCGTAAGACGACGATGCCCTCGTATATTATCCCCTTGGTAAAGTTCTCATTTCCTTTAATATAATGGAAACTAATCAAGGTGGCATTCCCACCTTGATTTTCTCTTTAAATTGAAACAACTTTATTCGAATGAAGTCTGTAACAAGACTGAAATGTATTTTATAATAATAAATCTTCGTACTGATATGTAATCGATATCAATGTCTCATTGGAAATTCGTATACGACCGAATATGTACTGTATAACGCGGGTTAACCGATCGTGGATTAATATAACACAGATGAAAATCAGCGAATCGTGGGATAAATGATTTCATTGTTTTTATTCGGCCAACAATTTAAAAAAACTGAACAAATGAATGAAAAAAAAACCGTTATTATTCCGATTTTCGTTCAAACAGTGGCGATTTTCGGTGATATTCACGATTCTGAAAGAGCGCGTTATAATTTTCGTGAAAACAATTGCTCAGTATGGTTCGGGACGCGAGACATCAGTGGACCGCTAGGGGAAAGAATTGGTTCATGACGAGAGGCTGGGCGTGCGATCGTGGCGCCGGAAGCACTCGTTGAAATTTGAAATTCAACCATCTGGATTATGCAAAGCGACGACGAGAGAGAGAGAGAGAGAGAAATAGAGCGAACACAGGATGAGAGAGGGAAGACCGTGGAAGCAGCGGAAAAATTGATTCGACCGTTCGAGCGCGAGAACCAAAATATGCGGACGGTTGCCCGCCTATGTGGATTTCCGCTCGCAAACCTATATATCTATTGATTGCGACCCACCCTACGCCCTGCATGTGTGCATATCTATATATTTTCACGAATAAACGTGCAATTTTTCACTAAACTCCAATCCACCGTTCGGCGTGGTTCTCTCATCCTTTCCATATGCGGTCCATATTTGTCCTCGACACTACACCGCGATCACAATCATTCCAGATTCATAGTTTGTACATAATTTTAACACTAAACGTACCGGCACTTTACATATATCTATTCTTACCATAAGCGGTCATTTGACCCTTATTAACGTTGATTTTTAGAGCGAAATTTTTCATTCGTAAAGAAAATAACTCGCTAAGTTATTTTAACGGAAGTTATTTTAACTTCTGATTTCTAATAAAATAATCAAACAAATTTACAGAAATTCAGATGAGCGAAGGAAATAACAATGAATGTACGATTTTAAGGGAGGCAAAAGGGTTAGGACAGCGTTTTCTCAATGATTTTCATGAATTTTTTTATAGTATAAATAATGAATATAATTTATCGAAACTTTGAGAATATTTTATACATATATTTAAGTATATACTATAAAATTTATGAAGAATTTTCTTGAAAAACACCGGGGATATTAGCGACCCCATATTGCAGGTCACAATCAGACTCAGCATTTTGGGTACATTCTGGAAGCCGCAATTTTCATCTGAAATCAAACGAGGTTGGAATTTACTTTTATTATATGTCTCTCTTCTATATGAACCTAAATGCTATCAAAAAAATAGAAAATTGAATTTTTTACAGGCGTCAAAACGAAAAAGCATGATTTTTTGCCATTTTTTACAACTTTATCTGCAAAAAAAAATTATTTTGAATAATGATAATATTCCGCTTGTAGGTTCATATAGAGCGCAATACTATGAAGAAAGTAACTGCCAATTTTCAAAACGATTGGTTGAAAACTTTTCTAACTAGCGTGTACGCAAATTCAAAAAAAGTCGTTTTCAGAAAAACGCGTTTGAAAAAATAGTGACCGCTCGGTTACACACGTGGCGCGCTCGGGGCCTGAAGGAGAAATACCCACTTTAATGGCTTATAACAATAGAACGAGTCGGAATTTTCATTTAAAATTTTGGGTACATATTTTTCAATAGTTTTACTAACAATTTATGAAATAAAAAAAAATCGATTCTTTGAACCGTCTAACCCTATTTCCCCCCTTAAAGTAAATTTTGAAAAGGGTCATTGAACCTCGCTTGGTACGTTTGGTGTTAACGACTTCTAACTCACAAAAAACGGGAATTTATTAAATTCAAACAAATGTGATTCGATGCAATGAAAATTTATTGTATTGTAAAGGAACCTAACGATAATTGAACATTTATTTGCTTAGAAAACAAATATTGGTTGTTTTACTTGAAATCGTTCCTACGAAAGTTTTATTTTTGAATATCCAGAAAATCGTAAATTCAAAAATGGCGAAATAATTCCTGACCCTTTTCCCCTTTAGTTTGCCTGAAAATAACGAGATGAAAGGAAGAAATCAAATAGTTTGTCTTTGGTACTATAAACGACAGTTTTTCACTCTGATATTTACCTCAAAGGCTTTCACGAATGTATATTCAAGAAAATGGACGATTTATATTTTAAGATGAAGTCTAATGCTCTCGTCTCTCATTAAAATCGTCGTAGTGTGTTTCTCTCTTTCTCGTTATCGACAAGCACAGAGCAAACCCAGAGAGAAGCCTTTCAGCTTCTCATCGGTATCTTTTCTCCTCCTCTTTTCGCCGGTAATATGCACAACCAAAAATTTTCGACGAGAGAAAACGTAGGGACTTTTCCTCTCTTTCTATTTCTGGTATATTTATCGAAATTTCTCTCTCGTCGTTACGCTCGACATCCCGAACATTTATATATACTTTAATTTAGAGAACCGCACGAATCTCTGTTAATTGGCTGCAAAATGACGAGAGTAAAGCCCACCAAACGACGTATTTTCCCATGAAACTCTACGGAATATTACGCGGTACTTGTAGGAAATATTATGCGTGCTCGTTATTTCCTAACCATCCGTTGGTTTGCCATACATCAAGGATGCTTCGTGGTTACAGTTACAACCAAAAGTTAGTTTCGATGAGAATTTGAATATGCCGGAATGAAATTCATATTTGATAAGAAAATCCGCCATATTTAAGATATAAAGAACATTGAATTTAAACGATAATAATTCCGAAAAGACATTAAAACCTCAGTATATCTCAATTTTCATAAAATATAACTTATGGATGACACTGTACAGAAATCCTTGATACTACGTCGTCGGGAGCTATAATGATTTGTAAATAGATGAATTATCAGCTCGTGAAAAAAGTGAATACACGTGCTTACCCAAAAGTACGTATTTTATGAAAAAAGGAAATAAAAAGTAGCGAAAGGACTGATTTACGAGCATCCAGCGTTGAATACCATCGCGTGCTAATCGAGCTCAAAAAAAAATGTATACATCCGACTATGAAAAAAAGAAAAATTTTATTCGAACATAAAAATTGGACTGTGCATATGGATCATTTGTCAATGAATAAAACAATCAAACGCAGATATTATTCATCAAAACGAACTCTAGCGAAGCTGAATTGCATAGTTTTTTCGACTGGAAAATTCGCTACTCAATACTAAAGGATTTTTTTTTTCACATGCATCGTCACGTTTTTTTCCCCCCCTAATATATCTCGCTTTTCCCCTGGGATTTGAGCGGAATTTAACGGCAGTAATCGTTCAATGGAAATAAAAAAAAAAGAGAGAGAAACAATGGCGTCTTCGATAGACGTACACCGAGAGAAGGAATTCGTGCGTGTATAAAAGCGTCGGTCTGCGAGACCGAGAAACGCGAGCGTGCACTGAATCCGCCAGGAATTTCATTATAGGCAAATCAAGTTCTTTATCCTGGCAGGTTTTATTTGATACAGTGTCGCCTCTATTATTTTGCAGGACTTGTCAGACTGTGAATTTTCAGTTTTCTGTCCAGCCGATCTAATAAAATAACAAAAAATTACTTCTATAACGTTCTCCTTGAGCTTGCAAATGAAATGTATAATTTTATGTGGGAATCCAGTCGTAGTTCCTAGTTTATTAATATTTTTTCAACGTGGAATACATAGTACCGAACAATTCGCCATATGAAATTCCATCGAAAACCTAATTATAATTGTACAATTTCTGTAAATCGACATTAATTTATTAAATTAAAGTTATGTTTATTTTTATTTGAAAAAAAAATGTAGTTCCTTGAAATAAGATTCATTCGATCAACCTGACAATTATCTTATTATCGGCTTTAAAAAATGTCTATCAAAGTTTTAGTACTTTCCACCTCGCTCTTGTAAGTGTATTATTACGCGAATGAAAATGTAACGATTAATATTAATTCTAAGGAGGAGAGGATACTGCTTCCAACGTTGTGTCGCTAAAGCATTAATATCAATGTACCTTGGGTTACGTTGCGTAAGTGCGTGCGCGTGGAAAACGGATTATATCATCACGAGGGTGCATACATGGAAAAGGGACCCTATATACCACCTTGTCATAACTATAGAAATCAGAGGGGAAACATTTGGCCCAGTTATGTATTATAAATATAATAATCATGGGATTAATGAAAGAGCTTATAATCTTATCGTTTAATTAATATATATTCGCAAGTCCTCTGAATAACATCGCTGTTCTGAGAATTTCGGCCGTTATTAATAATTCAGTTAATTTTAAGCAGACTTGAAAGAATCATTTTTTTTTTTTTCATTCTGTACAATTAATGGAAAATTGGATTGCACGAATGAAAAATCATCGAACATAATTATACGATAAAATAAACGTGAAAAATTATTTAAAAGAACTATTCATTTCATTTAATTGCTCATTATTATTTCGTGAGAATATTGTTTTGAAATTTTTTTTTTTATGCTAATAATGCCCCGCGTATCTTATATGAATTTGAATATGATTTGTCCATATGAATATTGTATTTAGTTTTCAAGGTTCAAAGCCTTTCATATGTTTCTCGGAATGTAGTAAATGAAAGCAATGATGGATCGAAGAAATGTGACCGATAAGATTCTAGGTAAAAAGGGATTCTTATTTTCCCCTCATTTAAGAGAGTCACCTTTATATCGTGATTCTTTTTCGACTTTTACCCTCCGCTCTGTATGTATCGCAAACGATCTTAGCTCCGAGCTTCACTATGCTTTTCCTCTCTTTCTCTCTCTCTCTCTCCCTCCCTCTTTTTTTTCGCTATAACGTTAAGTTTCAACCCCATAGCGTTCCCTATGCAATCTGAAAAATTACGATTTTATTCATGAACCCTATCTAATCCGATCACCCGCGGAAACCCCGTACACTCCCGCGCACGCATTAGACTCCAACCGTTCAATCGAAATCCGTTTTAAATTCAGCTCAGGCGTTTTTCAGAGCGATGAAAAACCGGGACGATTTATTTTTTATTCCACAAAAGAAAGAAAAGTCGAATCCAGCTGGAATCAGGTAGAAGTGAAAACTGTAATGTGTGTGTGTGTGTGTGTGTGTGTGTGTGTGTGTACTCTGTAGTAAGCTCGTTGAGTTTCCACCGAGCCAAATGCGTTGATTATTTTACCTGGATCTTAAAACGAGTCGAAGGAAAAAATCTGAAAAAAATTGTACTGAACGAGGAAAAAAAACAAATTTTCTCGAACTCAATCAATTTTATTGTAATTATAATGAACATTTGTTTAAAACATACACAAAATCTTGGACTAAGTTGCAAATTGAACAATTACCATCCAAATAAATTATTCAATGAAAGTACATATCATTCTTTTGATGTAATTAAATATTTCATTAATTGAAGTCTCGATTCAAATGAATCGATTGATAGTAATTAAATATTTCATTAATTGAAGTCTCGATTCAAATTAATCGTTATCTTTCCTCGCAATGGGTCAGAAATAAATCGCCGGAAAATTTAAGAAGCCCGAGAAATTTTCGATGAGAAATTGCCGAGAAATTCCATCGTTAATTATTTCTCGAGCGAGAAAGTTTGTATGTTTCATTATTTTTTACCAGCCAATTTTGCTTGTTACAGAGGACAGGGATACGGAAAGAATGTTCACCAAAGTGTACGGATGTATATAATATTTTCCGGGTGTTTAATGCCAAAGGAGAAGAAGAACGAGCAAGTTTGTGTGCCGGTCGTTAGTCTTGATGTAGTTCAGCAGAACGGTCCCTCACCAGAAGTATAATGTAACCCTTTAGGCAGTTTACAGTTCAGAGAGAGAAAGAGGGTGGGAGATGGAGAGTGGTATTTATAATAATTAGGTGGTTTGGTGAGGCCATATTATTAAATCAAGGATGAGCTAGAAGTTGCAGAAGCAACATTAACACACCGGGTTTCTCCAAGAAAGCTTACAGTGGAAAATACACTTCGATGTTACATGGCAAGAGCGCCATTTTGATATCAAATGCCTCTGCTTAGTTTAGCACTGAAATTGCGCGTACAACAGAGCACAAATTTACTTGAGCTCGACGAAACCTTTGTTCCGTGCGTTCTCGCCAGAATAAATGATCGAATACATACAGTGGGTCAAAAAACTATTCATACATCTTTTTTTTTGCGATAACTTTATAGACATAAGCGATACGCAAAGAAAGCCAATTTTATTTAATAGTACATTAGGTGCAGAGATAAACTGCAAATGGAAAATTTTTTCCCAGGAATAATAGAAGAATTATGCCAAAAAAACGAAAATTTTTGGGCAAAAAAAGTATTCATACACTTACGATTATAGTGAAAACCTACATCATCATAGTTGTTAATTATAACTAATATTTGGTGAGCATCCCTTTTGCTTCAATTATCGCCTCGAATGTCCTAGGCATGGATTCTACTAGCTTTTGCGTTGTTTCTTTTGCTATTTTCGTCCATTCTTCTGAAAGCATTCTTCGGAGATCGGATTTGTTTGTTATTTTCCTTTTTCTAATTTCTACATCCACCAAGTGCCATAAATTTTCAATAGGATTGATGTCCGGAGATTGTGGTGGTGTAATCAATTGTTTGCGGACATTATAGAGTAACCATTCCCTCGTTTTCATGGCAGTATGTTTCGGGTCGTTATCTTGTTGGAAGTAGAAATTTCCATCCAGACCCATTCTATCTACACTTGCTTTCAAATTGCTGCGCAATACGTCGATATACTTCTGGGCATTCATTGTACCATCTATAAAAGCCAGATTACCAACGCCTTAATATCCCATACAGCCCCAAACCATGACGCTTCCTCCGCCGTGCTTTACAGTCGGTATTACATTTTTCTGCTGGAGCTCGGTATTTGGTTTCCGCCACACGAATTTTTTTCCATCGGACCCGAAGATGTTAAACTTCGATGCATCCGAGAATACGACACGTTTCCAAAATTCTACAGATTTTTGTACGTAGGTTTTTGCGAAACCTAAACGTTTTTCTCGATTTATATTATTAATTAATGGTTTTTTGCGGGCAGTTCTGCCGTATATTTGGGCAAAATGCAAAACGTTTCGAATAGTCTGGGGACACACGCTCCTCCCCCGATGTTGACGCGACATCATTCGCTAAACTGCGAGCACTTGTGAACGGTTTTTTTGTAGCCTCTGTAACAATACTCCGACGCTCTCGTGTTAGTATTCTCGGTCGACCGGTTCGTGGCTTATTTTCTCTGCCGTTTGTTCTTTCGTATTTTTTATTATATATTGCACTGTTGCGAAACTTAGATTTAGTTCTTTACTAATTTTTCGATAACTTTCACCGCGTTCCCGAAGAAAAGTCACTCTATCTCGCATGGACATTGATATTTCGCTTTTCTTTGTCATCGTGTCTGTTCAGAGCTTGAAGATCTACTACCGCATGGAATAGGTGAAAACCATTGTGTAAACGAAGACTCGTTTACATTGTACGCAGAGGTCAGACCGTCCGTAAGTGAATATCGAGGTTTAGCAGCTCAATCGTAAGTGTACGAATACTTTTTTGGCCCGAAAATTTTCGTTTTTTTTGCATAATTCTTCTATTATTCCTGGGAAAAAATTCTCCATTTGCAGTTTATCTCTGTACCTGATGTACTATTAAATAAAATTGGCTTTCTTTGCGTATCGCTTATGTCTATAAAGTTATCGCAAAAAAACAAGGTGTATGAATACTTTTTTGACCCACTGTATGTAAATAATAGGCCATTTTTCTTCCGTACCATTTGTGTTTTCAATCTAAATCTTGGATATTTTCTATTACAGTTTCCCACGTTTTTAGTACTACTTAAGAATAACTTTAGCAAAAAAAATGAATTTCATTCACGTTGGAAAGTACATTTTTCGTGAAAAATGATAAAAAAATCTCGTTTTCTTTTCCAATGAGTTACATCATTTCGACTTTTCTCCGATGTACAAGTTCACGTTAGAGTCGTACCCATTGAACACTGTAGTATCAAATAATCGTTCGCCAAATCGAAAGGTAGAGCACTCTCGTGGCACTCAGAGCTCGGGGGGTGGTTCCAAGGTGGTATATATCAAAGTTCTCGTGAGTGCCAGAAGGGAAAGTGCACACACGCTAAGGGATGAGAAGACGGTGGGAAATAAAAGAAAGGGGGAGAGAAAACAGAAATGGCCGGTCAGGGCCGGTGAGTGGTCTCTGAACTCGTATCTCGCGGTGACCGTAAAACTTCTGGCTCCGCGCTTTTAGTATTGCCATCACACCACCAGCACATTGTTTCACGTACTGTTGTCTGTGGTGCGCCGAGCACACTGATCTTTTGTACAGTCTGACCCGTGTCTGTATTTTTTTTTACGTATTATATATATGTTCAGCACTCACATTTATGTGCAACTCTCATCTATACGTACACACACACACACACACATATATATATATATATATATAAAGCTGCAGCACTACGTTTCGAGAAAATACTTTTCAAGCACGTGGGTACGCCCGTGAGCAGAAAGAAACACTTCAGCCATTCGAAAGAGGCGGGTCCTCGTAAAAATTTAAACAGCAGCAGTTAGTAACGAGCAAAACTACAAATGGCTAGCGGCCTCGACGAGATCAATTATTCACGACAGGGTCACGTTAAATATGTACCATTGGATGAGAAAAATTCGTGGGATCGTCGAGCATTTTCAAAAGTGACCGTGGACGCGTAGGAATGTTTAGGAGAAAAGGTGTAAATTATCGGAAAGAATGAGGATGACAATTTCTATCGCGAATTAATAATAATAACAAAAATTCGTTACGAAAAAGTATTTTTGAATGAAAATCAAAAATGTTTTTCTAATTTGTCATTGTACTTTTTTAATCTTCTTTTTCTCAAGTTCTTTGAGAGACATCGAACATTTATCAATGATAATTTTCGACCGATTGGCATTGTTCACAACAAATAAATGCTTTCAAATTATAAAAATGTGTTGTTGCGCTTCGCGTTTGTACAGATATCTATATTACGTTAAAGCGCGGGTTACAAATCCGATGACAATCTTCCTTGGAAAAACTAGCGTAAAAGATCCAGCCGATTCTCGAAGATCGAAGCAACCCTCTAAATCGTCAATCTCTCCCTCTAGCAACCTTACTCAAGTGCGTAAAAGCTCTTTCGTCTCGGAAACACCGCGTACTATCGAGAAGGGAAACAGCCGAGGGATTAGATTGGCGAGGCTGAGCGTTAGAAAACGAGAATGTGGGAAAGAGCGAGAGTGAAAGTGAGAGTGAATGAGAAGAGAGAGGGAGAGTAGACAAAACCAGTCAAAGATTCACGACAAGTGCGAGGGTTGGAGGACACCGGCTGTGCGAAAGGCAGGGAAGGAGAAAGCTCGCGCGAAACACCCTGACAGAACTCGCAAATCTTCCACGACTTACAACCAGAAATCTCGCAACATTTTAATGGTAAACCCAAAGGCGCTAAAGATCCGGAATATCGACGGGCCGCGAGGGTGATATAATGCCATACGGAACTGTGAAAATTACTGACATGTGAGTTTAAGCACAATTTATTCCAGTAAAGGATGCATCAATAGTAGACATCTTACGAACTGAATCACAATTTTCATTGTCACCGCCAGTAAAAACGAGAAAATTTGGCAGCTCATAGCTTAAAAAGCATCCTTCATTGAAAGCATTAAGAAAACTTCTTTTTCATTTCTCTGTCGATCCTCCATTGAAGTATTTTGTAGAAAAAAAAACTGTGATTCTTCCGTCAGCAAGCGTGGAGCAATATGCTACGCATACACTGTAGTGTCATAAACGCATAAAGATCTCAAGCGTTTATATCAGTATCGGGGATGGTCGGAATGGAATATGGGTGGGGAGGAGAAGTGGGGTAGCATACGAGTGATGAGAATGGCAAGGGATGAGGCACTTGGGGGACACTCCTGTGGTAGGGACACTTCTCGACGTTGCACGAGAGATTTGCAGCTTTTCCTCTCGGTCTCCATACCTACCGGGGAATTATACACGAGGGTAGATCCCTTTGCGCAGATAGTCGCGACAAATTTCCCGAAAAATATGCTTCACCCTGTGACTGTCCTAGAAGGGTGTAGGAGAGTCCTCGGGCACGGGGTGAACGAGTGAGTGCTTCCACCCTCCTTCCTCTTCCTCCTTCTTACAGCTCAGAGCTGTTACACCCTTTACTGCCCCCTCGCCCTTTATCCTCGTCTCTTTTACTCGCTGTTCATCCTTCAGACGCGTCATACCCGTACTCCGCCTGCCTAACTCTGTAAACTCTAAAAATCCACGCCGAGGAACAAGAGAGCCCCCACACACGACGCCCGGCGGTGATGAGAAAAATATCTAAACGTAGATCACGTCTGACGAACTGTCTCGTTAAACGTCTTGAGTGCTATGGACGTTTGCCCTGTCGGGAGTATGTCTCTGTTGAGCTACTGGGGAGAGAATACCGGTTAACCGGTAGATAAGGAGTCACCATATTTTTCAGGCTTCCGTCGTCTTTCGCTCCTCTCGCTGTCTCATATGCACATCAAGATCAGAGCAGCCTTAAGGGCGAATCCATAATGACGTTGAGACTGGATGAAAGTTTGAAACGATAGAAAGTCGTCGAGGTTTATACAATCGTGACAGTGATGTTCCATTTATTCCGTAGTTGAACCCGACGATGGAAAAGGATGAACTCTCTTTGTGACAAGAAAATTGGAGCAGAGAGGGAGACAGAAGAGAGTACTTCCGGAAAACCGTTCCCGCAGTAAATCAATAGTTCACCGGTAAGAACTTTGTAAAAAAAACAAGTTTGGAACTCGACGACGAAAGTATTAACTTCCTAAATGCTTTTTTTTTTCATTTCTTTCCAACGTCGTCTTGGAGTGCATTGCCTCAAGTGTTATTCGGAAATTTCCCTGCAGAATTGCACTGTGAAGTCGTTGATGCTTACCGAGAAAATAGTGAGTCAGGGAAGATTAGAATGATCATCTTTTATATCTTCACCAGCTGATGGAGTCGCAGCGTCCTTGTCATCGTCGTAACTTACAAATACGCACGTGCATATACATAAACTACGATGGCATAAGGGATACCGTTGAAGGTTTCAGAACCGGAAGTTCTAAAAAGCAATCTCGAGAGTCCCCTAGAGAGATTTCGGGCACGAAAATTCGTAACGAGCATCGCGATGCGTTACCGTTTCGTCGCAGTTCAGTCGGCAGGTGGGATTTATCATCCGACCAGCAGTTCTTCCTGATGATGCTTCCTCTATTCGCTCTGATTCGAGTTTTCGTGCTCTCTGTGAATCCACGCCGGGGAGATTCTCTCTCACCCACCCATCCCCCCCGAATACGACAGCTGCTACATAACCCCAAGAATTATCAGCTTATGACGAGTTCTCGACACTTTTACTCGCGCGATGTTTTCGTTCCCTTTTCGTTCACCGCACGCTTCACAGCAACGTGGATGACTTGTGAACAAAAAAATCGGCAAAAAAAGATCTCTCGATCATTCGGGGACATTGGACGCTAAATACGAATAAGTGCGCGTAATCTGTAAATACCATTTGGAATTTTTTTTTTCAGTACCCATTTAGTGACCATTTTTTATGACTTTTTATTTAAGCTACTCGTACACTAAGTTTAGGAACAAATATTTTTGGATTAAAAATTGGAAAATAACCGAAGACAGTCAAGTAACTGGCAAAAATGATTATACGGTCAAATAAAGGTTATAATGCAACCTTTTCTTGATATGGCAAATCTCAGCAGCGCTCCAGACAGTTTTGTTGAAAGTTTTCCCATCGTAATTGATATTGCAGTAAATAATGTACTGAAGACTTTGTAACATGGAGAAATAAAAAATTTTAATCATACATCGTTTAAGTAATGTTTCAATTACCCTATATCTCGCAATTCATTGCTAATCGATTTTTTCAATTATTCACTCATGATTTATGATTTATTTTTTAGTATCGTTAATTCGAAATGATTAGTTAAGTACGAAAAAAATTTTGCTTCGCTTATATTCGGGCAGCATTGACGAAAAAAACGAGATATGGAAATACCGATAGAAATGGACGTTCGTCGACAGGGTGATAAGATGAGAAAAAAAAAACGGTGAACGACTTCGAACGTTACGACCGTAGAGAAATAGTAGAGAAGAACAGGCAATACGTGTCGTATTGGACTTTTTGTTATCTACACACAAGGGAGGAGAATCGTCGAGGGTTGTATCGCTAACGTATTGGCAGAAAATCGACCGATAGTATGATGACACGACGTCATGGAGATGTGTCCCAGTCTCTCGTCAGACTCGTTCCACTGTAGGATCGACTTTCGGTCGTTCTTTGATTGCACGTTTTTTTCCTCCACCGACGTCTAGATCACTCGCTTTTTACTCGGGCACATCGAACCAGATACCGCGAACCATCGAGACGTACGAACGTTTGTTTCTGCCTCTGACGCTTAACGAAAACTGTGCTCAATACATTTTTTTTTTTTCATTTTGCCGTTTCTCTCTCGTTTTCCTCGATAATCACACGGTAAAAACGTCTCTGTACCTCCGTTGTTAGATGTTTATTTACAAAAATTCACAAAATGATAGATTTTCAGTTATGAATTTTGCAATTATTGCTGATTAAAAGAAAAAGTTGGAATTGTCCAATTCCCGCTAGAGTTTCCGGTAATTTTGTTAATTAAATACGACTTATTGGAAATCACGTAAATTTATATCCCTTCGCACGTTTCATTTCAAGTCCTTTAACTTTGCTCGAAACCGCTCGTAAATATTTTACGAAAAATCCCACAATCTTCAGAATTCTCGAACTTCGATCAAAAGTCTGTATAAATTTCATTGCTCCATTGTGTGAAGTATAAAAAGACACGTCAACTCTGAATTCATCGGTGAAACTCTTTTTATATATCCGCGGTAACTCGACAACAACACGACCACTTGTCCATTTTCTACGTTCCGTATTTCCAAATTATCTTTTGAATTATTCATTAGAATGCCAGAGTGTACGCTTGGTAGCGTGTCTACTGCGCATGAATTTTTATATGAAATATCTCCGAGATGGTTTAAGCGTTGCCTAATTTAAATTTTGTTTACGGGCACACTCGTGAGTCTCATTTTTTTTTTCTTCTATATTCATTTTTTTGGTCCGTATGCACTGAATAATACTTTGCCAAATCTTTTCGACTGCATATTCATCAAGGAACTATTCCGCTAACGTTGCTACATCGGCGATGCACTCGGACGGAACGAAAAAGAGAGAGTGAACCGTCGAGTAAATTCGTGAAAAAGAGTTAAAGTTATTTTGTATGCAGAACGAGTCAGTTCGCTCACTTCTAGTAGTGAGCGATGTGGTCGATTCGTCAGGCGCGTCACGATTCAATCGAAACTAACGGAAACTCCACTGTTTATTCTGCCAACGCGATTGGAAACTTTGGAAACTTCTTCGGTGACGTCATTTACGGAATGAAAGGATGAATCAATGCGGTAATTTTGTGCAAAAACCAATCAAATCATCGAGTCTCAATATTCCGCGCACGGGCTATTTATCTTCGTTCACCGAACCAAATGAATAGAATGCCTATAATTGTTATTTAACAATTTCAATTAAACTCCCTCGTGATTTGTAAAGTTTAATTCTAAGTTACAAAGCGTATCTTACTCTTGAATCTTGGTCTTTCAAAAAATGATTAATGCGGATCCATATGAACAATTAAAAAAAAACCTATGAATCCATCTAAAAAAAAATCGACGAACATTGTCATCTGGTTCCCTTGGCACGAAATTTCCTGTACGAAATATTCGATCTAACAAAAAAAAAAAAAAAATTCCTTCGAGGCCTCGCTTATTACGCACGGCCAGCACGACCCAAGCTGCTGTATATCATTCCTCGACACTTATTGACTCTTGAGTCCCGAATTGAAAAGTAGGCATCGCAGCTTTTTCAACCCTCATATACCTACTTACACGCACCCCATTAATAACTCGACCATCTATATACATGGCTGTACTTTCGAGTGTTGCCCTACCTGGACTCTTTCTTCCCGGTACTACCCTCTACATCACGCGCTTATTTTGCCACCACGCACGCGAAAACACGCGGGCGCCAAAGGGCGTGAAATGAAAAATTGCTCGAAATTCTGGGCGTAGAGGGCTCGAGAGGAGAGCCACGTCGGGAACTTAACTCAATATAAAAGGGTGACTGTGGGCACGCTGGCGCGCTACGAAATGGAGAAAAAGAATGAGAGAAGGCAAGAGAGAGAGGAAGAAAAAGCAGTCAGCAAGTCCACGAGGGGTGAGAATACCAGTGAAAGCGAAAGTTTAAGACCTTTAAAAACAACCCGGTGATAAATTCACCTGTCATTCTTTTGCGAAATTTACAATTCATTTTCTCGCAAAACTGAGTTTTCATTTTCATTCCCTCTCTCTCTCTCTCTCTCTCTTTCTCGCTAAATGTACCTACGATTCTGCTATATAAACAAGTACGAAGGTATACAATAAGGGAATTGAAAAAAAAGTTTAGAAATTTTATTTTCAAGATTGAATCAATTTGAGATTTTTATTTCAAGATAAGATTCATTTATGATTTTATATTGAATCCGTCGGAGATTTCATTCTTTTATTTTCCTTAAACATTGAGACCCCGTGGAATATTCGCGAAATGGTTTTATCTACACAGGTATAAAGAGATTTACGAATATCCCGTGAGAAACGTTACGCTATTTTTCAGGTTCAACGTTTAAATCCCACGCGTGTTAAGGTGTGAGTCGCGCGTGAATATAGCGTTTATATATCTCGCACGGAGAATGGGATTTCGGAGTACCAGATTATTGTACAGTCGCCCCTTATTTCACATGCGAGAAGACCATATCAGACTGGAAAGAGAAATAATCCCTCCATTCTCCGTGCGAGAGATGTATAGTATACTTGAAGTCGGTAAAGTCACGATATAGGAGGGGTTAGCCGCCAGACATAGAGAGATATCCTCGAATTGACGCTAAATTAGCTGTGGCTTCGAGTGGAATCTAGTAAATCGTTTCTCCTCTTATACGTCTTAGCTTTTCGACTATTACACATAACCAACCCCCATTGGAAATCTTAATAATAATAATAATCACAATAATGCCAATAATAACAAAGAAGGAAATAAATTTTAAAAAATGGGAAAAAAATACCCTCACATTCTTTGTAATCCAACACTTTCATAAATTGATACTATAATTAATTTATTCCATGAATATCGCTGTTTTTCATACTGGTACAAAAGAAAAGTATCGAAATCCTCGTTGACTACCCATCGAGGAGTTTCATATTTTGGGCTTACCGGCGCAAACAAAAAAAATAAGGCTGTTTTCTTTGTATTCTTGCTCAGTCAACTGCGTGACGAAATCTCATAAAAGGGGTGCAACGTGTGCAATCGCGCTGTCCTGCAACTCGGATAATTGCCACGTACATTCGATTTTTTTTCTCTCCCTCCAACTCGCTGATACAGCTATCATCATTTTTTTTTTTCCCACTCTCGTCTTTCAGATAAATGTATGTTTCGAGCATCCAACCGATGGGCATTGTGCACGCACGCAAAATCGTAATCGAGCTACTCTGATTATGGCTCTGGAGAAAATTTAATATTCAGTGAATTGACGGCGAGAACAACGATATTCTGTGTATAAAAAAAAAAAATTATCCCGTATCTGGCATTGATGTCGGTGTATACAGGCGTGTCTCTTGTTTTTTTTTTGCCATTCTCATTTTGTTCGTCTCCCGTAACCCGTTAATGAACGAGCAATGAAAAAGTATAAAAACACATATTAAATTGTGCGGTACATAGAACGGGGTGACTGCGTGACCCGAGGCAGTATGAGGGTTGATTATTTGTAATTTGAAATTTGATAAAAAAAAAATCGGTGAATGAATCCCGTGGACTGGTTGACCAATCGTAACGAGCAAGCATATTCAATGGACAATATTCAATATTTTTTTCCTCGTGGCCGATTTTTTTTTCTCGAAAGTTGGTTTCGTTTCAAGTTTATTATCGTTTTGTTGTGTCGATTCAATGGAGTTTTATGCATCTGTCACCGCACACCGATGCAGAGAAACTAAAGGTTCGCGATTTTATTCTCGTGCCATTTTTAAACGCCAACTTTCTCATATTATTTTTTATTCATCAATAACGAATGAAATTTTATTGTCAGCTGTTTAAGGAGAGAAATAGGGTTAGGACAGCGTTTTCTCAATGATTTTCATGATTTTTTTTATAGTATAAAAAATGAATATAATTTATTGAAACTTTGAGAATATTTTATACATATATTTAAGTATATACTATAAAATTTTTGAAGAATTTTCTTGAAAAACACCGGGGATATTAGCGACCCCATATTGCAGGTCACAATCAGACTCAGCATTTTGCGTACATTCTGGAAGCCGCAATTTTCATCTGAAATCAAACGAGGTTGGAATTTACTTTTATTATATGTCTCTCTTCTATATGAACCTAAATGCTATCAAAAAAATAGAAAATTGATTTTTTTACAGGGGTCAAAACAAAAAAGCATGATTTTTTGCCATTTTTTACAACTTTATTTGCAAAAAAAAATTATTTTCAATAATGATAATATTCCGATCTTAGGTTCATATAGAGCGCAATACTATGAAGAAAGTAACTGCCAATTTTCAAAACGATTGGTTGAAAACTTTTCAAACTAGCGTGTACGCAAGTTAAAAAAAAAGTCGTTTTCAGAAAAACGCGTTTGAAAAAATAGTGACCGCTCGGTTATACACGTGGCACGCTCGGGGCCTGAAGGAGAGCTACTCACTTTAATGGCTTATAACAATAGAACGAGTCGGAATTTTCATTTAAAATTTTGGGAACATATTTTTCAATAGTTTTACTAACAATTTATGAAATTAAAAAAAAATCGATTTTTTGAACCGTCTAACCGTATTTCCTCCCTTAAGCCGGTCATTTTGTGAAATCGAATGTTTGTTTTATCATAAAAATATATCATGTTTTTGCTAAATATCTTATACGAATGATGACAGTATTAATAATAATAATATGAATAATAATAGCGTCTTGATAATCAAGAGTCGGAAATTTCGATAAAAAACTCGATATCGCTTTGGGCGATATACGATAAATGCTTTATTTCCTCCCTTCAAGAAAATTCTTAATACGCCGGTCTCTCTTTCTTTCTTTCGCTATAATCTTGCTTGTCTCGTGCCGAACCGCATCACCGACACTCCTTCCTGTATTCCTTGCATCGACGCATTCCCTCAATCGTTTCCCTTTAATTTCACGAGAGAAAATTGATAATTCCTTGCCCCTGGCATATTTCAGGCTTGTGTCTCGTCGTATTCCAGTTCTTGTTTGGCTCTCGGAGAACACCACTAATCTCTGCTATTACGTTATCCTCTTGCTTGTCATAGTTTAACCATTCTCGACTGTTCCGTTTGTCGTTCGATTTTCTTTTCGTTCGGGATGTCCGTTTTCTCTTGTTCCATTCTCGAGATATAAGTGGCTATTAAATTGCGCAATTTTCCTCAACGTCAGAGGATTTTTTTTCCTCCCTTAATCTGTCATTGTAAAGGAAACAAAGTGTTTAGTAAAGTTTAACGGGTCACCCGGTTGACTGACAAGATTTATTGCCATTGTCCCGAACGTTGGCATTGATTAGAACTTTCTTCACTTGTAAAGTCAAAAGGGCGTCTCCGCGTGTATCGTGAGCACAGAATTCGTGTCTTTCTGGCGTTAGAGCATCGATATATCTATATAGTTATTCAAGTCGGAAATCGAACGACGTTTTAAGCCAGGGACGAGTCACTAACACGAAAACGGATTTCCTCGCCTTAGTATCTCTGATAGCACGATTTCTTCGTCGTGTGTACGTGCGATTCGCGAATCGCTCTCTCTCTCTCCATCTCTGTCTGCTCCTGTACGATGCCAATCGTCGCTTTTTCAACCGCGATTTATTGCAGCATAGCTTTAGTCGAGAAGTTCGCAATTTACATTCCCACCTACGTGACTTCGTGTTCTTGCAGTTCCCTACCATTGCCACACGAGTACAGTGATCGACCACAAATGACATGTTCTCTCTCACTCTCACTTTGTCTCGCACGATGTCTTTACCCTGTTCTCGTAAACAGCGAATAGACAGAACTCGGTTATGGCTTACTTTTGTTCGAATTGCCCTAGATTACCTTCAATCGATTGGCGTTCTTTTGCATAATACAGTGAAAGAAAAGAGTTCATTTAAATGTTAACGTTTTCTTGAATAAGGCAAGATAAATTTTGAGTTTTAACCATATCTTGATTTGCTTCATTGGATGCAGGTTTCGTTTCGTTTAAAAAAAGCTTCGGGTTAAAAAAAGTCTACAGGTGATTATCATTGAAGACATTTTACTTTGAGGTCCGTCAAATTAATCCAGTATTAAATGGTTTTAAAATTGATCCGTTCCAAAAGAAAAAAAAACGTAACTCTGATCATTCTCCATGTCTAATATTACTTTAAACAGAATAAAAATAAAAAGTTATGAAAATAATATAGACCGGGAAAACTAATCAGGAGTCACAAGTTTTGCTTGTGCGAGGTTTTCCGGCCAATCTCAAAGCTCTCTCGTAACTCTCAATAGAGTGCATTTATACCGCGGGCTCTCGACCTCTTCAAGACTGATAATCATTCTCCGGCTTCCTTCTCTCTTCTGTCCCGCTCATATATACTCGTGTCGCGGAAAATTTTCGGGGAAGTCTGACGAGAAGCCGGTTTTAACATTCAAAGCGAGGATCTAATGGAGCCCCGTGTCCACGATTATGCTCAAAGATGGAAGGATCTTCAAAGGCGAGGAGAGTCGAGCTAGGCGCTCGCTTCCCTCATTTAAATTCGGGGTTGGACGCCCACGCGCGATCTACTCTCTCTCTTTCTCTCTGACTTTCTTTGGCTATTCTCCTTGTGTGTAAGTCTCTATACACCGCTCTTTCCAACCCTTGGAATTACTGAGATCCCGCTAGTTTATGTGGCGTTATATAGCCACAGGAAAATTCACACAGGGAAAAGCCGTTACGGTTCGTGGAAAATACGAAATTGGGTCAAAGAATTTGTAACGGCTTCTCATATACCCTGCGACACTTTGGTTAACGTGAACGTGGAGAAATTCGTGCTTTTTTGCATTCTGTACTTTCTCAAATTTTTCCATGTAGGCCTTTTCTTTGCATTGAAAAGTCTTTTGAGAATCATATCGGTGCATTACATTTCCTTTTATCAATTAAGCTCAATTTTTGTATGCATGAAAATTGATTATATATTTTCTTCGTCAATAATAACGCAGACAAGATTTACGTTAATAATAAATTGTTCGCCTCTATTTTCTGTGGGTGAACATTTTTTTTATACAAAGTGATTCTCGGATTCATTCGTTGCTGGTATATATCTATATACTGCACAGATGAGACAGGAAGCCAAAATCCTGCACGGAAATTATGAGCTATCGACGGAATCCGATCACTCAAGTGCGAGGGTGCGAAAGTTGGATCACAATTCGATTACCGTCATTACCGAGGAGTTCGCAATCTAGTTACGAGGTGGAAATACCTCACTCTCGCGGCACCCTCGCTTCGTCGAGGGTGTGTGCCATTTTCGCAAAACCGTTGCCCGTTTCATCAACGAATCGTCGATACGTAGCGCCAAAGTTGCATTTACGTCTAAGCTTCATTCTTAATTACTTTTATCTTGTTTCTCGTGATTTTTTTTTTATTACGACTAACAAAGATTTTTAAAAAATGATTTATTCTTCATCTTTCATCTGATTATCGTTCTTTTTTTTTAATTTATTTATAAGATTAAGTTCCATTCTTATCAGGTGGCCCTCGCTTCTTCTGTGTATGTACAGACCAGAAGAACGATTGATTTTCGCAGCAAAATGCTTCGCGAACTTTTAGGATCCATCGTATATAAAGCACCTGTGATATCACGGGTTTCTCATTCCTTATAAATCACGAGGTTGTTTCGATGGCTTTTCTTTTTCATATATTTTCTTTTTCTTCTATTTTTTTATTTTTTTTTATTTTCACAACCAACCAGAGCACGAGAGGGAGAGTGTCGAGGCTGAAAATTGATGGCGTTCATACTTCACCGCTTCGTTCCAAGAGCCGCGATCTTTCGGCTCTCGGGGCCCTGCCACTCTCTGCTTCTCGAAACGCTCTTCTCCTCACACTGAACTTTTCGTCTGGTAATCCTAGGTCTTAGAGCGTGTTAAAGCCCCTAACGACCTTAACTTCATTGCCTCGTGTAGCACACTTAAATCACGACGACGAGCGAATCTTCGCTCGTTTCTTTAGCTTTTTGACATCCATGAACTTATCGATATCACACCCATATGGGCATATAAACCGCGATCCAATGATTCTAAGGGAAAATTGTTAGTTAACATTTTTTTCCGAAGTGATGAAAATTATTGTTTGTGAAGTTCGAAAATTACAATTTACGCATAATAAATTGATAAAATTTTCTATAATAAATACAGTATTTTTTTACGCAAGATACAGAATCCTAATTATTCAGTATTGCGAGCACGAAGGGAAACAATCAACTGCCCCCTTTCAATGGGTGATCGCACTTCACGGGTTTACTTTATAATTCGTCGAGTGTCTCTCGTCGAGGCGCGAATTCAAAGCGTTACTTCCGTGACTATTATTAGATGAGATATAGACTGCCGTGCTGTAGGGTAGTTGAAACGGGGATGGAGGCGAAGCAAGTGCAAGTATGAGGGTGTTTGTGAAGCACAAGCTGCCGTACTGTGTTACTTTTCTATTCTTTCCACATCGTTTGACGACGCGATATCAAAATGGAAGAGTAACAACGTTGTTAGTAGTACAACGCGCACCATTACAACGTCAGGTTGTACGAGGACGATGGAAGGCGGAGAATTCGCATTTGTTGTCGGCGCTATACGGTACACGAGGGCAAATATCAGAGAAGAAACATTTGCCAGAGGAACAGAAAATGCCTTGTTGCACCTCTCTCGACATCTCATATATATTCTCGCTCTCTCTCTCTCTCTTTCTCTCTCCGTATCGCCCATTTGAGTGACAACCCCATCTGACGTACGCAAAAAGTCACCCCCGTAAGTGTACTCGTCATTCTCTTCACACTTGATTACATAACAATCGACAATGTGAATAAACTGTTGATATAAATCATATAGAAATTTTGGGGTTTATCAATGATCCTCAATCAGGGCTGAACGTACATCGTGGCAGCTTTTACGGCGAGCATCGGAATTATAACGTATATAGAATCACATAGGGCGTTTCATACGATATACGAGCACATATATTCATGAATATTTCCGCGGTATTATACGCACACGGGGGGCATCTTCGCCAATAGCGTTTTTTCATGTCCGTATTCTTGAAATTCATATTTTCCATTTCATAAAATTTAATGCTCATAAAATACAATGGTTTATCACGATGGAAAAACTGCAATGCCATGGAAAAAAATCTCGATAAAAAATGGTTTTGTTTTTTTTTAGAAAGCAAATAAACTAGGATACCTGATCTCTTCCGAATCACTGATAAATCGAATCCCAATCGTCGAGCATCTAGGGCTGACTGTAGTCAGCTAAAAAAAAAAGACGAAGAGGGAAAAGAGCCAGAGTGTAGCGAATCTCACCCCTGACCCATTTCGTGAGACGTGGGGCGAAAATTCCACAGGATCGAGTACATTGCCCGCGGGAGCTTCCGATGTTCACGAAAGCGCTATATATACGAGGAAGTGGTTCCTGTAGTCTCTCTCTCTCTCTCTCTCTCTCTCTCTCTCTCTCTCTCTCCCTCTTCATAAATTCGGTCGCTACCGTGGAGAACAGGAGGCAGATTTCCCCGTGCCCCCGGGGCAACGATATTTAGATACGGTAGAGAGTCTCCAGAGTCGCGTAGCCAGAGTGAAGATGGCGTCCTCCGGCTTTTGGTTTTCCCTTTTACTCGCAAATAGGAGACTCCAGACGCACATACGGTATATCCAGAGATGCTCCGTTCGTTTATGTGTGTTACATAACGATTTTCATACTCGAAAAGACGTGAAAATGTTATATATGGAATAATATAGCCTAAATTTATGACATTTTCTCGGCAAATAACAGCATACGTGTCTGAAATTATATACGATATATGAATACTGTATAAAAAAAAAAGTATTCATATATCGTATATATTTTCAGTTATAAAAATATATTGAACAATATATGTTGGATTTTCGAATGAATGGCTGCATCAACGAAAAATCTTGCGACCAAGCGATCGCATTCAAACAACTACAAACACAACTTGTAACTTATACAAATTTCATTAATTTTTGTCATTTATAAATGACTATATATTTCTTTTGTAGATTTTTATTCAAATAACGTTAATTCATAATCAACGAGAGATTTGGCTGAAATAATCCTTTAAAAACTTTGTTTCGATATTACTTCTTCGGATATTTATACGCTGCTTTTGATTTTCATTAAGCCAATAACTGGTCGTTCGACAACGATTGTACATAGCTCCGTTGTATACGAGCAACTTCGCGTATCAACTATATCGCGTTGGCATATACACAGGAAGATCATCTACACGTTCTACGTCGTTTCCCTCCATTCCGACTTCGACGAGACAAGCCTCAGGCAATGCGATGATGCCGTTATACTACCGCTTTAACGAAGGGTTTTCCCTCGGCTGTGCGAGCCTGAATGCAACACACAAACTGATTTTCTCTCTCTCTCTCTCTCTCTGCCCTACAGTTAAACGTACATATTAGATCCCGTAGAATTTTTCCCTTCTCAACCCGCAAAAATTATTTAAACAACCCCCAATCGTTTCATAATCTTCACCCATCGTCTCTCACGAATCATTTTTCGTATACGTAGATTTTTTCTTCGTAACCTGCAAAAGGTTGTAAAAAAAGTTAAAACATTTACTTGAGGAAATTTAAATTACGTCCGAACGTTTCGTCTGTTTCACGAAAGTACGATAGTCCATCGATACTTTTTGTGGTTTGAGTAAAAAAAGGTTTTGTACGATCGATATAATGGCAGGCAAAAAACTCAGCAAATATGAAAGCTGGAAACTCATTTTTCATCTTCAATGTCTCATGTCTCTCCTTGTTACTTTATCCCCAGTCAAACGTTATAAATTTCGACGGAAAATGGCAAATTTGCTGTTATCACTTTTATCAATAATGTTCGCGAATCGACGCTCTTTGCCCAAAGACGGATCATTTTTTTGCCACAAGATAGATATCTGTTATATATCAGAGAAAATACATGTTGCCAAATGGGAGAGTATGCGCGCGGATCGTAAACTGTCGGATAATGTCCCATCGGCCAAGAGAGATCCCATAAAACATTTATGAACTCTAACGTCTACGCCCTCCCTCGCGAACTCCCGTGATGCTTTGCGAGTTCGTTTGCTGTCGGAAAAGGTGACGCGAGAATAAAGCACACTCGGGCACTTATGGCGAAAACGCGAGAAACAGTATATATATAAATATATATACGTATAAACTGTTGCCAAGCAAAATTTAATTCACTATTTCACGCCATTTTGTTCCAAAGGAGAGTGCTAATTTGTGTATGTGTGCTTTTTAAAGACCGTTACCATGAGACACCCGACGAATATCCGGACGAATTAACAATAATACGTTCACCAGTCTCTCGGTGTAGATTAACCTTTTTCGTTTGCGTACACAAAAATCTTCGCACTTTAAGTTCATTCCAGCTCACTATTAATATGCAAATGCATTGAGAGATTCTTGTGCACGTTTGAATTAATACCCAAGAATTTTCATTTGCTCCAGACGAATGATTTAAAAAAAAATGTTCTACGAGAAACCTACAAACAATTTCTTAGACACCATGAATTCTCATATTTACGCGTCTCGTTGTAGTTCCTCCCTTTTCGCCCTTCGGGCTTCCATAAATAGATTCGTGGCTTTCTCACGTGAACGGGATTGGTTGACGAAGCCGCCCTTAAGCGTCAACCGTAAACGTCGTTTAATTCGATATAGAATCGTAAACCCTCGGTCACGATGTTAAGCGTCGACTTTACGGCCGGAAACTCGAGATCGTCGTCTTTGGTTATGAAGGACGAGAAAAGATAAGACCATCTATGTCGAATATTCCGATCGCTCATATTTAGTAGGTAGATGAAAAAATTTGTTGTTTTTTTAATCTTTGATAGCTTTTTTCAATATTGTTCTTCACTCAACGTGCTATTTAAATTTAGTAACAGAAATTGATAGCGGCACTAAATTTAACTCTGTTAATTTAAGGGTATTTTAGGGGTGAAAGTAGAGTCGCAATGACGGCGACACGGACCAAAGTCCTCGGGACAGGGCAGTAAAGTCGCTCAGTACTATGAACCAGTACCGTCACTCAACACCCTGTATATGTACTATAATTGGACATACGAAAGCTTTTGGTTAACAGTGCGACGGAACTTTGATGGTTCCCATGCGGTATGAGTTCACATCAGTACAGGGTTATAGCTTCTCTGGTCAGTATTTTATAGTGTATATGTACGGAATTTCCAAGTCACTGTTCTATGTACGGGTATACCGTTGTATGAGACTCGTATGGATAAACGTCAAAATATACGACGAGCGAAATTGAATTTGCCGACGGAGATACTTGCATTGCGGGTAGGCGAGCCCTGCAGAAACATGGGCTTTTGTTCTGCGCTCAGCAACGAAGTGTATTATACAATGTCATAACCATCCGGTCGTGTACAGTCGGGAAATGTTCAAGGTAACGAGACAAGAAGTCCATATAGATCCAAGTAATTGCATAAAAATGGGATATACACATAGATCAAGTCTATCAGATTTTTATTTAATTACTTGGCGTCAAGACCCTGCCTCGTCTCTTGATCGGACAATAAAGTATAGTGATATCGAAATTTTTGATCGACGGAAGAAGATATATTGCCATAGAAAAACATCTACATATTGTACAAGTATACGAGGTCTGTTCAAAAAGTATCGCGAATTTTTCATTTCCGCGGGCTACGTATATTTAATTTTCGATTTTTTTAGTTAATTGTTGACAGCTGTTTTGGGTCGTCGCGGACCGAGTCCAAGAGCTCCTTAGCAATGTTAACGCGACACTGTTTTTGTTCGAAATTGAGCAATTTTGACACGAATTTCGCGGCGACCCGTCTCATGCCCAAATCATTGGTAAAAATCGAATAGCACGAGCCAATCGATATGTTTAATCATCAGCAACTTCTCTAACGGTGATTCGACGATTGGCCAATATTATTCTCTTCGCTTCATCAATGTTTTCGTCTGTTGTTGATGTGCTCGGGCGTCCGGAACGCATTTCGTTGTTCGCAACTTCTCGGCACTCTGAAAACATTTTGTACCACCGATAAACGTTGCTTTGGTCCAAGGTAGCTTCACCATATTTGCCACAGTTAACATTCGGAATGCGTCCGCGCACTTAATTTTGTTTTTCACACAAAATTTGATAGAGATTCTTTGATCCATTTTTTGGAATAGGCAAAAATCTAAGACAAGCCAAAACACGTCTAACCAAAACAGCTGTCGACAATTAACTAAACATTCAAAATAACCAATTTTTTCAGCATAAGTGAGAGACACGAGTACCAACCTAACGCCATAAAAAAAAATCGAAAATCGAATATACGTAGCCCACGGAAGTTCGAAATTCGCGATACTTTTTTAACAGACCTCGTATATGTACGAAGCAGAAATACCTCTAGAACGTCGAGGCAATCGATGCATGGTCGCATGCAGTATTTCCGACTGAGATTGCTGCCTAAGGGGCATCAGCCAAACTCCGACGAACCATCCAACCCTCTCTCTCTCTCTCTCTCTCTCTCTCTCTAACTCTATCTTTCTCGATTTGCGGAAAGTTTATTTCCGGTCTCTCGATCTGTACCACAGACCGAGCAACATTCTCCTCGGACGAAACGACCGGACAAAGGCGTAATCACGTGACCATATTGAACCAAACTACATGAAATGTAAAAAAAAAAAGAAGCAGTACGACATCAACCATACACAGACATATATATGTATGAATGAAATATCCTATTCCTTGGAGGCACAGAGACAAAAGATCTGCACAAACTTCGAGATGGATCGGGTTCATCGAACGATGCTATATTAAATTGGATCTAAAAATACTCTGCCTTAGTTCAGCTCACATTTAATTACCTCCGTCAATTTGCATTGCTATCGATTTTTTAACTGTGCCACGATGCAGCAGCCAGAAATTTGCCTTTTATTTTATGACAAATTCGTTATTTTCATTTTTGAGTTTCTATGACTTATAAAATTGGCGAAATATGTAAACGAATTATCGGTTTTTAGTTTGACACAATAATCATGATTAATTGATATCGATGCATTGAAAAAGCTTCTGGAAATCTGTGGAGATCCTGTAGACAATGGTACGTCAAATTGTTGATGAGAGGTACGGAAACGATCGAGACTTTATCGTAGAAACGTTTCAGTAAACATCTCAGTGGAGAGACAACGATGTCTAATTACTGGTCTGTATTCTCTCGAAGGTTCGATTTACGACGTCTATGTATATGTGCATTCTACTCTTCCTCCTGTTACGATATTGCGATCTCGCTCATTGTCTTGTCAGTGAAACTCGAAATGGATTTTCGACTCTCGCGATGTGTTTGCCATTCCTATTCGTCGAAGAAATACGAACGAAATATCTCGGATCATCCGAGAAATCGATTTGTATCTACCATTAACAATTGCAACGCAGACGCGAGAACTCGTTAAATTGTAACTTTATCGCTCATCCCCGAGACTGAATCCCCGACTTAGGGAAATATCTTTACGTTTTTTTTTTTTTTTTTTCACAATACCGTCGTGAAACTTCTCGAAATTTATGCCCGAGAGATTTTCATCGCACCGAAGCCAATTAAACCGTTTGAATAGCGATAAAAATAATTTATATCACAAACACGATTGTTTGGACGGTGAAATTGATCTTATAATTTCGTTGGTAAATTGCCCGAGTGAAGATTAACGAGGTCGTAGTCTCGTTTGAAAAGTTTTTATGGAGTAACAAGAAGAGGTAGGAGTATCTTATTCGTGATGAATTCTGCGAGCACGAGACGATAGAGTTCTCGCTTGAAAATGGGCACAAAACGTTCGTGAATCGGTTGGCACGAGTAAAAAAATATAATTTTCATTCCGTGAGCCATGAGCAACAGACACCTCGGCTCGGATCTCAATTAACCATGGAAAATGCTCCTGTCAGACGATTTTAACGAGGCTATTGTTCGATCCGCTGAGAATGGGAGGGAATAACCAAAACGCCAGTTAATTATTATGCGTTCTACCCTTTACAGCCATCAGTATATCTTTCGCCAACCCCGTAATATAGCGAGTTCTAACAATGTATTTGCATATTTTTGCGTAAAGTTTATTCTGTTTATCCTGTTATTAATAATTATAAGGTAAACATCGCAGTGGATGTTGAGGTTCTTGACAACTTCGATATTGTGGCTTTTAAACGTAAAATAATTAGCTTTACTCTTATTTATAAGAACCTTTCGATATATCACCAACGTCGAAACGTATGAAAGATGATCGATCAATTCGAAATCTTCAATGTTCATTTTTAATATTTTTTTCTCGTATTACCTATTTTTCAGGTGAAAGTTATGCTAAGGGTGTCGTCGGGTGAGGGTGGAAGTTTCTTCAATGCGGACAAGCGCAAGAAACAAGTGACCCTCGTTGACCCTTCGTCGGGTCAAACGTCGACAGCAGAAGATCGAAGACCGACCGTTGCCGCACCCAAGATGTTCGCATTTGATGCCATTTTCACGGAAGAGGATTCTCAGGTGAGTCTTTTTCGTCCTAAGGTCCCTAAAACTTACCGTATACGTATACATTCAGTGGAGCTTTCGTCTGAGATTTAAAGGTAAAACGTTAAAGTCGATCGACGACATAAAGCCGACGATATAAGAAGCGATTCCCTTTGACAGTCTAGATTTCTTTGTCCCTTCCCTTTCAGCATAACGCTTTCGTTCGTGCTCACTCCCATTTTTCACCGACGGAAATCTTCACTTTCCTCGTGCATATTCGCTCTTTCTCTGCGTACATACGAAACGACGATTCTTACTCGCTTTGTGCTTTTACGAATTCTTGGAAATATCGTCAAAGATTTCCCTGACGAATTTACGGTTTTCGTTGAAACCAGACGCGACAACCAAGAAGAGGAGACATTCAGAAGACAGTGAAATAAAGAGAAAAAGAGAGAGACTGAGAGCGCCCTCAATGATGTAAAAGAGAGACCACGATAGGAAGCTCCGACATGTACGTGCTTCACGAACTACCCGCAACGTTCATCCAACAGTGAACGAAGAGAACACGAGCGAGAGGCGTCCCTGCCAAGCGCATAACTAAACTAATTTCCCGATCTCTAAACCCTACCTCCGCTGATTCTCGCTTACCGAGTCCAAAGGCCGGAAAATCCCTCAAGGCGAATGTTGGTCTTTGCTTGGGCCACGATAACCTTCTCCGTTGCTTTCCTCTCACGGGGCGTAAAAGCACGACGCCTTACATGATGGTGCTTACGTTATATTCATCATCCCGCAGTTATATCGAAGAATGTGTGAGATAATATTGTTGGTGCGATGGGTATTTGGCTAAGAAAATGTGCATATAATCCATCGATGCACATAGAAAGACGGTAAAATTAAAATAGGATATTACAATCACATAGGCATTGGAATTTGTAATAATTTCTGACGTAGAATTTGTTCAGTTAACTGAAAAAGAATAATCTGACTTCGGACGAGTCCATAATACATTTTTCAGCTATAATGGGTTCTTTTTTTATATTTTGTTGAGTTTAAGTCATTTTATTCCTCAGTGTATCAATCACAGTCTGTCGCACAATTTTGATGGTTAAAAAAAAATCTGTAGCATGTTCTTTATTTCCTCATCTGATCACAGGCCACGAGAGTAAACGGTCCCTGCGACATTTCATCCTGCCATATTCTTGATTCCCTGCCATCGGCACCACATCGACGGGGGTTAAGGATCAGGAAATATCCAAGCCAGAGGGAGAGGGTGGGTAAGAAGAAAATTCCAGTCAGTATATATACATATGATAGATATGAGAGAGGTCTGACACTACGGTTTTTACCTTGAGCCGAGTATATCGAGGTATTTCCGGTGCTCCTAAGGGACGTTATCGAGCGTTAGATTCAAATGAGTTCGCAGCTACGATTTACGCCTGGCGAGCTGACTCTACCTTTCCACTCTTCTCCTCACGGCGCTGGATTCCGCCGACGACGAGTGTTCTCCGGGGACCAGTCGGCAGTTCCCTCCGTCTCTTCCGCCACGCTTCGGTTCCTGCGCCACCGCTCGTCCTCCACAACTCGTCGCGAATTCAATACAGCCTCGAGGTGCCCTTTATCTCGAGCCGATGGCGTGTGTTTAGAAAAAAAAAAAAAAAACCATCATCATCGGTAGGGCGTACAGCATAGCGGAGCTAGAGGAGAATCGGCAAGCGAAGTGGAGACCGGGAGAAAGGGCAGACACAGATCAATCGATTGATTTCATCAAATGCCTGCCGCCGATTGTCATGGAAGACACAATGGGAGATTCACGGGCTTTCCCGGTCTCTCACTGCACCAATGGATTGCCGTTCCTGTGGGTTACAACGGGGGTGGCACAGGGTATAGTGGTATGGTGTTTCGTTCGAGTTTCCATAGACCTCGTCGCTTCGCTGGACTTTGAGGGCGCGCGGTTGCGCAACGGATCGACTGGACGCGGTCGATCACGGAAAGGCCGCCTGTGTGTTCTATGGGGAACTATATGCTTGGGCTTGCCAGAAATCCACATGGGCAGTGAACCTAACCATGTCAAACGCAGACTCGTTATCGTATCTTTCCCCTAACTGCTATGCTGTTTCTGTCTCGTTGGATCCCTTTTTTTTGCTATTGTCTCCTCTTTTCTCTCTTCTCCCTGATTCTACATACGAAACGACCAGTCGTTTTTAAATCTCTATGAGTACGCGACCGCGTTTTATTTTCACTTTGGCGCTCGATCTTTCTATCTTTAAATTGGCACTTGAGACTCCGTCAAGCTTACATATATAGACAGACTCAACAAGTACGTATCGAAAATTGTATTCTTGATATGATTGTTCGCAGAACGTATGGTTGTTTCCGTCACGAAATTTGAAATAACCATATCAGACTCAGGCACGTTAACTTAACGTTCACCGTGAATTCTCTCCACGCTGCTTCGCTAGTATATTCCTGGTTTTTAAGGGCCCGTAATCCAATTACATTTGAAGTTGGAAGTTCCGTACTTTTATCTTCAAATTGCCCCTTCAATCTCCGGAACCTATATATGATCTATCGTGACTTTCATTGATTGAAGTATTACTGTAGTAAATCTTCTGCAAACCTCATCGATCTAATTGGAACTGACTTAGGCATATGATATAAAAACATCAAGAAATAGACGCCTTATCGTATATTTCTCTCATTATCTACCGTCTGATTTACCCAGCATTTGAAGACTTCTACTTTCCGTCATTTTACGTTTACGTTTATTTCACATTTACATTTTACGTTTAAGTTTATAATCGATTTGCATTTGAATCTCATAATTCAATCTTTCTACCTTCAAATCGGCACTCTTAAGATAAGATATTCATGCCTAAAGGTAAGGCCCAGTTAACTAGCCCATCTTGTAGCATATCACTATGTTCCATAAGGGTATTCGACAATATGCCACTCGCTACGACATACCACGAGACAAATATGTGCACCGAACGAGAAGAGAGTGAAGTGGCGTCGGTGGAAGGATTCCCTTCTGTTGCAGCCGAGCATCGTTTCCCCTCTGTTACAGCACCGACAGGTGTTTGGAGAGAGGGTTTACTATTGCCTCGGTACCCTTCACTGGCATCTACCCACACACATTCACCAAGCAATCCAGGCAAATGTATCCGCAATTGCTGCCGATCGATAATCTCATGGAAATTATCGGCCTATTCGGTCTCGCTCGGTATCGATCTCTAAGTACTCAAGTCTCTCGCGTTCAATGTATAGCTCGCTGTGTTTCGCTGTTTCTTTCGTAATTAACCACTCTCGTTTTCCGATCGCGGTTACCCGCCCGCTCCCGACAATACTCGCCTGATCGTAGAGAACGGTGGCCCGATTACTTATTTCGAGTGTACGATTCGAGCAAAGATGAGATTTCCACTCTCTTTTCTACCCTCCTTAGGTTCCTATATTTCCACGGAAAATCGCAGTTCAGCTTCAGCAATTCGCTGGAGCTCTTGCGAAATGATTTTTTTTAATGCCCGAACACGAGGAGCTTTCGTACTGAAGATATTCCTTTTCGCTTTATCCCTTCCCAGCTATTCGACGATTCAATTGTATCGAAACTACTATGCAAAAAGAATTGATAACGGCGATGATGCAATTTTGTTTCTGCCCGATCGTTCTATGTAAATTGGAAATTTCGTGAAAATGTAATATATCTTCTTCACTGCGTGCAGACGCTTTCTGGGACTGTATACGAAAACATAATATTCAACGGTAAGGGTGTCATGCTACCTTTACCAATCCCAATAGTGCGTACGCGCGGCGATACAACGAAGTGAAGCGTAGACACGAGACGGAACAACGGAGTAAGCTAAAAACCCCTGCTCCCCTTACGATAAGACTTTCCTTTGAAAAACTTTTCTCTTTGTAGTTCCAATTTGCTTGGACGTTTTCTTCGTATCTCTTGTTACTCTTATCCCTGACATCCTTGTATGTCTCGCTTATTCTTTTTCGTCGGATGCATCAGCGGCAGCTCCAACAACTTGGTTTACCACACGAGTAAGGCAGTTTGCCAAATACAATATCCAACAAAAGAACGCGAGAAGAAGAGCTGGTGTATATGCCTTGGGATTCCGCCTGAAATTACTTTCACACCATTCTGCCCTTTTCCCTTCTATCCACTCTCCTTTTTATTTCTAGTCCTTTACTCTCAAGAACTCTCTGTTCGCTCTGATCCGAGAATATGATGAAAATCCTTACGGGTCTATCTTTTCTACTACTGCCAGTAAAATCATCGTCGCTGTTGTCCAACGATGGCTCGATCGCCTGGATTACACTTGGATTGGAGGAAAAAATAGCTCTTACTCTATTTTCTGTATGTCGTCCAAGGAAAAAACAAGTACGTAAATAAACGAGCGGTGAAAAGCTGAGGTTAAAATGGACCAAGTGTTATTTAGTAAGTGATACGGTGGCATCGAGTACCGCGCGCTATCAGCTGCCCAAGGGGGCCGGATGGGACCGCGGATGGGCAAATGAAACCTCTAGCTGAATCAACCGAACATCCATCTCAATTACTCGAATCGTATATAGACGCTCGACACATATCGCCGCGGGCTGCTGCTCCCGGCGCTGGTGCAGGAGTAACGGCACCGCAGCTACAGCGTGCAGCAGGGCAATAGACTCGAATCGACAATTCTATCGCAACGTACGTTGCTACCAGCACAATACATTCTAACCGAGATAATTCACGGTAGCCATTATAACCCGAGCCGGACAAGGGCTTTATTATTGACTTACGACTAATAGTCACGCAGTAGATTACGCGAGTGTAAGCCAACTCTAGTGCGTGAACCACCTCTGTATATGTGTATTGTCACGCGTGTATACCCTTCGCAAGTAGTGACTACAAGGGTATGGCTCTTGGGAGCCGATTGGTACTCAGAGAGAACCTTGAATGTATGTGCCATTGTATCCAGGCCAATGGCGATCTATTGCTCATTTGCTGCCAAATGCTGATTGAACGAGGCGCCCTGCGAGACCGATAAGCCACCAGTCCCTCGACCTTTGATCAGGATCCTTCACGAGATTAAACCACCTATCCCACCTATCCCACCTTTGTTCATTCTGAGGAGGGTCTCGAGAATTCGAATTGGAAAATAGATCCCCGAATATGTCATAACGGATACGGGTAGTTCACTGGGCGTCAGACAGAGACACATTCAAGTTAAATTCGGAACATATGGTCTCTCGCGGCACTACTCGACTAACGAGGGTCGGATATTATAAATTTTGTATTTATTACTTGGCGCCACTGCATCTCTTGATACTTTCAATTCGTAATTCTCGTTGTTTCCACACGTCACCGACAATGCACCGGTGCATTATCACGCTCATGACAGTATTGGTGATGCTCCATCCATCATTAGTTTCGTCAATCCGTTTTCTTAATAAATCTAGGATACACCTTGTTCTACTGGATATATGGCAACACGGCTCGATACTGATTCGTATAGATCAATGTCCCTCAAAGGAATCAGGGGCTGAGTTCGAAGCCCAGCAGCTGGATAGGATGTGATAGAGATGTGGGAATCACAGATCGTTTTCGATAATACTTGCAGCTAGGGAGACCGAGAGAGTGGGAAAAGGAAATCGGAATGAAGAGCAACAAACGATAACGAGATCAGGCTAGTGAGTGGTCGAGGAAATTCTAAACGTGGACAAGAATCGATATCACGCATAGTAGATATCGCTTGTTATCTGTACCATAGTCCACCGTTAGGTTGCCGGCGGGGATTCAGTTTGATTGTCAAGTCGCGATACGATTCGGAAAGCTCCGATTCGGTGACACGCACTACGTATCAATAGTATATATACTTGGGAGGGGACTGGACGACGCATTCACGACGCTGAGACCTCACGTATAACGTTCGCACAGAGCAACACGGCCATTCATCCCTATCGTCCCTTCTTCAACGTTCCATCAGTCAGGTCCGCCCTTGGTCTTAACAGATTTGCCAAATAGGCACGATCGAAGCACCGCGACTAACCGTAGACGAACGACAACGACAATCTGTAAACCGATCATACGGGCCTGTGGGCGTTGCTACACTAACCCCCCTATCTCTGTATCTCGCTGCGTATGTGCCTCATTCCATCAATTACCTCGTCCACGTCTTTCTCTGTCTCTCCATGTATATGTTATGTTTGTCTCCCTGTATACACCTTTGCCTATCACTCTTTCCGTCTCGTTCTCATCAGCCCCCTGATGCAAAAGTGCCTGGCCCATGATGGTTTCCTGACCTTGGAAACCGCCTTGTTGCCCATGGAGACCACACGCATTTCCATATTACAGTCGGGTTTAATCTCCTTCGCGGCAAGGCCACGAATGCTGATGAAGTTCGACAGGTATAACTAGCTAGTTCCAGTACAGGAGCATATACCTCCTACCTCCTCGATGGAGGAGGTAGAAGATTCGAGGGCAGCGAATGGACGATGGTCTGCATGGTTGATAAGCTACGCTATTAATTCACGTCGTGTACGAGAGAAACTGAATATTCTATTAAATATATGCATATACCCATGTACATTATCCAAATGCTTATATACCAGGGGTGTTAGTTGAAGTTTGCCGGTTTTACCAGTAGATGTCGCTAGCAATATGTATACATTTCTATGATTTGGCATGTATGTCATTTTTTTCTATTGACATTAACCTACAAAAATACGCAAGTCACATTCCGCCAAAATAATAGCGTCATATTTGTTTACCTCAGTGAATATGTCGAGTTTCGTTCCAAGTAAATCGGATTTGCGGCATTCGTTGCTTTTCTTATTTCATCAAAAGAAAAAAGCAGCTGAAGCTCACCGGTTGCTGGTAGAAACTTATGGTGAACATGCTCCAGTGATTAGAACATGTGAGACATGGTTTCGTCAATTTAAAAGTGGAGATTTCGATTTGACAGACAATGAACATCCTGGTGCAGCGAAAAAGTTCGAAGACGAGGAATTGCAGGCGTTATTGGATGTTGATCCAACCCAATCGCAACAAAAATTAGCAGAAACACTAAATGTGACTCGAGGAGCAATTTGCCAACGTTTAAAAGCCATGGGAAAGATCCAAAAGTATGGAAAATGGGTGCCACACCAGCTGAACGATAGACAAATGGAAAATCGAAAAACCGTTTGTGAAATGCTGCTTCAACGATTCGAAAGGAAATCTTTTCTGCATCGAATTGTCACGGGGGACGAAAAGTGGATTTATTTTGAGAACCCGAAGCGAAAAAAATCATGACTTTCACCTGGTGAAACCGGCCCATCGACTGCAAGGCCAAATCGCTTTGGCCGTAAGACAATGCTCTGTGTTTGGTGGGACCAGTGTGGTGTGGTGTACTACGAGTTGTTAAAACCTGGTGAAACGGTGAACAAGGATCGCTACCGACAACAAATGATCAATTTGAATTATGCGCTGATCGAAAAACGGCCGGAATGGGCCCAAAGACATGGCAAAGTTATCTTGCAACATGACAACGCGCCGTCTCATACCGCTAAACTGGTGAAAGACACATTAAAAACACTTAATTGGGAAATATGATCACATCCGCCGTACTCTCCAGACCTCGCCCCGTCCGACTATCACCTTTTCGCATCGATGGGACACTCCCTTGCAGAGCAGTGCTTCGCTAATTTTGAAGAAGTCGAAAAATGGCTCGTCGAATGGTTTACCTCGACAGAGAAAAAGATTTTTTGGGATGGTATCCATAATTTGCCTGAGAGATGGGCGAAATGTGTAGAAACCAATGGTCAATACTTTGAATAAAAAAATTTTGAGATTCCTCTGAAAATTAAGTGTTTTCTTTATCGAAAAAAACCGGCAAATTTCAACTAACACCCCTGGTACGGTTATTCATATTTTCCCCTGTAGTGTGGTGAATTCTGTTTTCTATGATTATGGCATTGAAATGATAACGATTCTCGTGAAAATTTAACCGAAGTGAGAACAATACCCTCGGTTATTCCAGGGTCCTTCCATGCTATCTCACAAGACAATGTGTACATGGTACAATTAAACTGTTAGTTATAGCTTGAAACGTATATCCAATAAATTGCCATCTAGCAGGGAAAACAGAGATTTTCATTCGTTCCGTTCGTCGAAATCCTATAAAACGATGAGTGATCGGTGTGCAAATACGCAGTTCTCGCTCGTCGTATATACACAAATCCGTGCCGAATCGAATCGCAGCTGGTGTGCTGCGGCAACGCAATCCCGGTATAACCGTGTGAAACGAAAACTCTGCGCAACGATACTGCAGTGAGATTCTCCTTTCACTGGCATTGCCATATTACGCAGCGCAGTGAGAGAGCGTCGACGGTGGTTTCGATTTTGCATCCCTGCGAACCTGTGTGCGAAACTATTCGATACCGAACGACGCATATTGTGCGATGTACGAGTGTGTTGCCGTTCGTTCTCTCTCTCTCTCTGTCGCCGCTACGTTCTACGGCTTCCCGAAATGCTTTTTTGATCCCTGAGGCTTGTGCCTCGTCTCCCTCTGGTTATCTCACTCGGTCTGTTGCTGTCGACTCTCGGTTTCTCGCTTTCACCTCTCCCTCCTCTGCAGCACAGTGTTACTCGATATACATATAACGATGGCTCACGCGCTCCGGGGGCGGAAGAGCGAACGCACTTGCTGCTCCCCAGGCGCCAATGACGCCAATCTCCCGTGTAAATCGCGACATATTTCACGACACGCGGGGTTGAGAGGGGGAATGAGAGGAGAATGGGACCGAAGCACCAGCGAACGAACACCCCGGCCAGCTTCCTCTTCTTCACTTTCTCTCTCACTCTAATGGCGTTCTCCGCATCCCACCGGCATAGAACCCACCCTCGACCTACCGAAACCAGCCACCCCCGCCTCCTCCCCCTCGATTGGCTAAACCGGTGGCGCGACGCATCGTTCTTGGCCAGAGGGATCGGAAACTTTTCAAGTTACATCGTTCTACCCTCCAGTGCTCACGCCCACCGAGTTATTGTGATTTTATAGCCAAATCTGAAACTTTGAGATTCACGAAAGAGCTTGGATGATTTTTTTACGAGGAAGAACAAAAAAAAACGCACTGTCGGGACGTGAGTCCCGCACGAGTTGGAACTGTGACCGAGATCTGTGCTTCCTCTTCGACCTCCCCACAAAAGACATCGACAATTTATTATTGGCATCGCATCTTATTCTTATTTTCATGTATATGTATAATATATATATATATATATATGTAAAGGCTGGATGTATTCTGAATCTAAAAAAAGTGTCATATCCTAACTCTCTGCGGAACGCAGGGGTTCCCATGACGAACGCTTCTGAAAACTCGATTTACAAAAGCTTCCATACGATTAAGTCTTATTCGAGCGAAAGCATCCTGCCATCAACTGTTCGGGGAGGTTAACAGCAACTGGGATTCTTATTTCACGCGTGAAATGACAGAATGCGAAAGATACTCTTCCGCAGCGCATGTGTAAAAACGTCAGTTTGCATAAATGATCTGATTTTATAGGTGTTCTCGTTGTGGTGACGCAACGACACGAAGGAAAAATTCGCGATGTAAAAAAATTATCGGATAGATATTCGTTGCCTATGTTTTTTTTATGCTCGTGACAGTCTCACCCTCTTTCGCCAACGTGTCTGTATCATATATATATATATATATATATATATATATATATATATATATATATATATATATATATATATAATCTCAATCTACCCTATCGCATCTATTTGAAAATCGTGTTTCGGTGCATAAAATTATCGTAAAAGGATGAATCCATTGTACATTACGCTTTTGTGTGGTGTCATCTAGCGAGAACCACACTCGTAATCTCGTGAAATATTGTTCGGGGTTTAGGCACCGGGTTAAAGTGGATTACGATGAAAAAAAAAGTTATCTTCGAATTGCCATCGCAAGAAAATTTAGGTTTCACGGAATAAGGTAGCTGCAGCTCAGCGTACTAGACGATAATCAGTGTTATATAAAACAAATGCTCTTATGACATTTTATACATCAGCTGACAATATAATCCGACCGCAGTAATGTATTGTCGCCGACATACAAAACTATTGATAGCCATTATTTGAAACTAGGAACACTGAGTTGTGTCAATTCCTAAAGCGTTTTATTTTCGTTCAATTTTTTTCAAAGAATAATTTCCATCTTTCAATCCTGTAATTAATCATTTCTCTACTGTTTTCTTGTTTTTTTTTTCTTCGAATTTCTATATAATATCCCCCATCGTCGCGTGTTGTCACAATATATAATAACGAGGAATTTCGAGCATCGAGGAGGGTTACCGAAAGGTTCCCGACATCGTGTTTTCTCGCTGTATACATATACACAATGATTTTTCGCGAAATAAGGGTCGATCCTCTTTTTGCGACTAGTCTCAGGCGTCTTTTGCGTGTCTCAATCTCCTCGTCGTCTCCCGCGACAAGTGCGTGAATGCTTCACGCGGCAATCTCATGAATTGAGAGATCGTCACGATTGTCGTGCTATAGAAAGGAGAAGAAAAAAGAGGAAGGGCATGCACGTGACGCCTTTCGATTATTTCCCGCCATTAGACGTTCGAAGAGGCTCGAGCTTTCGTCGATTTTCCCCATTCTCCATCAACCTTTCTCGCCCCGTCCAACAGTTTAATATCTGTCTCACAAAACCTGAGAAATAACATGGATTTCGGGAAGTTCGGGTCTCGGCAACGGGTTTGCGTTCATTCCGACGTGAAAAACGTTGAAAATTCTAAGCCCTTATTTCATTGTGTTGATTTCCCTCTCCGGAAACTTTACCCGGGCAAGGGAATATCCCGAGAGATTCCAGACACTCTCCTGAACCTTTCTTGCCAATGACAGAATTTAAGATTCATGCTAAATTAAAAAATAGAGACATTTCCTTTCAATGATCTTTTTTCTTACCAATATTTCGATTCTTGATATATTCTAAGGGTCAATTCTCAATATCTGAATTAACATCTGACTAGTGACTCTTTAGAGCAACTAACTTTTTCTCATTTTTCGTTAAGGTGTTGACTAAAAAGGTTCCATTTTAAAAAATACAATACAGTTCCCAGATTCCCTTGCCCTTCGATGAAATAGGTATATATGTACATATATATATATATATTAGGGCGATTTTTTTTTTTCGACTATTTTTTTTTTTCAGTCCCCACCCGAAATTTTGTTGGATATGTCGAAAAAGAAATTCCCTGAAAATTACAGCCCTTAATATTAATTCTAAGTACTTTCCCAAAGCGTGAGAAGATTTTCCATCTAAAATACACGTAAATCGAATTTTTTTTTCTTCAAATTTCTATAACTCAACCGCATTTTATGCTATCATATTGTTCTTGGTTTCGATTTACTCAGAATAAAACAATCTAAAAACGTGCCTTTTGCGGTGAAAGTGTAAATTGTACTGGTGAGTTGGTGCGGGTCACTGAAGTTCATTTTTACCCAAAATTCTCGTTTTTTTACTGTTATCTCCGAAACAATTAACTTTACGAAAAAAATGTAAATGAAAAATTTGTTGGAAATTTAATTTCCTACAAAAAAGGTCGTATCGACCCAATTGCTTAGATTAATATTTCTTGAGATATTGAACTTCAACTTATGAGTAGTATACAATTTATAAAATATGAAATATTAAATAATAAAAAAATAAATAATAGAAAAAGTTCAATATCTCAAGAAATATTAATCTAAGCAATTGGGTCGATAGGACCTTTTTATAGAAAATTAAATTTCCAACAAATTTTTCGTCTACATTTTTTTCGTAAAGTTAATTGTTTCGGAGATAACAGCAAGAAAACGAGAATTTTGGGTAAAAATCAACTTCAGTGACCCGTAACCAACTCACCAGTACAATTTACACTTTCGCCGCAAAAAGCATTATTTTAGATTGTTTTATTCTGAGTAAATCGGAACCAAGAACAAAAAAAAAATTCGATATACGTGTATTTTAGATGGAAAAATCTTCTCACGCTTTGGGAAAGTACTTAGAATTAATATTAAGGGTTGTACCTTTCAGGAAATTTCTTTTTCGACATATCCAACAAAATTTCGGGTGGGAACTGAAAAAAAAATAGTCGAAAAAAAAATTGCCCTAATATATATATATATATATATATACAATTTGATGCTCCCCCGTCCCGTATCTTCTCGTCCATGAGCTACACGTTCTTCTCGTTCGAGAAAGACGGTCCCGCGCGTGCCTGCGTCCCGACAGACGATTCGTATTCAGCAGGGCTACGCCAATATTGCGTTACCAGAACGCGTTCTGAAACTCAATCCATGGGGGTGTGAGAGAGAGGACATCAGGCATCAGTAATGCTCCCGTGCGAGCTCTGTGTGCCCTTTCGCACGACGAGAGAGACCATTTCGTGATATAACGTTTGTAAGTCATACCGTACACACATATACACAAGCACAAAAGGCCGCAGACGTGGTATTCCTTACCGTTGGCTCGCTTTTAATTTACACCCAACGAAATTAATGGCTTTACCGGCTCTCCTTCTCAATCCTAATTGAGACTTGTCCGTCCCTCGCGGTTTATTTTCCCAGCTCCACACGCCCCTCGAATTCCTCGACGATTTTTCATCCTACGAGGCTTGAGCCTCGATCCAAGAGAAATTGGTTCACGTTCGAGTTTCTGGAAAGATAGAAAAGAGACGAATTGAGCAGAGTAAATCCTATCAAAACAGGCCTTTAACATTTCACTCAAGTTTCACAGGACTCCATTTAGAATTAACGATCGATCGTAAATTGCGATTAATAATTTTTTTCCTCGAAAGAAAAGATAATTGATAAAATGTATTTGTTAATTGATTGGAATTGGATTTGAGAAGGATGAATATACGGGTAAAAATTGGATGATTCTCGAATTAAAAAAAAGCAACTCGAGAAATATTTTCTTCAACAAACGTTGTCTGAGCGATAAAAAAAATCGTTTTACATTAATAAATTAATGTAAATCACAAGAACCCTTAAAACGTTACGGAATGTGTTAACTTATAACTATATTAATTATTAGCTGAAACCCCACAGAATGAAAAGCCTTGCTTGCTATATCACTCTCCTGGATTCTAATTGAGACATGCACCCTCTCAATTCAATTTCCAGCTTGGGCACCCCACGAAATTCGGCAATTTTTTTTTTTCACTCCTCAACGTTGTGAGTCTCGCCCTAAGAGAAATCGTTACACGTTCGTGCGTTCCAGGAACAAGGAATGAGGTGTTAGAAATGATCCGAGGAATGTTATTGAACCGAACATCATTGTTCATGATATTGATCATAAACAGTTCAACATTATTGATAAATAATTATTGATCAATTGTTGAACATTATTTTTTCATTACCAATAGCTACTGACAAGATGTGGTAAAAAATGTGGCAAACACCTGCGATACATAGATAAGACTAATTATTATTTCGTATATCGCAAAATCCTCACTTTTGTTGAACATCTACAAGGATTAACAATTAGCGAGGTGCAAATATTGGTCAACGGACGTCACCTATATCTACAGTTCATTGAACGAGAGAGCTATTAACCTTTAACAAAGTGATTAGATTTTGTTCGTCGAGTTGTCCCGTCGAAACCCTTTGCTCCGTTGATCGAACCGTCAACGATCCCTTAGCCGTCGCCTTTGCCTTTGTTGCTATCGTCATCATGTAAATTTTGCTCGACGTCGTGTTAGCACGAGGAACAAAAGGGCTATGGCTCTTCAGCCATATATATATATATATATATATATATACAGTCGGCGGCATCGCCAGCAAGCACACGGTTCACTTTCGCGATACCGTGGAGTCCTGTGGCGGAGCGAAACAGAGAGCACGGGTGGAGAGACCCTCCTTGGATATATCCTCTCGACTCCCTTCCGCTCTTTCGTATAGGTAACCACAGTACCATCACCACGGCAATCTCTCACTCTCTCTCTCTCTCTTTCTCTCTCTCTCTCTGGCTCTCTACATTCCTCTCCTCCACTCTCCCACTTGCTTCTCTCTGTTCACGCTCGTACACTTCAGTCTGGTGAGCGCACACACCAATCCATAGGAATCAAGTGTTTGAGATTATGACGCAGGCTCCGGTCACGTATTTCATTAACCGTCAGGGCTTGCTCCGGGATCCATGAAGGGGGTAGGACCGAGGTAGGATCGAGAGCGGCATCAGCATCCAGTATCAGAGAACCTAACCAAAGTCTTCTATCCTCTTCGGTCTCCATAGCCTCGAGAATGTACATTTTGCCTGTCTTTTCGTAAATATATATATTTATATATATATATATATATATGTAATTTTGCACATCGACCGTATAGGTACATCTGCGAAGACTGTTTGTTTTCTCCCGGTTTTCCTTCCCCCATGGAGATGTTCCCGTTATAATTATGTGAATCTCATTTGTTGTTTTCTCGTGCAACCTCCGGACATGCGAAGCATATATATACTTATTTTCCCTTGTCATCCTCGGATTACATTAGTCTCTTACGTGATCATTTTTCTCAATGGCGAATGGTTTGATACGACGATCATTAGAACAAGCTACTGGATTAACTTTTGGTCGTTCCAAGAGGGGAAAATTTGATCATTCGGAATTAGCTGGGCACTGTCACGTAACAATTCTTTATCGTCTATACCGTGTCATCTTTAACAAAGCGTGAGGAGGTTTTTTTTTTCGATTCAAATAGTACAATAAAGTTGTATTAAAGCTACAAAAAGATTTAATATCGAGGCAATTATTGGTAAATGACAACATTTTTTATTCTAATTATGTTTTATTCAATATATATTTATTTTCATCCATTATCGATGAATTTCCGTGCGCTCTAGGGCACAAAGATCATTTTCCGTTAAAATCTGTTTTACGCGATAGTTTCGATTCGTGAGTGCATATTTTCCACGTTGCAAACAAGGAATAGTCGTCCGCGGAGTATGAGGTAGGAGCTAAATATCGACCTCGACCAGAGGGTTGAAAAAAATCGCGAATAACTTCTCGTTTCTTTCGCGAACCATACAAACGAACTGGTGCATTGAATTGTACAGCATAGACGTGTGTGTGTATCTCGTGTGTTATGTATGCAACACGAGGAATGTGATATTGAAGGGTATGGCGAAGATTTTTTTTTCTCCGTCTTGCGCCAAAAGAAACACGGTACCATAAGGCTGCCCTTCGCGAGAGATGCCATCCACAGATTGGAATTACCATATCGAAAAAGGGACCTGCTGGACTTCTTATTTTCTCCCGTTTTTTTCGATCATACAGCAACGAATACGACGACAAGAGACCGCAGTGACTTGGTTTTCCTTTTCAACCCAACACGATTTTTCTTTCGTTTCGTATATACCTATCTTCTGCCTCTCCATCTCATCCTTCCTTTTTTTTTATATTTTTTCCTCCCTTTGGTTCGCTCACTCCATCTCCATTTGCCTTCTCTAACGCTTACGGGAGAGAGACGTACCCAAGGAAATGGAGAGTGAGAGAGAGCGAGAGTGAAAAAAAAAAGTAAAGAGAGCCAAGGAGGAAGATGGTTTATTTCTATACTACGGACCCATTGCATTCCCATGTATACAACCAGCTCTCAGCTTTCATCTCCCATTTCCCATCTTGGTTTGCCGAGGCTCATCCGATCCTCTCTCGTAGGCAGTCCTCACGAAGATTTCAATCTTGTTTGGCCGAGGTATCGACACGTTCTGTCTCACTCTCATTCTCCATCATCCCGGGGAATGAGATATATATGCCCTTGAGGAAGACCATACTCGCTCTCTCACCTCCAGGGTTACTGGTAAAATGTCGGTACACCAGTATCGATCAATACATAGTATGCTTGTACATATATGTTTGTACAGGGAGATTTTAGATGAGGGACGGGAGAAACATCCGGAGAAGGTTCCGGCAGGAAATTCGAAAATTTTTCCACCCTCTCTTGACACCCTTACGCGCGATATGTCTCGCACTTATACGCACTAAAGCAATCCATGTTTTCACAACCAACTTCACGTACATGAGTTCGTTTCTTTTTTTTTAACGAATGAGATCAGGGATTTTAAACTTCATTGCACTTCGATAACTCGGAGAGTAATCAAGAAAACTCCTGCCCATAAAAAAAAATCCGATTATTCGGGACTGTGAGTTATAACTTCGTCGTTAGGGAAAATTGCTGCCAGAGCTTAAAGCACATTGTGAGACACTCATTATGAAAGATTTAAAACCTACTCCAGGAATCCTAGTCATGGTTTTTGACCTTTACAACCATGTTTTGTAAATGTGTGTGCATCGAGGGAAAAATGTTGTTCTCCGTAACTTTCGAATGCCAAAAGTGATTGTGAGTATAACGAGAGCGAGAGGTGAAAAGTGGGTTGAATTCTGCAATGAACGTTTCTTCTTCTCGTCGCGCCTTCGGTAAAATACTACGAACTGCCAGAGCTATGAATATATTACGAAGAGAACGAGGCGATTTACCGAGGGGACCAGGGGTAGTTTGAGAGAAAAGGAGGGAAAAAAAAGCGAAGAACCTCTTGGATGTACCACTGTTGTACCGACCAGAGTTCATTCGACCGGGGTAGTCACACCGACCCTTCTACGAAACGTCGTTCCGCGCTTTCTTAAACACTTGACGAGAACGGCCAGTCATTATTCTCGAGTACCCCGCACTTCTCACCCTAGTTTCTTCCTCGTTTCCAACCTTAATTTTTACCCGGACTTCTGGTTTATCTCGGCATCAAGCGTAGCACCACTGGCTCGAAAGAGATGATATTCATGGAATATCTGGGAGCTTAAAGACAAAAAGAGACTCGTTTGTCCGTTCAAGTTTTCAATCCTCATTATATACTGCTTTTATAAATAATTTTCGAAACAACAATCATTCTAACCCTAAAATTTCAAACCATTTATCATTTTTTTCGCAATTTTCAACAGTATTCACACTTTTATTATTCAGCAATTTTATTGGACTTCCCGTACAGAAATTTGGTAGGGCAATCAGGTTTTCAGTAAAATCCCGATCGGGATTTGTTAATGATGCCCTAAAAAAGGAGGTTCTGGTTCGATCCCAGACTGTTTCATCGTGGGGTCTTTTCATTCGTATTTCCGATGAAACCTTGATCGGGATTTGTCGGGTCTGCAACAAAATGAGAGTACCCCCTTGGGGTTCCCGCTGCATCGTAGACTGTGTCCCGGATAAAAATTTCACGATTTTAAGGGTTCTGAAAAATTGAGCAGAAAAAGACTTGATTTTTTTTTCGTTTTTTGCAATGTTTCGATACCCATCCAAAAAATCGTACGGTCGAAATAACGAAAGATCAAAAGATCGACTACCAATGTATTCGACTTTTTGGCTCTTTCAGTGATAATTCCGGGAATCCAGCGGGATCCCCATCACAATTTCCACACGGGTTGTTTACAGGTAAAACGAATATATTTGTGAACATGACTCGTAACGCCAAGTCATTAATTTCAGACTGAAATCTGCTCGAGTGCCCTCACCGATGTCATTCACGCAGTAATCAACGGAACGGATGGCTGCCTATTCTGTTTCGGCCATGCGGGCCTTGGTAAGTCTTGCCATTCATAAATAAATTAAAAAAAAACATATACACACAATCTTTCCTCGATCTCATCATCGTGCCGCATTGAAATGTATGAAGTAAAGCTTTTCTACACACGTCGAAACTTTTTTTTCGCTTCAATGCCGTGAAAGTCACGGTAATGGCACATATATCGAAATCCTTTTCTTTGCCGTTGTTCATCGAGTCGAAAAGTAATCAAGAGTTGAACGTTAAAAACACGAATATTTATACAAGAGGACGAAAGAGTAGCGGACATAGGGTACTGTCTCCTAGAAACAGCAAAAGTTGCATATTCTTCCTTCCGAGCAGCGAGAAGATATATAGATATATATAGAGAGAGCCGGAGAGAGTGAAAGATGTGACCCAAGATGATATCCTCCAAGCTTTATCTTTAAAAAAAATTTTTTTCGCTCGTCTCCCTGCGCGCACTTTCACGAGGGTGGAAGTGAACGAGGAAGGAACACAAGCCCCAGCAGGTACTATCTCGAGTTCGACGTCCCCGTAGACAAAACGCCATTGTTATCTCGATGAAAATCCACCCAGACGTAGACGAGATAATTACGTAAATGAACAACTCGAGCAGTAAAAAGAAGGAGAAGAAGAAGACGAAAAGGACGAAGTCTATAAAAACGATGAGGAATAAACGAGAACGCGAGACGTAAGAAAGTAGAAGAAAAAGAAACTTTTGCTTGGAGTTTCTTTCATTTACCAGAACCCCCAATAGCGTTGCAACCCCCGAAAATATTCTCAAGTGTTTTGCACACGTCATTACGTACGTGGGGTCGCCAAACGGTAGTCAATATAGTCATTCAAATATTCCAGAACGGAATAGTAATACCGATGTTCTATTCATTTTTCAAAAGTGTATCTTTTGTACGATGTTGCACAATGACGAGCAATTCAAAAATTCCGTGGATCGAGGATGGATACGGCTGACAGTCGATTTAGTTGTGACCCAACTACAAAACTTATTTAGCCAGTTGACGTAGAAACAAACTTGTTCCATCAAAAGACACATATTGAATACAAATACTCGCAGCATTCTCATTTCGTTAACAAGTACGGGATTTTCCCTCATCCTCGTTTATTGCTAAATAATAACGGAAAGTTGGACCGTGCTTTGAACACGCGTCACACTTCCGTTTTGTCGCGGTCAAAATCAATTTCCTCTTCCGACGTAGACTGCGCGGGGGGGGGGGGGGGGGGGGGGGGTGCAGCCCATGCGAATCGAGGGCTCGGTGTGGAAACAAAATTCGATAATAAATTGATTCTGAAATTGCCGGCGTATGGCTGTACTCCAGGAAATAAAACGAAAATACGTTATTGACTGTCGGTATATTGGAATAAAAGGGAGGTAAATATCTCATAGCGTCAAGTGCAAAATTGTAATGCGTTCATTTTTTTTTTAAACAAGTCACAAGCATTGCTTCGTCATTGTCAAATTATTCAAATTTGCTATTACTATTTTTAGTTATACATTATTTGTAACAATATCTAATAAAAATAATTCAATTAACATTCAATTAATACAGCAGCTATTGATCTTTTTGAAATTCTAATATCGAACTGAAACGAAAACTGACTGAAAAAAAAAAACTATGACGCAATGTCATAGTTTCTTATTCGGTGAAAATTACTGTATCATTGTTTCTCTCATTGTCAGTAGTCAATCTCTGAAACGAACACATCGTGCATAATAAAAAAACAAACATTTTTAACTCTATCGTGTCCGTAGGAATATCGACCTCTCTTCGTCCTTGGCCATTTGAAAATTGAAAAAGGTCGAATTATTTATTCAATCGAAGTGCGCTCAAGCTTCTCCGCGTTTTCACGTTGTTTATTTTTTTTCGCGCGTCTCATTCCATCTTGCCGCATCGCGATACTTCAATGCGACCGTGTGGCGTGTATATATCCAAGTGTAGTGGTGGTGTTCAGCAACGGCGGGACACGAAGTTGTTTTACATTTTAAGTAGTGATATCGAGTTTGCATGCAAATGCATGATTATAGCGAGGTGGGGAAAAAAGTGCGAGGGAAAATGTTCAGATATATGGGCGAAAGCGAGGAAGCGAAGGAGAAATAAAGGGGTACGATAGAATGCTGGAGTAAGAGAGGATTTCAAGAAAATTGTGCGACTGTGAATCGAGAAATGAACGAGCGAGAAGAACGGAAATGAGAAAAAAAATGGACACACCGGAATATTGCGAGTTGGGATGTTGAAAGAGTGCAATGGAGGAAAAGAAAGGGAGTTTAGAGGAGGAGGAGGCGCATAAAGATAAAATATGCTACTGGGACACTCTCTAGTACTGTTTCGGTTCTTAACGCGCGGTATCGGATTATCTTTACTCCGCGGAGTCGAGTTATATATATAAATATTCACCGAGCAACTTATATATATATACGTTTATATGTATATATACAACGTTGCGATATTAAAGCCGGGGATATCTACGAGACCTTATATTTCGTCTGTTCTTCGCTCCCTCTGTACATTTCTTTACCCCCCCCCCCCCCCCCCCCGAGAAATAAATGCCGTAATTTCTCTTACCTCGCGGAGGGAACACCACACAATTCGTTAAGTAAACGCCATTCTGCCGAGTGAAGTATTTATTTTCATAATTTAAATACGAACGAATATAGTAGTACGTTTTCTGATATTATATACATTCGCTCGGTACACGCCGTTCATAACTTTGGAATTACAGATTGTTGAGTTTCGCGAAATTGTATGTATGTATAAAAATATCTCGGCGGAATATTGATAGGCAAAATTCTTTAAACTTTTTATTTATTCGGAGTCAAAATGCTGTCGCGATTTCTTGACAACAAAAAAATCCCATTTCATATGGGACAATTCTATTTTAGACAGTGTTAATAAAATTTGTATTGGAAATTAATGTTAAAGTGTATGACGATGCATACGAGGTCTGTTCAAAAAGTATCGCGAATTTTTTATTTCCACGCGCTACGTATATTCGATTTTCGATTTTTTTGTGGCGTTAGGTTGGTACTCGTGTCCCTCACTTATGCTGAAAAAATCGGCTATTTTGAATGTTTAGTTAATTGTTGACAGCTGTTTTGGTTAGACGCGTTTTGGCTTGCCTTCGATTTTTGCCTATTCCAAAAAAGCAGCTTCCATTGCGATGATTGAGCTTTGGTTTCCACGTTATAACCATAAACCCATGATTCGTCACCAATTATGACCCTCTGGAGCAAATTTGGGTCGTCGCGGACCGAGTCCAACAGCTCCTTAGCAATGTTAACGCGACACTGTTTTTGTTCGAAATTGAACAATTTTGGCACGAATTTCGCGGCGACCCGTCTCATGCCCAAATCATTGGTAAAAATCGAATATGACGAGCCAATCGATATGTTTAGTTCCTCAGCAACTTCTCTAACGGTGATTCGACGATTGGCCAATATTATTTTCTTCATTTCATCAATGTTTTTGTCTGTTGTTGATGTGCTCGGGCGTCCGGAACGCATTTCGTTGTTCGTATCTTCTCGGCCCTCTGAGAACATTTTGTACCACCGATAAACGTTGCTTTGGTCCAAGGTAGCTTCACCATATGCCACAGTCAACATTCGAAATGCGTCCGCGCACTTAATTTTGTTTTTCACACAAAATTTGATACAGATTCTTTGATCTATTTTTTGGAATAGGCAAAAATCGAAGACAAGCCAAAACACGTCTAACCAAAACAGCTGTCAACAATTAACTAAACATTCAAAATGGCCGATTTTTTCAGCATAAGTGAGGGACACAAGTACCAACCTAACGCCGCAAAAAAATCGAAAATCGAATATACGTAGCCCGCGGAAATTCAAAATTCGCGATACTTTTTGAACAAACCTCGTATGTATAAAAATATCACGGCGGAATATTAATAGGCGAAGTTCTTTAAACTTTTTATTTATTCGGAGTCAAAATGCTGTCGCGGTTTCTTCACAACAACAAAAATCCCATTTCATATGGGATGATTCTATTTTAGACAGTGTTAACAAAATTTGTATTGGAAATTAATCTTAAAGTGTATGATGATGCATATACAGAAGAAGAATAAAATGTTCACTGAGGATGATTTACAAATAAACAGCTAGATTGATATTGGAAATTATATAATATACGATCGTATTTTAAAGATTCAAAAATTTTCAATTTCTAATACGTCAACGTTCTAATATACAGCTATTCAATGTTCATTTGAATATTTCGTCGCAAATGCAAAATGTATACGTTGAATTTCATTTGGCTAATGTTTAAAATTTTATACAATTATGTGCGAAAAACGTATTGTGAATATCATAAAAATGTTAATCTTCGTGAACAACTACGATAATTTATATGGAAGGTCGAACGATTATTTTTTTTTTACTGCCTCGTTTTTTTGTTCTTTCTTCTTCATTATATTATCAATCTTTGTCGGAGCATCGCGGGGCTCTCACTTCGAAATGAGATAGCGGAGGACAGGGGATCCCATTGGAGTTTCTTGTCGCGCTCATTTCATTAAGAAAACGAAATGCCCGGGAGCTAAACCTTTCCCGGTTCTCGTTTCCCGTCCCGGATACGACGGGTTGGTCACGGAAGATCGTAAAATTTGAGCTATCCTCAATGCTCTCGGCGTGCGCCACGCTCCCTCCTCCTCTCTCTCTCTCTCTCACAATCCTTATCGTAAAATCTCCGTTCAATGATATAGTTGTCGCATAAAAAATCACACAACATTCCTCTTTTTTCCGCCTATCATTTGATAGTGAAGTAAAAATTTTATGCTGATTATCCCTGGCTGTGTTTTATTTTTTTTATTCTTTTTGGATAATTTAAAAGTGAGATTATCATCTTTTGTCGTTAAATTCGGAGTTTCAACGAGACAACGGATTTCAATGAGAAAATGAACGTTGTCCAACATTTCGAGAAAATGTAACGTAGACAGAAAGTTATCCGAACAAAAACATACATGATGGTTAAAAAGATTTTCTAAAAAAAAAACCGAAACAACCATATTCATCTTAATTTTTTCATATTTATCTTCGCGCGCGTCCTCCCACAATAGAATTTTTCCATATATGTTGATTTTCGTATATTTACATTATATATTTTTTAAATTTCGTTCGTGTTTTTCGTCCTTTACGAAGGATCAATCGTAAATGTTTTCTACGCGTTACTTATCGTTATTAAATTTGCCAAAAATATGTTAATCTTATGCAAATGTATTATTTGAAAGAATACTCGGCAGTATGTGATTTAGTGCCGCTAAAATAGCGAGATTATGAAAAATGCTTGTCACATTTAATGAAGATTTTTTTTTTATTAAAGATATTATCTGTATTTATATTCGTAGGACTGGTACGGCATAACGTTGAGCAATTTTCGCGAAACGTCAGATTTTATAATTAAATAATAACATAATTCATCCTCTCGCGCCGAGACAATTAAATACGGTTTAAGATTCAGCGTTTGGTGCCGGTTGTATAGCCGGAGTTTCCATTATTTCGTCGTGGCTCTTTTTCTTCCAGAATTCAACTCTTCCTTCGCTACTCGCGCGGCCAAAGCTCGTATCTCGTGCTTTTCTCTTCGTATAATACGAGTTTTACGATTTTAATAATAAAACTACGTAGAGCCCTGCTGTTTTTACCATCAATAATGGTTAAACTCTTTGGGATCATCGGTCGTATATATTATATACACATATATGGCGCGAGCACAGCAAGGAATAATACACCAACTTTCCGTTCGGGAATATTGCAAAATTGTTAACTTCATTATCCGGACAATTTTTGTGGGATTAATTGATATTATTATACTTTCAGTCGGTAATCAATAATGGCCTCATAATATCATCATAAATCGGGCTGTGACAATAATGATTTTTAACAATTATCGTCGAACTCTCCAATCCAATTATAAGTATCATCGATTGTATTAATACACGCTTTATAATGTAACGTTAATTTCATCAAGCATAAAATCAAATTTATCGAAAATTTTTCAAAATTAATAAAGTGAAATGTTTCTTTTTAATTCGGCAAACACATTGATATTATTATTATTGGTTCATCGTGTAGCATTTCTTCACGTTTTTACGTCCCTCCTCCTTTGCTTTCATTTCCATACCATTTTTCGAGATCCTCACAGTGTTGACAACAGCCACTCTTTCCTAATGCACAACCGTATCGCATTTGGACGAGGGCACAGGGAAACTGTGGAAAACCCCGACCGATACAGGCGGCTCTATTTTACCGACTCTCGGTTGTATTACCATCGGAAACTTCGAAAAACTGCCTACCACTCGATAGTCGGTGTGTATTCTAATATACGGCTTAGCGGTCACCCATTCCAGTACCGACCTTAATATGGAAGCGCGTCCAACTACTATCGATGGCACTGGTAATTGTTGCAAAACGTTCTACCGCGTGTTTTTAACAAATCGATGATAGTTTTGTTTTTCTCTCGTTCGACGTGCAAAATCAACGAATGACGAAATCCGCGTAATCCGATACGTTACTCGATAATACGTATCTGTCCGAGAGATCTCATTTATCTCGTCATCAACCACCCCTGCCGCTCATCCCACCCCCCCCCCCCCCTTTTGTTTCGATGCTTCTATGATCGAAAGCTCGTAACGTTACACAGCGCACACTCCAGAATTACACGATGAGCGCACAGCCTGTTACATCCACCCACTAAACTGTAAACAAATTAATCACACTAACGCGTCTGCCTACGGCTTGGCCACAAATCAAATATCGCAATTATAGAGGTCCGATCGTACACCACCGCCGCGCAACGAACGGTCGCGTTATTCAGACCCGGACCGCAACTTTCCGAACGCCGTACAGCACTCTCGGTAAATTAGTCCGACACGACACTACGGCGCCCGGAGGCACTGTTATAATTATTCCGAATGATCAAATTCTACATTGGAGACTATGCGCACATGAAAGCCCATCGATTAGATATACCCGGTTGCTGGAAATATATTTGGATTCGAGAGAGAAAAAAAAACAAAATTGCTCTTTAGTCGTTACCGAAACAATTGTCTAAACACTTAAATGTCAGACATTAAATTCCATTAGTTTATATTATAAACGTCATGCGTTTAGAGTTTTATTAACAGTTTTATTAACAAATTTTATCGAAGTTTGACATTGAAGTTTTAACAACAAAGTTTAATGAAATTAAACGATAATTTAGTTGATACTAAGATTCACTGAGATAAGCCAAAAACACGAAGATTTAAGGTTGAAATATTAGCATTAAAGTTTAGTAAAATTGTCCAAAGTTTTAAGGTAGTAGTCTGGTAACTTAACTTAACTTTTTTTGTAGGAAAATAAAAATGAATCGTTTTGGATATTTAGGATGTTTTTATTTACATATTAAAGATACAAAAAAAAATTTGTTTGAAAAAATTTAATAGTTTATTATTATTATTATTATTGATCGAAGTTGGCACCTCGGAAAAAAAGCGCGTGGGTGGCCCCGGTGATTTTGGCTCTTGATGTTATCTGAAATCAAAAATTCTTGATAATTCTTAATCTATAGACATGTCATTCTGGTCGGAACTACTGAAGTTAAATTTCATGGATAAATAACAAAATGGCGGACTTTGGGAAAAAAAACTTTTTTCCAAAATGGCGAAAAAACTTTTTTCCAAAATTTCATGGATAAATAACAAAATGGCGCGTTGGAAAAAAACTTTTTTCCAAAGTCCGCCATTTTGTTATTTATCCATGAAATTTAACTTCAGTAGTTCCGACCAGAATGACATGTCTATAGATTAAGAATTATCAAGAATTTTTGATTTCAGATAACATCAAGAGCCAAAATCACCGGGGCCACCCACGCGCTTTTTTTTCGAGGTGCCAACTTCAATCAATAATAATAATAATAATAATAAACTATTAAATTTAAAAAAAAATATTTTTTTGTATCTTTAATATGTAAATAAAAAAATCCTAAATATCCAAAACGATCCATTTTTATTTTCCTACAAAAAAACGCCCTTCAAAAAAGACATGAAAATCGGCTTAAATTACCAGACTACTACCTTAACATCAAAGTCAATGAAGTTTAGTATCAAAGTGTCCTTAAATTTGCCAAAATTAATATAATGAAGATAACAATAATGTTTTCTAAACAATATCAATTTTGCTAATGCTGTTTATTATGGCGGCAACTTTATCACGACAATTTTCTTGTTCCAGGAAAATCTCACACTATGCTGGGCACCCCGGAAGCTGGTCACACCCTTGGCGCCATTCCGTGTGCCATAGCGTGGCTGTTTCGTGGAATTTCCGAGCAAAGACAACGAACAGGGGCGAGATTCAGTGTGAGGGTCAGTTGCGTCGAATTAACAACCGGTCAGCAACAATTGAGGGATCTTCTCGCTGCCCACGCAAATGGTAGGTAATAGAATTCTATATAGAATTCAAACGAAACTTTTACGTATAAATAAATCACGCGTCTCGTATATTTTCATTTTATTATGTTTTAACGTAATGTTTTAAAAAGGGGGTCACCGTAACTTCGTATCATTTTCACGAATATTACCGATGTAATCATAAAAATGTATTATAAAAACGGTAAAAAATGTTACAAGTAGAATCAAAAAAATTTTACCAACCGTGACATTATTTCCATCGCTCAACTCCAGTCTCGTTAAGCTTCGAGCGGAAAAAAATAACGTGGCATAATTTGGAAATGCGACGAGAAGTGTACTTTCAAATATTTTTTACGTTTCGTAACGAGTTCGTTCGAACGACTGTCACGTTTTCTATGGTACTCGAAAATCTCCCGGGTTTGTACGAGCAGGGCGTTTCAGCGAGATTGGAGGGCAGGCTGTATAAGCCCTTGGTACAACCCTAAGGCTCCAGAGAAAGATAGAGAGAGAGAAAGCGTGCCATAGAGTGTACCAGCAGCTTCGGAACAATAAACGCTCTCTCGGTATAGAGCCAAAACTTTCGTCGTCCGAGAATATCTCTCGTTTCGTATATATACGTATATTAAATACAGAAGCTCTACACGTACGAGAGTACCCGTTGGCCCACACAGCGCTTCTCCCACAATTAATTTCGTGCCTCGAATAATACGGGCTCTGTGGGCATAATCGTTTAGATTAATTAGTGCCCAAGTGCGGACTAGTACCGTGTACTAGTCGTTCGTAATATCGTCATCGTCAGTTCTATCACGGATTCGTACATCGTTGTCTCGCTTCTCGTTATATTTATGCATTCAACCTGAAGTCATTTCTGCAGACTCTTGAAATGCTCATCAACGTTAAGAGACTCGAATGTATTTTTTTATCTTTTATGTTTTATAACAGAGCTAAAATGTGAACAATATTTATGTCAGTCTTAATGAAAATCAATAATGAATACAATTGTTTTATCAACTTTTTTCTTTTATTCCAATTATATGATCGAAAACGCGAATGAATTTCCATGCAAGTTTACTGGATTTCACTTTAATTTAAAGACGCATCATGAGGAAAATTAAATTGTACGATTAAAATTGGCTGAGTTAAAATCTCGGAACAATAATAAAAAAGTGATTGAAAATATAAAATATTTTCAATTTCAAGCGCTAATTCGCTGAATTTCCTGTGTCACGGGGAATCACGTACTGACGAACGACCGTGATTTTACGCTATCTCTGCTTCTGCCTATTTTGTTTGTTTGTTTGTAACGGTCAACTCGCGAGGTTTCCACACTCGAAAAATTCTTCGTCCGATAAAAATTCTACATGAGATTGACGATAGATGGGGTGCAGAGCACGGGGCATATCAGGAAAGAGTCTCCTCACAGGAAGTTCCGAAGAGGCGCAGACAGAGAGATAGAGAGAAAGAGAGAAATCGAACAAGCAGAGGGAATTTCGAAGGGTGCAGAGAGGAGAAACGAGCCAACTGGTCGACGAGTGGATGCTTACTTGTCTATATACGCGATCAGAGAAGCAGAGGGTGAACACGCTCGGGCGATGCTACGAGTGAGGGTCGATCAACGTTTCTGAAAATCAACCGCTGGGCAATCTCCTCTGTTTTCCGGCTCTCGACTGTAATAATATCGTAGCTTTTTGCTCGTTCAACTGATTTTTTTTTATTTCTATTTTTTCGCTCTTACGCAATTTCGCGATATTATGAGCGCACGAGAAGTTACTAAAAAATAAATGAGCTGTGAATAAAAGAAAAATCGTCTTTTCGAACTAATCGTTCGTCCAATTTCACGATTCATGGACTTACTCATATAGTTCATAAATTTCGTTATATCGTTACGTAACGTGGAACCATAAAATCCTAATTGGTAGCAGTTTCCTTTATAATAGATTATTATAATTTAATAACAGTTTAACTATAGTTTAATCACACTTTGCTTATAGTTTAATTATAAAGTTTGTTAACAGCCGGTCGATTCTAATCATGATAATAGCATCAGAGAGTAGTCGTAGTTATAAGAAAACTAATACAGAGGGAAAAAAGTTTTCCTCGTGAATACACGGTGCTTCGAACACTATATATGTATATATGGAATTATGTCGTTCACCCTCCGTCATTTCCGGAAGTTTGGTTAAGCGATACGTGAATAGGGCACTCCTCCTACATCTAAAATCACTAAATCTTTCCGCTCTTAGGGATTCGATACGAGGATCGAGGCTCCCATCAGTATTGTAGATTTTAGTGGACGGTCTGCCAAAGGACAAAAAGAGGTCCTCCGGAAATGGATATCTCGGGATAAACGCATTGGGCAAAAGACTTTATCCGAACGAGAAGCGCGCCCTTTTTTTTTTTTTCTTTTTAAAAGAAGACCCTTCGAAGCTCCCTTTGGCGCGCAATACATCTTCCAGAGGCAAAATCTCCTCGAGAATCTCGTGAATCTGCGTAACAACGAGTAGACCGTAATACACTTTCTCGGGAAATACGCGGAGACATATATCATTTACATGTAAATTTATCACGATAGACGTAAACTTGTCGTGGCTTATCTAAATTTGGGTTATGCGAATGAGTCAAACTGGTTCAGGGCAAATTGCCTCGACATTTAAAACGTTTCTCCGTAAATGGTGCACAAGTAAATTTGCGTGGAATAGAGACGGATATCCAATGGGCAATAACGTTTATCTTTACTCCCTCCTCACTCTGAGTATCTGCGAAGAAACAACAAAGTTTTATATTCGTCAAACGAACCGTAAAGATTTATATCGTTTGGTATATATATATATGTATAATAGTATTAATGACAAAAGCCCGTTAATTAGCGAAACTGTATATATACGTATAATTGGATGAATCCCCCGGTGGAGCTTTATGCGATAACGCTTGAAAAAACTTATTATAACAGTCTTGAGCTCTCGACGAAGGTCCGAAGTGACTCGTGACTTTTCACTGTCCCATCTCCTTTCTTCTTCACTACTTCTTCTTCGACTATGCTTATGCTCAGTTCCCGTCTCGCTCTGTTTCGCCTCACTGACTATACCATTTCGCGCCCTGATTCCGCGACATAGCTCTAAAAACGACGACTCTCCCATCCCCCTCTCTCTCTCTCTCTTTTGGCCCCCCACACGAACTTAAGCTAATTAAGAACCGGGAGTTTCAATTAATTTTCCAGCTTATTAAATAATTAACTGGGAAAATCGTCGTTGCGGCAGCGCTTTTATCTCGCCTCCTTTCTGCCTCCCTGTGTTTCGAGCGTTTTCCGTTTCTTACGATCCTCGCGCAACTTTACGTCGTACGTCTCGTACACGATTTTCAAAACCCGAGGCGTGAGTTTTGCCAGGGACAGCCCCCCCCCCCCCCCCCACCATCATTTCCTGGCATCCGGCGATTTCGTGAATACGAATTTGCATTCTATGGAATTTGTCGACCCTTGTCAACCCTTTTTCTCGTTGGACCATTTAAAATCTCGATCATCCTGAACGTAATTATGGCGAATTTTTTGCCGAGTTTTATTGACCAATCAAATTACGACAGAGAGAAAATGAGGAAAATTGAAGAGATAGAACCGTTAATTGGAAAAATTGATTGTTTAAAAAAAGTTAAAATAAACCGATCGAAAGTGTCATCACTGCCGTCGGGGAAACCTTCCAAAACTTAATAGCAACAAAATTGGATTAATTTTTTCATTCTCAAGTTACAAAATACTCGTTAAACGTTTTCGCGAGCTAGCGAAACTATCAGAAGAAGAAGAAAAAAGTTGATAAGAACGGTAACCAGAAGCGAAGCGTACCGGAAGCAGACAAAAAAGCGAAGCGAAAGGACGCAGTACAGAGGGTTGAACGGAGTTGGAGAAAGTGATAAAATGGTCTCGAGTGAGAAAAAAGAAGAATGAGAAAAAAGGCTAGACCACAAGAAATAGAGAGAGAGAGAGAGAGAGAGAGAGAAAGAGAGAAAAAGAGAAGTGAACAAAAAAATTGCAGAGAGGGCTCTCGGTTGCGTATATATAGTTCCCGAGGAATAAATTAGAAATATTAAATTAAACGCCGTTCGAATTAAAAGCTCCTGGTGCCCCACCTCTCCGCCACCAATCTCCCTCCGTTATAAATAAAGTTAGCTGGTAAATGAGCATTCCCGGGTGTATTCGCATTGCCAAGTGATTTATAAAATACCCGAAACTGGTGCACATAGCCGAAACAGACACGGGCAACCATAGACACGCGTATATACATGTATATAAACAAAAAACATATATCATAAAATATATATGTACATTGCGGACTTATATCGCACAGAATATCATAAATATATGTACACAATATGTGTATTTATATAGATATAACGAGAAGACCATTCGGGAGTGCCGTAGACGATTCTTTACCTGGCGTGCTGTTGAAAATTCATGCCCCGGCTGCTTATTACGAAAGCTAGGTAGCTTTCTCGCGTGTCTCGTACACCTATCCGTGCTTAAACCCGTGCGCGTTGCCGGGGAAAACCGACTCGATTCTCCTCCTCCCTTTCAATCCCTCCTCCAACATCCAACACTATGCTCGGCACCGCTGCTCCATCATCCGTTTTATCCTGAAACGGATGGCCTCGGGCATCCCCTTTCCTTCCCCTCCCCGGCTGAACTCTATGTATAAACTGTTATATATCCTAGAACGTGTAAGCTACACGCTGTGCGTGGCTCTCGGCTTGAGGGGGCTGGTTGGGGGTTCGCTTATTTCGCGCGAAAACGGAAATGTACGGGGGCATAAACCAGACGAAATGTTCTTTAAGAGCGCATACGGTGTACGGTGTACACCACCCAAGGAAACAGACCCCCCTCCCCCATCCCGATAGAGAACCACTGGGTACTACAGAGCCTACAATTTTGCCGGTCAATGCGGTGACTTTTGCTGTGTTCCCCGTGAAAATACCCTAATTCGAATCCAGTCGCAGCTTCATAGCAGCTGGACAGGACACCCAGGGTGAAACATATTTTTTTTACGGGCGGGAGAGAAAAAATGATCACTGTGGGGCCACGCGGTTTGGGTCATGATATGACGGAAAGTCGACAGAATAATCTCGGCGATAGAGGGAGTAAGAATACGGGAGTGAATAATGCGGAGAAGAGAGAGGACTTTGATGGTAGTGTTGCAAAAGCATCGAAGCTCTTTCGGCATTCGAATCCCGTGAAAACGCAATTTATCCACCGTGAGCCGGGAGTCTCTGCGAGTTATCGTGACTTTCGCGCGAAGGGTGAACTCGGATGAAGGGCAAAAATCCTCTCTGCGGAATATCTAGGTGGTAGACCCTGACAGCTGGAAAGTACAAACTTTTACGGTTATCCAGTTATTGGCACTCTAACAGTCATTGGCCGATTGTGTGGCTGGAGAGAAAGTAATTACAGTAGTTTGTGTTACAGACGCGAAACTTGACGATGGATTTAAGAGGAAGGCGTACATGTACCACGTGATACTTGAGTGAGGGATAGAGATAGCTGCAAATTCTTATTGGTATTTATCGGTTGTATAATTTCGGAGAAAATACATTTTGTGTTTTCGAAGTGGTGTTGGGGGGTGTGATACATCCTCTTAAAATCCTAATTGGCATTAGGATATTATCTATGTACGTATGTAAACACGCGCGAAGATTTTCTCGTAACTAGAGATGGATGATGCCAATGGTAAGAAGTTCATAAATATGGATGTAGGAACGTAGATCCTTCAATATCCATTCAAAATGCGAAACTTGATCAAGAATGATAATAATTTGTGGCAATTTATATATTATATATTAAATTCGTTAAATTCGTAATATATATTAAATTCGTTATATATTATAACGAATTTAATGAAAAACAGAATTTTATTTCCATGTTTATGAATTTGAATGGCTTTCTTGTTGCCAAATTTCTTTTTTGGATTATTATACATCATTTAGACATAATCTTTCAAATTTGATAATAATATTTGTACATCAACGATTCTAAGACTTCCACAACGGTTCCAGACGGACGGAACAAGTGGAAGCGTGCCGGAGAATTAAAAAAAAAACTGTTTCCGATTCGCACCTCAACGTCTGAGAAGTTTAATCAAACGGAACAATGCAATTTTTTGTACTTTACTGGTTGAGAATGAAATTTCTATTGGCCTGCTGTTAATGCCAATCACTATCTTCCGGTTTTACATCAGACTTATACAGTTTCCACGAGAGCCGTTCCTTCAAGCTGGAGGATCATCCATTATTATTCGTTTGTATTCGAACCGCGCGCGTAGCATTACCCCCTACCGGAGATAAGCAAGAATACAGCAGGGTATATGGAGAAACCAGGAAATGGGAAAAGAGACACAAGAAGATTTCGTTTTTATTTCATTTCAGTCTGCCCCTCTCAAGTTGCCGCTATGCGTTTTCTCTCTCCCGTACGTAGAGTCGAGGAAGTAAAGGGAAGCAAGGACGAGCATACATAGCGCTAAGCAAAAGGTATAAACACAGAACATTCGTACAACCGCACGTCACAGATGCTGGCAATATTACTACGGCTCCCCCTCTGATCTCTTTTATGGATATTGCCCCAAGCGCAGTGAAGAAACCACCGTGCACTTACTACCATAGTTTTAGGATAGTCAGCGAGGGACCTCCTTACCGTGGAGAGGATCTTATGGGGTTGGTGAGAAAAGCTTGGCCTCCTGATTCTTCGGTCGTTTTTCTATAACCGGCAACTATATATATGGGATACCACGTGCTGAAATATTATTGTATTACCAGGTTCTTCCTTATCGTTCATTATCCCCCATCTACAGTCACACCAAGGCTTATACTCTTAGACAAGCATTGTGGCAACATCACAACAAGGATACGGTGAGAATGCCTTGGTCCCGGGAGATCATAAAAGCTATATTTTCAGTTAGCTCGCTGAAATTTTTCTCGTATGGATCTTACCAATACGCGGATCAATTGACAATGAAAAAAAAGATTTCTGACTCTTTTTTAAAAGTTAACAAACTACAAATGGATAAGTCGTTAAAACACGGTAGAAATAAAAGAATCATTGGCAGTTCTCGATATTGTTTAAATTTACGAATGGACAAGAGGGTTCACATTATAATGTGCAAAGCTTGGACTATGCACAAGTGTATAATGCGAGATACATTTACTCAATCGTGGGAAATATTGTCTCGGAAACGTTAACGTTCAAGTCTCTCATATGGATTAACAGCGAGGTTGACGTGCCTCAGCGATCAGGTATAAGTCCACATACTAGTGAATACTTGGATGGGATGTTTATACCTGCGTGGGATGACGAAAAATGTGCGAAAAGTTACTTTTACGACCGCAACGTATACATGACTATCCCGTATCAATATATTTACCCAGTGGTCCTATAAAACGTATCGTACGATTTTCTTTTATCACATTCTCCCTTCTTGTACGTCCCTTTTTTTTGTCGTAAATTAATAATTCGATCTCTTCACTCTCAGCTTTACACCTTGTGTACACCTGCTGACATTGCCATTTTGCTTGTTTCTTCACATCACTGTACGCACACTATCTGTTGAAAATCGAAACACTCGAAACACGAAGTACATTCCATTGATCGCTGGATCAATGAAACTGCATGGATCGTTGGATCATGCAGTTCCATGGATCGCTGCAATACACATTATTTTATGTCCCCTTATTCGTATAATACTGCTGTACCACCAGATATTCTAAAACAACGATACCCGAAGTGCGAGCGTATCTTGTAGATCAATGATTCTTGACGGTATTACGATCATTTTGTATATTCCACCGGCGTGCTGAACCATCAAAGATACGAGAGACAGTCTAGGTGCTCTCTCGATTTACTATTCTACGACAATATTCATACGTTCGTACATTTCCTGTCTGTGTTTCATATCTTTCACGCTGCGTCGCGTCTATTCTGCGTTTAATTTTATGTGTCTCGTACGTTTTCACGATTAGCGTTCAAATAATATCACGAATATCAGAAATTCTTTGCTAAGATATGTAACGTTTTCGATACATAGGGCAGGGAGTGAAAAGGGATAATCGTGAACGATTCAAGGCATCGATTGACCCTGCCAATATTTTTGTATTACAACAGGGGGCTGAAAAGTTTAACTCAAATTATAATTCGAGTATGTTTAGAATGACGCAATTTTTCATCCATGTCAATGAAGAATCGTCAAACTTAAAGTTATCCGTGACTTCCGTTTCACCCTTCTTCGCTCCAGTTTCACGTGCGTCACATCAATTCACGACGCTGTTAAAAATTCTTTATGGTTTCTCCATAAACGTCTGGAGAACGATGATTCGCGCTAGAACGTTGGCAACTGAACTAGAAAGAAAATACGAAATTCCATGGAGATGAGTACATGAAAATTGTCGATTCTAGGGTTGAATACGAAATTCGGTGAATTCTCAGAAGTTCCGAGTGTACCGTTGATAGCTCTCGCAAGGGTTGAAGCAGTTTCCTCGGAGTGACGGACGTATATATGTATACGAACGTGTTTATTATCTTTTGCAGACTCGGAACAGTCACCGGCCGTCTATCTGAGGGATGATCCTCTGTTCGGTACACTACAGTTACAGCAACACAGCGAGCTGAGAGCACCGACTGCTGAACGTGCAGCGTTCTATCTCGATGCTGCAGTTGCCGGACGTCAACGTGAAGACGGCGATGCCCACATGCTGTACACCCTTCACGTGTATCAGTACAGCGTTGCTGGAAAGGGCGGTGGTACGTAATATCGAAGACGCGTATCCCAAAATTCCCGTTTATGCACGTTCAACTCACGTATATAACTGCCAAGGGTCAGCGAATATCTTCTCTCGTGACGCGTATATCCAGTTGCACAATCACCGTTCGGTATAATATCGTCGGAGTGACACTGAACTTGACATCGTAATTCCGCAATTATGTCATTCTGCATCATTGTCACAGCGAGTATACGTGTATTTCTTGCCGCGCGACGCAACATCGTTAAAAATATTTATAACGTCATTGCCAGGCTCGAGATATATAGGAAAACCGTAAGCGATGATAAAAATGTTTATTGCCAGCAGTCGCTCTTTTATAGCCTTATAAAAGTCTTCTACCGCGGTATTGCATAGTTTATTGTCTTCCTTTTGTTACCGCACACCAATTTTATGGTTTATATACCATTGCATCTCCCATATTTCGCCTCAATTATCCGATTGCCATGAACGTAATGATTTTTTCCAAAAATAACGTCAAATCAAACTTGTATCAACGTCCCGTGAATTTACAGTTGCCGGTGGTAGAAGCAGGCTTCATCTGATGGATCTTGGAAATTCGGATCGTGGAAAAGCGTCAGGTGGTATACCGCTATCGGGTTTGGGCAATATATTACTAGCCATATTCAACGGTCAGAAACATTTACCCTACAAAGAGCACAAGTTGACGCAATTGTTGAAGGAGTGCCTCGGCTCGTTGACCTGTCACGCGGCAATGATCGCTCATGTCTCACCAAACACCCAACATTACACGGAGACACTGACGACCGTGCAATTAGCCTCGAGGATACATCGTATGAGGCGACGAAAAATTAAATTTGTCGGTGGTGGAACTCAGGGTACGGGTAGCGGCGGTAGTTCGGGTGAAGAGGCCGCAGCGAGACAAACGAGCGAGTGTGATCCAAGCTCGAGCGATCTTTCGGCCGATACCGTTATATACGTTGGTCCCGGTGCCGATGACGCTACCGACGGTGAACATCCACCGGTTTATCTGCCGAGCTTGAATTCCGGTGATCAACGTTGCGCAATGGGACGAGTATTGCGTGGCTCGGCCGCTGAAAGACCTAGCAAAATACCCGAGGAACGGAGTCCCGCTCATAAAGCTACAAAAGTCGTGAAGGCGCTGACGCAAACAGCCTCGAAACAGACATCGCCGGCACACAGTGCAACGCCAAAAGCCAGTCCAGCTAGAAAAGCTTCGGCGAGCGGTAAAGCATCGTCGAGCGTGAAAATTTCCGATTCACCAACGAGCAAGATACCCGTTATACCGTCACAGGGCGGCGGTTGTTCCGACGAGCAATGGATAGACGGTCCGAGAATCTCAAAATCCAAAGTAGCCGAGGCAAGGCACATGCTCAAAGAGGCCCATCACAAGAGGGAAACGTGGATAGACGGTCCTATGCAATTGACCGGTTCGCCGTTGCTTCACAGTCAGCAACACTCGTCGGGCTACGGGTTTATGGATAATCATAAGAAAATAATGATAAGAAAATGGGTCGAGAATCAATCGTCGCAGATTCAACGTGCCAAACATTCGGCCTCATCGAGAACGGAAACGAAAACGAGCGCGCAGTCTTCCGGTATATTCAAGGAAATGACGAGTTTCAAGAGTTGCGACGATAACGAGGATGACACGTCGTTGTCGACAGTCGACAGTGACAGTTTCAAGGCTACCGATATCGAGGACATTACGGAGAAATTAGGCGCTAAATTGAATCTACTGAATGTCAAATCGAACACGGATTCGGGTCTCGATCTTACGGCAAGTCCGATAATGGACGATAGTTTCGACAAGAGCCGAGTCGATACGCAATATGACGAGGATGACGACGAGGAAATTGTCGTTCCACCGCCGTTGCCGCTCATCGAACCGTTGAGCAACGGTGTTAGTCGCGAAGTATCGATGGAGAGTCTTAATCTATCGCACAAGGACATTACACTGCCGTCGAGACACTCGTTGTCATCCGAGGACGAGATACTACTCGAGATCGTTGAGGTCGAGGATCTCGAGCCTGTGCCGATGCAAGATTCCTGTCTTCAAGTTACCGAGGAGGATATTGCACTGTGTATGGGAGAAAATCCATTGCCCGAGAGCGATCAGGAGGAACATCCTTTGAGGATACTGAGCCAGGAAAATCTCACCGTTGTCTCCACCTTTACCGGTTAGCCTTTTTCATTGTTATCCGAATTAACTTTTATATTTCATACGAGACAATTATCTTCTTCGCTCAATTGATGTGCCATTTTGTTACCTTTATTGCTTCGAACGGATAAACGATAAATATCTATATTTTATGGGGAAAAAGGGCGATAAATGAAACAACTGGATATTTCTTTCAGATTCTATGTCAGTGATGTCGGACACCGATAGATACAGGCCGCACTATCCACCGTCCGTAGGTGCAGGTGTCCTACCACGGCCTTACTTCGATCACGAGGACTTTCTCGAACAAGAGACCAGACACAAGTTTGACCAATTGGCGCGTCTTCATGAGCTCTACCAGAGCAAACTAGCCCTGGCTAACGTCTCGAATTCGGCAACTTATCAGAGAGAAAACTCGTCTTCCGTGAGCGTCCGGGACACCCCGTGTAAGTTCAGTGACACGAAACTTCGAATTAGTTTGCGATTGGAGATGTAATTTGGGAGGAAATTTATAGCAATCAATAATATAGGCTGTTAGGTAGGATGAAAGTTGTTCTTCCGTCCAACTTGATATTTGCCCCTTTAAACGTTTCGAAAATACATTTTGTTGGATTTCGTTAATATATTTTTTTCAATTGTGACATTACTTCTATTTTCTAGATGTTTATTTTTTAAAACAAAAAACAATCCTTTTCTCCATTTTTTGAGATTTGTATCTCAATATATGCTTAAACGAACGTAGAAGCGATTCGATTTACGATCCAACCTTTTCTTCCCGCCCCCCTCGCGGACTTCTCTGTCGGAGTAACCCCTAAAAACATTAAAAATATCTTCGGTTCAATGAAACCTGGAAGATCATACATCCAGCTTTTTGAAAAAAGGGTCTTCAAAATTGCGTCAAACTGTAAACTCCTAAACCCGTAGAAATAGCGATTAAAATTTGACTTTTCGTCCAATGATGAGATTTTAAGAAATCATAAATTGCAGCTGCCACAGTCTTCCGTCCACCATCGCGCTGTCAGTCACTCTCATTGTCCGACGTTCTGTTTAACGACGCGGCGAGTAATCACGGGAGTATATACAGCGAGCCGGCGTACATAGCCGGGAAAAGCGAGCAGGAGAAGATATGCGACAATTGTCGTCAGAGTATGTCGCGTCCGGCAACGGCGTCGTACTGGTATCCGAGTAGCGTTGCCCATCTCGCGAGTCCGAGAAGATACTGCGGCAAACTCGGCGAGTGTAATATTTCGAGTCTGCGACATCCGGACGGTGCGTCGAATCCAAATTTGAAGGAAGAAATCGAGAGGATACCGGGCAACGGTGCGTCGGGTTCGGATCCCGAGGAGGAATACGTCGAGGCTAAGAAATTGTTCACGACAGCGGAAAGATCCGAAAGAACGGTCACCGGAAAGTCCGATATCGAGGAAGATGTTAAAGTACCAGGTAACTAACGAATATCAACGTTATTAACCTTTTTTTCTTTTTCTTCTTACCATGTGAAAGAGATTTCAGTCTAAAACGTCGCGCGAAAGGGGTGCGCGATGTAATCCCCTTTCGCGACGTATTTATCTGAGGTCGTAATTTATACTTTTGACATTTTAAACAATGACAAAAGAAGTGAATCCTATTGTATGATTGAAATTCATTTTATCGTCATTTTCAAGTCGTCCACATTTTTTTCAAGCGGTAAATTTGCAACTTTTCGTTTGCCTTTACGCAATTTTCTTATCTGGTTAAAACATTTTCTGTTTTTTTTTTCGTACTATTTCAGCGGCAGTGCCACTGCAGCTATCAATTCCGTCCTCGGTTCCGTCCTCCGGACGTATGCAGCGTAAAATTCTTAGCCTCGGTTCGTCGTTCGTTCTCAACAGGGAGGGTTACGATTCGGGGGCTGACTCGACACCTCGCGCTGCCAAATTATCCCCCGCCACACTATCCAGACATCGAGCCGAAAGTTCAGGCTACGATAGCGTCGTCAGAGACAGTGAGACCAGCAGTATAGCAAGCGATTCTTCGCGACAGACCAGTGCACTTCAGGAGCATCAAGGTAAAGTCAATTTTGCTTCGAGCAAAACCTTCATAAAAAAAAACCATATTCCCTTTTGGTGAATTTACTGAAACTAAAGTGTCCCGAAAAATTCATAACGTTATCAATTATCCTGCTGTATTTAAAAAAGTACACTTGCACATATTTATTGCTCAATTGTTCATTAATTGACACCATTAACAAATGGGAACTCTTTATTTTCTTGTTGTCACTGAGGATCCCATTTTTTTTTTTTGTTCCACGATTTTACTTGTTTAATTCACTATAATAACTCAACTCCCCAAGACTTATTAACTTTATTGATATTCTCGCTTGAAAATGAAAAAAAATAAAATAAAAAATAACAAGAAGAAGAAAATAATTCAAAGTCTTGAGTAAGGGCGCGAGTAGCTTGCATAATTTCTCACGATCCTTCACCTTTCAATAACGTCTCATTAATCACGACGTGAGCCTGGGCATTCGGCGAAGTCGTGACGGCAGGGAAATCTCCGCTCGAATATTCCTCGGTCCATCAATTTTTTAAGTCCCACTCGACGGCGATGTCTGAGCCTCCTCGCTTCACGAGTACCACTGCAGAAGGAATACTTGATTTCTTCGCGAATCGTCGACCGGGCATGTTTCCACGAGATTTGTCCGAAGAGCCCTCTCTGAACGATTATATATATATATACATATATTTCGCGATTTATTATTCCCTATCGTAGATTGCAAAGAATCTGGTAATTTCACGAATGTTCATTTACAAGCACGTTAAACGTCTTGAGCACTTTCCCCTCGTACTTTTTCACTCTTCGTCAAACTCATTTATTCTCACTCATACTTGTTTAAGCAAAAAAAATGCTGTTGATTGATTTTATCAATTTTTTTTTTAAATAACAAAATATAAAACGCTAAAAACGTTCCCCTCCCCTCGTTCGATGATTCTTCTCAGGTGGTGCACTGGGCGTTCTAACTTCGACGTTGTGCGGATGTTTCAGCGGTGGGACAGCCGGTGGAAGGGTCAGGCCACCGGTTGCCACGGTGTCATCGAATACCCGCGGGGATTCTCGAATACACAGGCGAGGACGTGGAAATACTGGAACGACGCGCACAACTGCGCTCGGAGCCGCGTGGCACGATGTCCAGGATACACAACCTGCGGCTGCGCCAGCTCCTTCTTAGGCTCGAGCTCAGACAGGCCAAGAAAAGACTAATGGTGCCCGACGATCGTTGGAGTTATGAACGTGAGTTTGTCTTCATTTTATTTTTATTTTTTAATCCACCCCAATGGCTTGACGGGACGCCGAATCGTAATTTTTGAATTTTCGATATAACGTTTTTTTATATACACGACTTTTCTTTTGTAATTTCTTTTTTTCATGATACGTCACTTGTTTCTTTCATGTTTTCCGTTGTATATTTGCCAAAAACTAACCGAAATTATTTAATGTCATCTCGTGACGTGGGTAGAATAAGCGATAAAACTATTTTTATTCTCAAATCAACAGTTCACGTTGAGAACAGTATGGACTGGCGAGATCCGTCGTTTCTCGAGGCTCTGGAGTCCGAAACGTTTATACTGCAGAAGAGGGTCGAAGCATGCAAGAGTCACGTATTACTCGTGACGTGTTTCGACTCGTGTCCACTTCAGAGAAGAAGACACATCGAGCCGCCGCCTGGCATAAGAATAACATAACGTAGACTAGGATCAGTGCGCTGGACAGCGTGCTGATCGTTATTCGGTCACGATAATTTGCCTGGGACTCGCGAACATATTCGTTCCACTTGATTTTTATTACAAAATAAACGGGGGATGAGAATTAAACAAAAAAAAACTTAAAAAAAAAACGTTTACTTTTTCGATAAGATCTCCGAAGAGAGATTGATCGCAAAGGTGCGTGAAACGTGCTGAGCTTAAAAAACGTCGATCGATCTCTCAGACTGCCGTCTCATCATCGTCATCGTCATCGTCATCGTTGATTCCATCAAATTCACTAATCATCGACTGGCATTATCATCGAATCGTCATCATCATTAACGTACTTAAAAGTAATAATCATCGTGCGTTTAAGATTTAAAACAATAAAAAAAGTCCGATCGAGAGTTTGGAGGAATCAATTTGTATGAAAGAAAAAAACGAAAAAGAAACACGACTTCCAATAAAGACTGTTGGCCGTTTGCCAAGTTTTAGTATTTTGACGAGCACAACGAGACGAATTACACAATAGGTTTGCTCGTACGAAGAAAAAAAAAATGAAATCAAGGAATGGACATTGGACTTAGGTAAGGGATAGAATTTTTCGTCCATCATGTGGCATATTGTCCGTGAAACATATTGGATAAAAAGTTGAATTATAAACTGAGTGCGATTGTTTCGCGGGCTAATTACGCTGCTAGTAAAAAAAAAACAAAAATATATAGAAAATTCAGAACAAAAATTTGGAAAGAATATTGAAAGATGAGGAAATTTCGAGATCGCGATCTTTTTGATACGATGAATCATTTTGTGATTCGTTATCGGTGTCGTCTTAGTAATCGTGAGTGGGGCTCGCGAAATCGTGATTAAAAGGATTTATTTCAGAGAAATTATTTATTTTTAAGTCATTAGATCGCTATTTATTTGCTGAATGTACAATTTATTTCATTAAAATATAAATATTTGAATAAAATAAAACATTTATTTCAGTTAAACAAATATTGGACTCATAGACTTTTTATCTTTTTCTCTGTACGGTTGACGATCGTTAAGATTTTCGAAAATTGTTGAATACATTTTGTTTGCTTGTTATTACTGTAGTACAATACAAAGCCATATGAACCGAAAGTATCTCGATTTTTTTCGATCGCGAATACTTCAGTGCGAACCGGTATATACATATATGTATATATATGTGTATATATGTATGTATACATATATATATATGAATATAAAAAGCAGACATGTTAGTGATTTTCATCCGTCGTGACAAATTCGCGAATTGTAACGAAAAAAAAAAGAAAAAAAATGTTATTGTCCTAAACAAAAATGTTGGCCACGAGATTGAAATTATTGACATCCCTGACGAACAGGAATGGGTATCATTCGTATGAAAATTCATTAAAAAATCACTTTATAATGGAATAATTATTATGAAACTCTAAAAATTATAATTTTTCGTTCGAACAATTGAAAATTGTACTTAACAATTATTTCATTGGAAAAATATCTTAAATTAATTTTTGTTCTTTCATTCGAATGTTGCCCATGTCTGCTGGCGAGAAATTGATGAATAACGGACGATGAGTGAGAGCCCGTGAAAACGGGAAATACATTGACGAACTGCCAAAAAAAAAGGAAAAAGAAGAAAACAAACAAACAAAACTTAAAAAAAAACCGTTATACGATTAACAATTAATTAAAGGAGAAACGCCGTTATTGATATATTATTAATGCACGCACGTTCGTTCGAGTAATATTATCGTAGCTTTAATCGTTAATCGCAATTACCGCACGTCGTAGGGTTCTGTAATTCACTTTAGGGAGAAAAAAAAACACAAAGTCATGAATGGAGAAACTTAATCGTAACTTTTGGTAATTTGCAAAGGATAATCGAGGCTGTTCGAGTTGACAAATTGGAAAGCGAAAATGATGAAGTTCGACTAAAACGTGAGAGACATAAACAATGGCCAAAAGAATTTTGTACATCATTTACGAATAAAAAAAAAACGACCAAATCGCTTTCCAATTTTCCTAAATCGTTTCGATAAATGATCAATCCAAACTCCCGTCTTTCTCGTCCATACTGTAATTTCTGGATTTTCGTGCAAGGCTAAACGGTGTGTTGAAGCGAAAACGAATTATACAAGCGATTAGCTCCGTCGTTTAAAACCAAAAAAAAAGAAAAACACTTGCCCCAACAGACTGATTTAGAGATTTAGTGAGCGAGCGAGTGAAACAAATTAAAGTAAAAAGTTTTCTCCATTTACCGTATTCGTTAATGGTATATGACGATAAATTTGTACGCCACAAAACACGAAATATTCCGTAACGAATTTCGTAACATCGAATTTTTCAATTATATCCGAAAAAAAAAATGTCAATTTTAAATTCGCTGATAATAAAATTTCAATTTTTACAAACAAACTCATTGCTACTCAATTCAATTTTGCGAGAATGTTAGAATTTCACAAATAACGGAAAAGTCTGTCCCCTTGTCTCACTTAACTTATCAACTCGATTGCCGAATGAATCTGCTATTTCCTTACCGAATTATATCTTGAACTTTTATGAAATCTTGAAGAATATTCGATCTCCATCGAAATACACACGAAAACGTTACGAAATTCCAAATTAGGATGGATAACTTAAAGTATCACACAGAAAACATCGAATTTCGTTAATCAATACACACACATACACACATGCATCTATACGTCCAGTTCCCCAATAAGTCTATCATCGATTTTTTTTAATTATCATTGTCATAAACTTTCGATCTGTGTTCGTTGAGAAAAGAAAAGAAAAGAGAGAAATTGAAATGTCCGAATAGATTATCGAAAACGGGAAAAAAAACGGCCAGGTCGTGATCGAACAAATAACGATCGATCGCGTCACGAACCGGCAAAGAGAGTGAATCGGAGAGAGTCCGTCTGCCGTTAAGAAAAAATGAAAAAAAAAAGTAAAGAAAGAGAGATAGTCCTTCTACATCCCACTAATACATCTTTGTATCATAGTAATTGTACCATATTTATATTTTATATGTACAAATTAGTTACGTAATTTCTTGTAATAAAGATCAATTTACAATGTGCATCGAACTTTCAATTATTTCATTCCTCGTTTGTATATATATGTATGTCATTTTTTTTTATGTGTAATATTTTTACTCTCGGTTTCTGTGGCACTGATCTCGCGAAAAGGAACGGAAGCGTGTAACAGGAAGCCCGAGAAGCGCGCGCTATTTGATTTGACCAATGAGCGCACGCGGTGGTAGCGTTGGCCGTCAGATGGTACCAACTCATTTTTCGAGAGGTTAGTACTGTCAGCGTGTGCATGTGTGGCGAGAAAGAGAAATAGAGAAGAACGCATGTTCGTAAAAGAGTCCGGCGACGCTCGAGGGCAAAACCTCCCGGACACCGGGCTCTCTCTCATTCTCTCGTGCCTCGCTTCTTCCCGCGTGCTTACCCAGCAACACGCGTCTCATTATTTGTTTTCAACGACAGCGTCTCAATTCACGCGACATTCGTAAACTGTGTATTTGAACTCACCAGGGAAAAGGCCACGGAGCTTTACTCGATAATCTCTTATGATGCAACGCGATCATCGCGTTGTTAATTTAATAAATTTAAAAAAGTTAAAAAGTTAATAAAGCTATTAATAAAAGTGCGCGCAAATTAAGGCTTTAGTGTGAAACGGTGTAAACGAGCATCTCACGGGGACAAGGGTTCTCGAGGTCGAGCGCGTGCCGAGTTTCAGCTTCGAGCAAATTTTCGTGTGTGAGTGCACGCGTCGTGCCGGCAGCATCGCTGACTCTCTCTGTATCAAGGCCTTCACGGGTCGCATACGCGAAAGGTAAACAAACTATGAGCCGGCTACGTCGCGGTTTTTTCTCAACAGTGCTCGTAACTATCGCGTTTAAGTCTCGCATAGGAAATAATATTGCCGAAATACTATTTATTCCAATGATCGACAGTAGCGCTCATCTCAACGTAGCGAGCTCACGCGTCAGTGGAACTCAACGACTTCGAATCAGTGCCGTCTCGCGTTTGAATTTTCGCTCGAGTTCTGTGACGTCACGAGCCGCTGAGTTTCGTACTCAGTGACCCTCATCTCAACATCTTTCGGACTTTGCAATTGCAATTCTTTTTTGCATTTTGTCTCGATTTTCGATTTCGCGAGTGCTCGAGTCGGGACTTTTCGAACGGTGTGTTCGCATTTTTGTGTTTATTCTCGAGCTTCGTAATTGCGACTTTTTCATTTTTTCTCGGTTTTGATTTCGCGAGTGACGTGGTTAGATAATGACGAACGTATTTCGGTACCGAACTTCGATTGCTGCGTACAATTTAAACGACCGGCCAAAAGAGCAGCTGGTGTAGCAATCTATCGCAAGAACAACAACTAACACGTTGTGACTCCTCATATAGACATCACTTATCGTCAAACAAGTGGACTGGGTGTTGTTACTCAAGATATTGGGGACATATGTGCGGCAGAATGCCGGTAGTTGTCTACATTTCTCCCAATCATTCAACACAAAAAATAATCGATTTTCTCCATTTCGTACTTTTACCATATACCGAAGGTGGTTCCGCTCTTTAAAAAAAAAACTATCACTCTCTTCCCATGATTTTAAGTCGTGATTTTAACGTAAACTTCAGTTCGCCTGGAGCTGAGCCGCTCATAGCTTTTTTAAATGATGAACTCAAGCTCGAAATGAACACAGATCGAAATGTCTCGACAACTAACAGTGGTACTGTTATTGATGCAGTTTTTCAACGATTTTTAAATACTTTGAAATCACAAATATATGCCTCATATTTTAGTTATCATTAGTCTATTGTCTCCGCTCTCCCTCAAATTGAATAAAAATACCTGTCATCAATAAAAAATTGCATTACTCCTAGTGTTCATTAAATAAAATACAATTTTCATTAAAAAGAATTATTCTTCGTTACGAAAAATCATTTCCAATAATACCTGAGCCATTTTTTTCAGGATATAATGTTAGTGTTGCTTATTACCAAGGTGAGATGTCAGATATTACACATCATATGCGACTACTGTAAGGGTCGTAATTTAACTAACCTCTGTTTTTCAATCTATTGAACCTTCTTTTTAAATCTCAAAAATCCAAAAAATTAGTCGCTACCAGAATTTTTTACCCACGAAATCGTTTAAAAAAAAATAACTACTGGAAGATTTTTCACAGAATCACGAAAAGTGTAAAGAACAAGTGAAGAAACAAAATGTCCCTAGAGAAAGAAATAAAAAACGTTTTCGTAAGATTTTGTCTTGATTGGAATTCCAAAGACAATTGTTCTAGAAGAATGACGTAATGTTTTGCGAGACACGTATCAGAAACGGGGGTTTGCAAATGTAGGTCCACCTCCGTTCGTCTGACGCTCTTCGTTTCACAATATTTCCGGAACCGCCGGAATGATGACCGCCGGCGGCCCCGTACCTCAAGTGCATAGAGCGACTGCAGTGCAATTACCGAGTCGTAAACCCTACGCGCAGCTGCTGCTTTTGCTGCATCATAGCCAGTGCGGTGCCGCAATATGAGTGAGTTGCGACGAATTAAATTTAAAAAAATATATATATCCGGGGGAGTTCAAGAGATGCGATATTCTTATTCAAAGTAGACACGGAGCCATATGAGTTGCCTCGACGACAGAGACCGACCGCGCAGCAAATATAGCCATTAAGAATTTGTCAGTTTTTATTTCGAGCATAATTAATTTAAAAAAAAAATCACTCACGTCGGTGAGACGAGTAAAGTAATTGATATTTATGCAACTTAATTATGAAATATTTACTCATAATAATAAGTAAATGTTTTTATAATTGTCATAATATATAAAAAAAACTGTTGTAACATTTATATTAATAATTATTTATAGAATTGTTGAAATAGCTTTTGATATTATAACAATTGCGTATTCAAATTATTGTAAATAATTATTTACATAATAATTAATCGGAAAAATGAAAAAAGATGAAAATTACTTCAGAGATTAAATGGGAAATTAAAAAACGAAACGAAAAATATTCACCAATTTCCCTCAACTTAAATAAAAATCAATCGTGTAACGACAATCGATCGTAAATCACAACTTTTCAGATCTCCCAGAATTTCATCTGTGCGAGAGACAGCTTTACGATGAAAAAAAATTCGAGGTGGCCATGTCAACATTTCTAAATCACAGTGATTTTTTTCTTCAAACTTTCGTTAAACTCAATAACGCGAAATTTTATTGTTTTATGAATTGATTCATCACTGCGCGAAATTATGATGCTGAAGTTTGCATCGTTGGAACACAACGCGAATAGGTTTTAAAATTTTTATTTTCAGTATTGCTCTTGCTTCTCGTGGGCATTTAGGCCCAGGTCCTTGAAAGAGACGGCACTAAAACGTTTTAACGATTTTTGTCATCGATAATCCAATTTTGAGGGCGATTAATGGTGTAAAAAATCTATTTTCGTTGCATTCCAACGATGCAAACTTCAACATCATGCGAAATTTGAAAGTCGATGATGACTTTTGAAGTTACAGTATTTATAGCATTTTTTAAGAAAAAAAAAATGAGCTCACAATATTAAAGTTCTTTAATTGACTGATAATCAAAGATTTACAATTAATTGCAAAAAAAAACAAAAATCGCAACTAACAATGTACTTTTATCCCTTTCTGTCTCTCACTACCATGTATTTGGTGAGCGATCTCCAAATGTCCGAAAACTTATTGCAGCGATGGATATAGCGAGATAATAAAGTGTTATTAAATAAAAACCGTGTTGGTCCTAGTTCGATGATAATCATGACGTGTACGTCATCGTTTAAATATTGACACATATATATATATATATATATATATATATATATATATATATATATGTGTGTGTGTATTTGAGAGTATATATGTGGGGGGGGTCGAGTTAAAACAGACTGAAAAGTCTACAGAGTGTAAGTATAGTTTCTCGGTGAGGGAGAAAACGATTATAGTATATAGCGAGAAGGGGGCCCCCGCGCGAGACAAGTCAGAAAGCATTCAAGGGTGGGGCAAATGTTCCTCCGCGTGCTCTCTCTTTCTCTCTCTTCAAACCCATAACAGATCCACGGATACCATACTGCTCATAAGCCATCGTCGCGTCTTGCCACTCGAATTTATCACCAGTTACGAGGAGTTTGTAGTTCCCCGAAGGCGAGCGTGAAAAACGTTTGATACTCGTGAGAGAGAAAAACGAAGAAGCAAAAATACGATTAGGGGTTCTCTTTTTTTCGTGCGACCCGACGAGTGTGAGTCGTCGTCGTTGTCGACGATCAGTCGCGTTTGGGCATCAAGTCGGTCAGGATGAATCGTGGCGCGGGTTTAAAGTTTCTCATATTGTTACAAACAATAACGTTATTGTTAACCGGTGCTTTTGCTCTTACGCGTGAAAATTTGTATCCCTACGCTCTACCGGGCACTTTGACCCTTCAAACAGATCAAAATGGTCAGCTCGTTACAGCAGAAGCAACCCTTAAAACTCCCATCGTCTTTTACGACAAGAAGTACGAGAGGATTTTCGTAAGTAAACCCGTTTCAATGTCTTTTTATTATTTTTTATTTTTTATTAATGTAAACTTTGATCGAAAATCGGAAAAATGAGTAAGAAAAGTTAACCAACATAAAAGTAATTTTTTTACTGGGCCATGTCGGTTTATGGAAATTTTTATTTTTTCGTTTGTAAAAAATATAACTTCAGTAACGATGTTATTAAATTCTCGAAAATATGAAAATTATTCAATTTAAAAAAAGGGACTTTCAATCAATAAGAATTTTTAGTCACAAGCAGCGATGGACACCCCTCGGTTCTTTGAAAAAAGCATCCTTTTATTACTATTTTTTTGTAATAATTTCCGTATTATCAGTTATTCTGTAAAAGTGATTATTTCCAACTGCACGTGCACACTCTATACTCCATAATGTAAATGATAATTTTTCATATTCCTTTTACGAAAAAAAATTCTTTAAAAAACAAATATAACGAAGATAATTAACGATCGTCATTTTCCACCCGTTACATTAAATTTTCATGATTTTCATTATGGAGTACAGAGTTAACGTATTAAGTTAAAAATACTTGAGATCAATTCATAAAATATAACTAATAATAAATGAATTATAGATAAGAATGAATAAAAACTACTTTCTTAAAAGTGCTACGTAATTATAATTTTCACTTGTTATATTATTTTCCCCGTATTCAAGTAGTGTCGATTTTTCTGTGGCGACTTGATAAATAAATTTACTTCCTCAATAACCATTGACGAGTTAAATAATTTGTCAGGTGTGTCGCGATACTGTTTGATAACACTGATTTTTGTTTCTTAATTAAAAAATTGAAACAGAGTAAACAACCACTTGAGAAATATGACAATAAATAAAAATCGTTGATAAATCGATCATATAGATCTCCGGAGGATATTTCTCAATCCTCACGTAAAAATGTTACGATGTATAAAAGTATAAGCAAACGAAGATCGTTCGAGATCTCTTTTGTGGAAAGTTTTAATTAGCTCTCTTTAACACAACTTCGATGATATTTTAAGAAACGCTGACGAGCGTATATACAAGTGTCATATATACTGTCTCCTGGTACACCGAACGATAATTCCAGATAATGACGGGTCAGTTGTTACGAGTATATATATGTGTATATTGGCGAGAGTATGAATTTCATCGTGTAATTATGCAATCTCGCGAAAGCTTATATCAAGAGACGCGGCAGCGTCTTGACGCCAAGTATAAAAAAGAAGTTTTTGAACAGTGCCGAGGTCTCTATACACCAAGGTGGCCTGAAAACCGTTATATTCAAACTCTAAATCGACTTCACGCGCAAACGCGTCGAGTTATAACAAATCTGACGACATTTTTGCGATGTAATGTTATTTTTTTCTTTCGAATGCATTTAGATTTATTTAGATCCATCCACGCATTGTTGAGATATCGTGGGTATTGCCATGATTTTTCACGCAACTTTTCTCATCTCAAATGTTCTTCTCCCGTGCTTTCGACAAAGGGGCATATGTGCCTAGTACAGCATATAGCTTATACGCTCTCTCATACAAATCTCATCTCAAGAATTCTTCTCCCGTGTTTTCGACAAAGAGGCATATGTGCCTAGTACAGCTTATAGCCTATACGCTCTTTCATACAAATTATAGAAAAACGATATATATATCAGCTATGTTCGATGCGAGCTCGTGGTTCTCTTCACTACGATGCTGTGCGGCTCGTTGCGCGTACGTGCTCTACGTCATCAGTTGAGTTGGTGCCGGTGTCCGAGCCGTCGCAGTGTGCGAGAGAGAGAGAGAGAGAGATAGAGAGAGAGAGAGAGAGAGAGAGAAAGTGCACGTGGAGTTGTCAGCTGTGTACTTTTCTACCGACAACTATCGGTGTCGTTAGCGAGCGACAGCCAATTGCAAGGAAGATTCTAGCGGAAAGGCGCGACTCTGATAGGCTATTTCGGTTTTACGTCAGATGCTATGCTCATGCGCCTGGTACAGAATCGCACCCCTGAGGGGCGATTCTGTACCAGACGCAATATCATAGCGTCTGACGCAAAACCGCGACAGCCAATTACAAGGAAGATTCCAGCGGAAAGGCACGGCTCTCATAGGCTATTTCGGTTTTGCGTTGGATGCTATGATATTGCGCCTGGTACAGAATCGCCCCTCTGGTTATTTTTGTTTTCGCGTGTGCGTTAATTGATATTTTAATAAAAAAAAAAACGTCCCGTGCTATATTTGAAATGAAGTCAATAACGGGCATAATACTTGTAATTGCGTAGACGACATAGACGAGTCTCTGTCAGCGTTAATTTTGTGGAGTGAACGAGTACATGTCAGCTGTCAGGTGAGAAAATGATGCACTTAATGAAAAATATAAATACTAAATTTACGAGTTTGGGAATAAAATAACTTTATTCGGTGTCCCCTGACGAATAATAGAAATACATTATTTTTTGCATAGTCAATTCAGTTCATCGGGGCTGTTTGAACTTTCGGATAAGTTGAAAATGGAATAATGTGTGCATTCATGAAGTGTAAATTATTACTGTGTAAAGATAAGGTACTGCGTAAAGATAAGGTACTACGTAAACGAGTATAACTTCTGTGCATGAATGTCATTTAAAAAATTCCTACACTCAGACCCGAAAGAATTTTCTTAAAAAGATAATGCGATTTTGCACAGCTAATTTAGTTCATCAGGGCAGTTTGAACTTTACAATAAGTTCAAAATGGAATAATGATTGCATGTATGAACTGTAAATTATTACTGCGTAAAGATAAAGTACTGCGTAAATGAGTATAACTTCTGTGCATGAAGTTATACTCATTTGTGTGTTCGTAAATCATCATTATCTGTTCGAAAACATCCAAATAGTTGAATTGTATCGGAAATATTCAACACTGCTCTTAGGTATTCGCCATTATCCCGTTCTCCCATAATAAATCTTTTGATAGATATGGCAAAGTGAATAATCGGTTATTGGGATCAAATTTTTATTTCTTTGGTGATAGTACAATTTCCGAGGCGTTCAATTTTGGTTAGATGTTCCAATGTGACATAAACTGAACGTTTATATCACCATATCCGAGAAAAAAATATGTAGGAACATTAAATAAATTGGTTCCTCACTAAACGAGTATGTTGTTTATCCGGAAAGAACACCGGGCCGCCCGTCACGCCTGGATCTTCCCGGGGTTATTTGGCTTAACCATGCACGCCAAGTTTTTGTACAGCATTTTCAGTAGACTTTTGTGGCATACCGTACGAAAGGGGGCAGGTTGATTGGCGAAAGGAGTAGTAGTTTACTTGGCTAATTTATGAAATGATTTATTTTCACTTTTTATTAGATATTAGAAAACGATTTTTGAAGTCGTAAGTATGTTGTTTCTAGATTGGACACATTTTCTGATTACTTGGCGTCCATTTTTAACTTTTTAAGTTTTAAATTGAGATAGTATAAATACACGAGAGGGCATATTACTGACTGCGTTTGGAATGAGAGAAAGACAACAGAATTCAGTAATAACTGACGCATGTCTGAAAGTTCACTCAACCGTATCTACGACGAACGATGTATTCGTCTTCTATTTTTTTGTTTTTTTCTTCTATTCGGCAAATACAATTTTGTCGCAGCTTAAAATTAATTCGTTTATTGGAGTTAATTCGTTCGTTTGAGCGGGGTCCATATGTGTATGGAATATGATCTCACGAGAGGGTATGTGATGATAATGCGAAGACGCGCGGACATATTTGGTCATCATCTTAATTCACGACCGCGTGCTCCAATTTATCTGTCGTCATCTGGTGCCTGTGTGGAATGACACGAATTCCTTTCTGTATAGAATGAGATATATATAGACATATATGTATTAGCGGTAATTGTTTAAACTGCAGTTTCGTTGTGCCCACACGCCCTCGGAATCCCTCAAAGATTCTCATTCATGCCACCGTGAACCAGATTCGATTGGCATTAAAAAAAAAAAGGGAAATTGTATTTCGGTATTTCTTGCTGATCTGAGGTTAAGCAATATCCGTAAAACGGTACGAAGTGTATTTTCACAAAACTTTTATTATACAACGGCAATTTGTTTTTTTTTTTGGAAATGTCACTTTCATACTTTTTAAACGTATGCGAAGCAAAAAAAAATTCGAAAATAAAAGTTCACTATAACAAAGTTTGCTTTCTCGTAGAGGAAGCATACTTTGTGAAACTTTTTTCTTTTTTAGTACTCTTAAAGTACTATTTCCTAGGGAAAAAGATCGAAATAAGGGATTCGCGTGATCTTAGAATGTTTTTCTCGCGAGCATTAAATTATTCTTATTTCTCAAACCGCGACGTTCTCGAATATAAACGATGTTTACGAAAGCCAGCTGAAACTCTTGTAAATTATTACACCCCGTGTGGGTCTTGTGGAAGATGCACGATGCGACGCGTGTGTGCGTTAACTCTCAGTGGGTTTACCGGAACATCTCCTCTCTTGATTTACAACTATACCACGTGTACCAGAGAGTCGTCTTTTCCACTTTGCCTAACGACGAATAAATAAAAAAATCGATCGCGGATAAAAGTCGCCGTTTTTTTTTACCGTCATCGCTTTCCTCGATTATCGATATATATCGTTGAAATGACGAAATAAAAAAATATATATCTTTTAACAACCCCAAAGCTGCATACGTTACATTTCCAAAAAAAAATCAATACAAATTATTAATGACCAAGAAAATTCAATCTGCAACTTTTTATGAATAATAAAAAATAATTCGTAACAATTATCCTCTGATGATTAAAACTAATGATTTAAAAATTTTTTTACAATCTGTTGGAATAAAAATAACTCCGTACAAAGAATCGATGACTGCAGAAAATTCTTTGGACTCGTCACGTTTTACCGTCAATTTTATAAACCGTTCATTTTTCTCGCACTCATACATACAAGCGTGCGCGGAATTGTATTTTTCTTTACTACGCCGAAAGTACGCGCTATAAAAACGGATAATTGCGAAGATTGAGACGAATCGATGTGTGCAGAAATTGAGAATAAAACTGTTCATACGATAGAGCATTATTTAAATATATGCGACTAACGATATATATGTTCGGTATATAGTAGATCTCTCGGACACTTGGTAACATCAACAAAATTGTATAGCGCCATTAACGAGACATCAACAAACTCCGTATACACCTCTCCATTCACGAGGCATAAACGCCAATTAGACCTCGGTGCTTTCCCACATTAATTATCACACAGCATATAGATATACATCTCGTATCTCTTGTGGCTCTGCGTGCCGAGGTTCGTGGCGCGGAGTTACGAAATTTCCCTCGAAATCATTCGCGATCTAACGTCGATTGCTACGGCCAATTGCCGTGTGGTATAATTAACACCCGGCAATGATCCTCGGAAAATTGCTGTGCTGTCGATCGACGTACATACGTTTAAGGGGGGAAATAGGGTTAGGACAGCGTTTTCTCAATGATTTTCATGAATTTTTTTATAGTATAAAAAATGAATATAATTGATTGAAACTTTGAGAATATTTTATACATATATTTAAGTATATACTATAAAATATTAGCGACCCGATATTGCAGGTCACAATCAGACTCAGCATTTTGAGTACATTCTGGAAGCCGCAATTTTCATCTAAAATCAAACGAGGTTGGAATTTTCTTTTATTATATGTCTCTCTTCTATATGAACCTAAATGCTATCAAGAAAATAGAAAATTACATTTTTTACAGGGGTCAAAACAATAAAGCATGATTTTTTACCATTTTTCACAACTTTATTTGCAAAAAAAAATTATTTTAAATAATGATAATATTCCGATTTTAGGTTCATATAGCGCGCAATACTATGAAGAAAGTAACTGCCAATTTTCAAAACGATTGGTTGAAAACTTTTCAAACTAGCGTGTACGCAAGTTAAAAAAAAAGTCGTTTTCAGAAAAACGCATTTGAAAAAATAGTACCAAGAAAAAGAAGCAATATGGGGTCGCTAATATTTTATAGTATATACTTAAATATATGTATAAACATTTTATAGTATATACTTAAATATATGTATTAAATATTCTCAAAGTTTCAATAAATTATATTCATTTTTTATGCTATAAAAAAATTCATGTAAATTATTGAGAAAACGCTGTCTTAACCCTATTTGCCCCCTTAATGGCTTATAACAATAGAACGAGTCGGAATTTTCATTTAAAATTTTGGGAACATATTTTTCAATAGTTTTACTAACAATTTATGAAATAAAAAGAAAATCGATTTTTTGAACCGTCTAACCCTATTTCCCCCCTTAACCGATCATACAATTCGCAACATTAAAATTTCCCACAGACATTTTTTTAAATAAATTTCACGTCCTGTACAACTGGCACAAATCGAAGATACGAATTTTCAAAATTTAAACACTCTACTGCTTTGTATGAATGTGATTTTCCATTATTTTTTAAAATTCAGTACTTTGAAAACTGACAGTGACGAAAATATATATCTCATTTTATTTCTCATGTAGAATCTTATAATTTTTTCGTTACTACAAATTTAGTGATGACATTCATGAATAATGAAAATAATTCTTGTCAAAAAAATTTCATTGTATTTGTAACGAGTGTTAATGAATTTCATCGAATTTAATTTTTTTTTTTTTTATAATATAAATTCATTTTTCTCGATTCACCTGAAGAATCGATAAGATCGAATGTTCTTCACGACTCTGTTACCGAAAATAATGCATTGCAATAATATATTTCATTTTTCACGCTCATGTCATTTTTAAATCAGAATTATAAATGGGTAAACTATGGAAAACAAAAATTCCTCTCCGATTCCAAAAAAAGTCATATCGTCCGAAACGATTTCATTCCTCCGGGTAATATGGTATAAAAATCACTTAAAAAAAGACGATAGATTAACATATCGTCAACGGCTAACTGGTTACTGTCCGGTGACTGCTACGTATGTGTCAAAGAACAATCGGATACATTTTTTCAGTCAATTTCGACGATTTCAACGATCGCGAAAATCGCGAAAGCTCGAATCATGGAATATCAGATTATCCAACGAATTCCGGTGAGAATCATCGCGATGTACTCGTATATGATGATGAATTTCATGGTCATGACACGGTGTGCAAGAACATAATAGAATATGTAATAAGGATGATGCAAGGGCGTTCAATTTCATATGTAAACTCTCGTTGCACACCGTACGAATCATATATATGTGTAACTTGTCGCGGGTTGATTGATTGACACAGATATCGTTACATATATATGCGTGTACCTACGTGTCACAAGAAGAAAAACCGTCTAGTTTAGACGATGTTCTGCCTACACTACAATCATCTCCATTCCGGGCTATCGCGATACGGACGATTCTCTTCATCAAAATGATTGCACCCGATTACACGATTGCGTTAACGCTTTTATCGTTCGCACTCTGGGTCGCGAGTGGGTCTTCATAAAACGCGTATTCCGATTATGCGACTGTTCATCATACAATGTATATATATATATACATATATGTGTGTGCGAAATATTAAATATTAAGTGAACTATAGAATTGTCGATGTCATTTAAATGCTCGAATCAACATTATTTTCGTTAGTTTCCCGTCAGTGAAGATTTTTTGTTTATGAAAAAAAATGTCCAATACCTGACTCTCCGAATCGAGCAAATGTAACGTTTTCGAAAGTGAAACGCAGAATGTAAAATATTACCGTAGGATGCGCGACAGTTGCTTGACACAAGTTTATCAAATAAACTCGACAATTTCGATCTACCGAATAAACATTTTACTACGAAACAATGTACGCGAAATCTTGAGATCTTAATCCAAAAATTCATCTCAATATATTATATTGTCGTGACATATCACTCGTGAATTCGTGACGTTCACGCTTTTTTTCCTGATTAATATGAGGCGGGGTCGAAGTTTCGAACCGTAAAAGCTTCGACGGTTCAAAACTCCGAATTTATGTGGGACGATCTTAAAACTTTTTGACATTTTTAAAATCCGTCCTTTTTTAAACAGAAATGTCATTGCGCAGAATAGTTATGCATCGAGGATTAAATGGCAAGATCAATTATCGGACCGACCTGCAAAATTATCGAAAATCAAAAATCCTACTACTTAAAAAATCGCATTTCAATGATTAGAAAACGTAAAGTTCCGAAAAATTGTGGTGTTAGAAACTCGAGTTGCCGAACGGTCAAGTTTTATACCTGAAAAGGTTCAGAAAAAAAAAGTACGAAGCCAAATATATTAGAATTTGTTTGTCCCGAAAAGGGCAAACAGACGACAGTGTATTAATTCGACGGGGCAAAATTTCGACAGGGCAAAATTTCGAAACAGAGTAAAACTAGCGCTACTAATGGGCTCTGACGCTCGCTCATGAAAAAGGTCCATAGGACATAACACCAGTGGTGCTGGCATCTAAACACGCGAATTGCAAATTTTCGGAATTTTGCCCCTTCGGAACTTTTATTTTCGGAATACCGCATCGTCGATGCCGTAATTTTCGGAGCCTGAAAAATTCGTATACTCGAGAATTCTTTTCTTCAATTTTATTACGTTCGCACCTTTCCGATAGTTTCTTGTTCGATAATATAATTTTCGGAACTTTGTAATCTCTAAAATTCACCAATTCGGAATTTTTCAAGTAGTACTTCTGACCGTTCGATAAATTGCTCTGTCGTCTGCGTAATCTTTCGAAAATATATTTACTCAACGATATTAAAATCGTATCATTTTTGGTATCGATTCATACCCGTTCGATGTTATTTACAGTCGATTATTCAAACTGTCGTCGGAATGAACCATATAATTCGTACTATTAAAATTCGGAGTTTTGCACCGTCGAAGCTTTTACGGTTCGAAACTTCGACCCGGCCCCATTAATATAGTACAGTCTTGCTAGCAGTACGATTTACAGGTTTTGTTTTTTAAATACAGTTATGTCGAAGAGCGAAATAATTTCATCGAAACAATTGTCTCAATTTCACGGAGTTCAGAGTGTTTAATTTGATCGTTAGATTGAATGAAACTTGATTTTACGTATGCCAATTGTTGGAATAATTATTTTTTGTAACTCAGTCGTCAATAAGTATTTTCTAATTGAATAAAGAACCATAATACATTTTTGTTGAATTTAAAATATATTTGAATAAAATTTAAAATAACGTCAAAGTATAGAAATCCTTCGACACTCAACCGTGACACTTGTAATCACGTATATCGTGACAATTTTTTTTTTTTTCAGTAAATTACTGAACTGCAAAATTTCATTTGCCATTTAAAATAACGATAAATCCCATCAAGAGGATGCACCAAAGATAAATCCGTATCAGCTGCTTGTAATTTCATTAAACGCATTATCATGCTCGTCAAAACATTTTCTTCTCACGCTCGGATTTATTCTCTTACACAACTTATCGTATAATCGATGTCGCACGATGTTTATTGTAATTATAGTCGAACGAAAATTATAATCGTCCACCTATTTTCTTCTACGTACGTTTTACCGTCGGTCGCAATCTCTGTTCGAATCATTCATGACTCGTGATTTCGGGCTCGCGATTATGCATGTATTTTATGTGTACTTTATGTGCGTGTGTAAGAGCCATCGAAAGTCGAGTTGTGACCCATGACCCCGAACGATAGCCCTCCTTCCTCGCTGATATGGAACTGGCACTCGATGCTTTACGATTGTCAAAAGAAACGTGAAAGACACGCCAAGTGTCGTACACATTTCTACCACGCCCGTTCAATCTTTAAGATCTTTTTTTTTTCTTATATTTAATAAAGTATTAAGTTCACAGAGGGAGCAAAATGTGATTTTGCAAAGAAATTAATATCAAACTGGCCGTTTTCACGAGGTTATTCTTAATGTCATTCTTTTTTTTTATAACACAAAGTTTTGATGTTATGGAATCAAATTCTTTCTCATATTTTACATCAACTCTTTTTTATAACCGAATTTTACCTATCATAAGAAAACTAGAGGCATGTAAAATGAATTTAGGCATTATCAACGGCTTTGCCACCATTGCACACGTTACAACTGTTAAACATTATGAGGATAAGAAAAGAGCCATGTGTAAGATCGCTCATTGTCGTCGTATCGTCGTCGAGACATTATAGGAAGCGTTAATTAATTCGTGTCAATTTAAGGGGGCGCCGTAACTGGGTCGACCAATAATTATTCGAGGTACACTATCTATGATACAATCTATATATATATATGTATATAAAAGTTCATACTATATTCACTACGATAATGCTACGAGACAGATAACGTCCGAGAATTCACTGCCGAAATTTAAAAACCCAACCGAGAACCGTTTAACCTCTGTGATTAACAATGCGGGTCAATATTTCGAACGACATGACAATTGAATGTTTAAGTGACAAGAAAAAAAAATCAAGGACAGAAAAATTTACCACGAAAATTTGTAGTTGTTGATTCTAAAGTCTCGCGGACAAATTTTATATTATAAAAATTGTGACGGAAAAAATTGAAGGATTTCTTTAAATATACATCGACATAAATTATTCCATCACAGTAGACCGACATGTTATAAAATCCTAATAAAATTGATTTTAAATGTTTTTCTCCGACTATCGGAGATTTTGACATATCGAACTCGTGATCCTTGATACTTTAAGTACGACGAAATTGTTCAATGAGAAATTCACGACATTAAGACGAATTAAATAACGTCTCCGATCAAAACATTAACAGCACGTGATACATCCTATTAAAGAGTTAAGAATAATGTTTACGCGTGACGTAGATCGAGGCGCAGGGTGGCACATTTCACTTAATGCCAATTGACCATATATACACACGTGTCGCAACGTCACGCGTTACCACCGAGACAATCGAGAAGACGGCAACACGAATGCTCGATCACTTGAAAATGATTTTACGACAAATTAATTGTGACGAATTATCGCGATGAAAATGATATTTAAATTCCTCGGACAATTCAAAATTGTTTGGAATAATTTATGAATAATCATCGTGAGAGCACTACATTCACAATTTGTTTTATTCAATTAATGAATTATGATTTAATCATTATTTATTTTTTAACAATGATTAATCTTAATTTATGATGACTTTTTTTTACCGTGAAAAATTAATATGGAAATTTTGCAATGCGTATTGAAATTGAATGTGAAATTATTATCGAGGATGAATTATCGCTTATGAGCAACAATCGCGTCAGCAAAAATTATACTTTTCATAGACGATACGCGTGTGTGTGTGTGTGAGATGGGTGAATGACATCTCGGCATCAAAATTAATTTACGTACAATCCAGTGCTCGCAATATGTCTATGCACTCGTAACAACGACGACTACGAATGCTATTCGTCATTACCTCGAAGATAATTGAATCTTGCGCTTCTCGTCACCATGAGACAATGATTACGTCACTTTTAGTTCTGATAATTCGTCGGCAAACACGTGCCGTCCACTCCATTCAAAATTTACGTATTATCATCGCGTTAAATTACCTGTCGCACAATTTACATCTAATTTTCATTAAATTAAATGCAAATCATTCCCATCGATACATTTTTGATAACTTTCGACCTATCGAGCAAGCATTGGTGATTTATTGGAACTGAAGTGCTGCAAACAATGATAAACTCTTAATGTTTAAAAATAAAAAGTATTACCGTATTATTATACTTTTTTTAAGTCCACGATATATTTAATTGGTTTATCTAGATTTTTTTGAGACTGTTGTCAGGCGTTCACTAAACCAAATAATAATAATCCACGTGTATCGAATCTAGATCATCAAACGTTGGCTTCATGAAAAATTCATGAATTCCTCGTGACTTCGCAACGCCAGAATTTAATTGAACTCGAATTTAGTTACGAAAACTCTTGTTTGGCAATTTTAAATATCCGGTTTTTCGACGGTGAACATTTTTTTTTCTTTCTTGTTTTCCCGTCTCCATGTAGGTCAATGGAAATGGAGTATTGTCGTTTTTACGCTCGATGCAGAGATTCTTCAACATTGCTTTTCCATTGGATGATCCAGTGATAGCGCCTCTGTACACTCACGTGGATACACGTGGCTCCGGAACGATTTACTACGGCGAGACAGATGTGCACGAAATTGTTTCGCGTGCCGGTGGAATGGTGAGAAGTTCTTTTCAGGATTCCATGGATTTTATGCCGAGCAATGTTTTTCTTGCCACCTGGGTCGACGTTGGTTACTTTAGCGAAAAGAACGACAAGGTACGAAAAAACGAGTGTGCTGTTGGTAAAATACAAGAGGTGAACCATTTTGTATTCTTCAGCTACTGTGGCACTTTGCCAATTTTTTTTTTTTTTGCTACCCACCTGCTCTATTTCTTCCTTACACTCCAAATTCGTAGACTTTCCTCACTGCCTCTCTCTTGTTTTTTTTTTTGGCCTTCAATGATCGTTGTCGTTTATCACCCCGAGAACTTTGAACTCTGTGTAGGTCAACACGTACCAAGTGGCCATTTCTTCGAACGGCACGCACTCGTACGTCGAGTTTCTTTATCCGGAGGGTGGTATACAATGGATACAGGGAGAATCACATCCGAACGGACTTCCGGACGCTAGAGCGCAGGCTGGTTTCATGACCGAGGGTAGATTGTATACCCTCAAGGGTTCGGGAAACGATCAGATTCAGAATATCGATAAGTGAGAAAATTAACGATTAATTCGAATGAAAATGTCTCGGTTAGGGGGTGCGAACGAAATTGTTTTTTTGTTTTTTTTAACATTCTCTATTTTCGTTTTATTCAAAGCTTTTAACTCTTAAAAATGATAATGTAAGTTTCAAGGGTCAGAAAAAAAAGTCAGGCTCACTGACTTGGACCATCAAACGTTCGTTCGAGTTTTAAAACTTCATTAATTCTGATACATTTTTCAGATGGTCAAACGTTAACAGACCTGGTCAGTGGGTCTTCAAAGTTGGACCCATAGAAGATGGTGATAACATCGAGACTCCCGATAATATCGAAGGTATATGGCGTGATAATTTCCATGAAATTCGATGGAATTAATTTTATAATTCGCAGAAAATTGGCTGTAAAATAAAATCCCGAAATCCTGTTGCAACAACGCCACCGATATATTAATACACCTTATCAAAATTTCACGCTTCACAATACTAATGACGACGTGTATAACACGCGCGCGAAAAGTCGTTAACGAATTATTTACAGACTCGAGTACACAAAATGAAGCCACTTGTTCGTCCGGCGCAACGAGCTGTCACAGCAAAGCTACTTGCATCGATTACGAGGTTGGATATTGTTGCGAATGCAAGAGCGGATATTTCGGAAATGGAAAATCTTGTCAGCCAAACGGTAAGCGTTACGTTTGTATTTTAAATGCCACGAATATGAACTTTTATGAACGGCCATATTATTCATTTTTTGCCTCTAACATAAATTCGCGTATTCGCAATTATATACGAATAAAATCAAGGTGCTTCATCATTAAAAGTCGGAAAATTGTCTTTCGTTTGTTTATTTTTCGATTAAAAAATCGTATAAAAAATCTCAAACGAAAGATTTGTTGAAAATGGTTTTCTGATGATGTTAAAAAATATTCACATCGGTATATTATAGGAGTCTAAGGAGAATTGTTTTTTTTTAATATTTGATGACACGTGGAAAATTATTGTAAAGCTTAATTATACGAAAAACGGACTATATTATTAATTTATACATTAATTCAATATTATAGAATCTAGCTGACGAATTTCGGTAAAAATCACAAAGAGATCTTCACGATTTCAGAATTTTATTCACAATGAGATAGTGAATGAAGGGAAAAATATTATTTCCTCTCAACCCCTTTAAAAAGACCATATAGGGCTCTGGCATAAGGCCTATTTTTTTTTCGTTACACCGAGAACTGTAGTGTCCAGTGGAATAAAAGCTCTGGCAATTTGTAGATTGCTCGATTTTTCAAACGCCGGGAAAACCAAAAGAGAGAGGGAGAGAGAGAATACGTGAAATGGAGTCGCGTGGCAGACTGTCGGTGCGGTAGCAGACGGGTTGTTGAGCTATACGAGCCATTAGAGCACAACAAGTAGTTACAGTCGGTGTTAAAGCCAACGTATACGAATTCTCTCTGATCTATTCATAGTGTGGCAACCCGCTCGAGAGAGAAAAGGACGCTCTTACGACTTGGTTACGCTTTAAACTGAGAGAAATCTCGCGCTTCTCCAATGTTTCTCTCACTCTCTTTCACTTTCTCACTCACAGTTTCTCCTCTCTCGATAAAGGGAAATGACAGCGAGCTGCGAAATGGTCCGTTTTAAAGCGCTTTCGAGAGGGACTAAGGCACCACTCCCCGCTCTTTGTACACACTTTTATCATCGACGAAATTCCCCCTTTTCACTTTTTCACTTTTCTCTTCTGTTTGTATATTTATATATACGATGTCCAAGTACTTCGCGCAAAGTCAAAGACGGCGGGACGGTCCATCAAAAGTACAAAGCGATTTACCTAGACTCGAGGCTCATTTCTCATTCTCGTCACTCCGGGGCTTATTTTCTCATCCTTTAGAGGTTTTTTCTTCTTCTTCTAAATCCCGATGGTCCATCTGTGCAGAGAAACGAACTATTTTTATTCACATAAAAGCCGTAACGTTGATAATTGATATTTAATATTAACGATATTTTACGAACAAAATCTCGTATTCGTATTATTAATTATTCGTTCTCTAATTGTTAACTCAAAAAAAATTGATATTCAAAATATTTACCGTATTAATTGATATTTTGACAATCCCATCATTAATGAAATATCTTGTGACTAATTCGATCACACTAATTGCCATTAATTATTGATAGAGAATATTAACCCTCATATTATTTTACTTTTGGCAATATTTTAATGTATTTTTGACATTCACAAAAAAAAAAATATACAGATTTGCCGCTACGAGTTATCGGCCGAATAGGGGGTCAAATAAACGGTGAAGAGTTTCCATCGAGGGATCTTCAGTGTTACGTTCAGACCAAGGACGGCAGAACTTATACAGCAATTTCGAGAGTTCCACAGTCAATAGGACCGAGTTTTCAATTACTCAGTACACTCGGAGGTGCGATAGGTTGGCTTTTCGCGAAACCGATTGGCATGACGAAGAACGGTTATCAGCTTACCGGTGAGTGAAAAAAAAAGACTGTATTTAAGTAGCCGTTTTTCCCGTACCTCTCGTCTGTAAACGTGAGTCTTTGGCGTCCGGCCATTATTTCACACCCTTAATGCACTAAAAAATTCTGAAAAAATTCATGCTACTATTCGAAATATTCATTTTGAAGTACCAATTGTAATATTCTCGAAAGTGTAATTTTTTCATAAATTTTTTGTTCAATAAATGAATAAATTGGGAAAAAAAATTTTAACCAAAAGTGTTTTTGCTTGGACACGAACGACCCAGGTTTACAGACGAAGTGTTAAAATTCAATTAAATTTTCGTCCAATTGGAACGAAATATATATGGTCAAATTCAAATTTACTCAATTGCTAGTCTAACAAGTGTGTTTATTAAAAATTGAATATTGATTTCTCACTTTTATTTCTCAACGATAATTCTCGAATTTTGACTATCTACATTTTGTTATTTTTTACGAATCCATTGAATATACGAATGAAAATAATAATTCAGGTGGATTGCTCAATCACACTGCCGAACTCGTGTTCCCTGTTACGGGCGATCGCGTTACGATAAAGAGTACCTATCTCGGCCTCGATGTTTTTGGACAATTGAAAATGGAAGCTGACATACAGGGTTCACTTCCCGATCTCAGCAATGCCGCGAGAGTCGATTACGACGATCACGACGAGTTGTACACGAAAAGTGAGGACGGTACAATTCGTTCGCACAGCACGAGAACGACGAGATCGTACAATCTCGTCGGTAGTGGCGGTGTCGATTATCATTTCACGCAGGATCAAACGATCGATTATCAGGATTGCCTCTACGACGTGGAAAATAGCGAGGAAGATACGACGAGACTCAAATTTTCACGCGGTTTAACGACGTACGAGTCTACCGAGGGAATTATACGTTTCGCAATGAATACGAAAATTACACAGCTCGAAGAGGAGGATCCTTGCATTCGAGGACGCGAAACATGCGGTGATCATAGCTCGTGCGTTATCGACGGTGACGACTTCAAGTGTGTCTGCAATCCCGGGTGAGATAATATTTTTCATTAAATAGAAAATCCAGAAGACGATACAATTACACGTTCGACTTCTAAATTGTTTATTTATTTTTTCTACCTTCGTTCTCTTATTTATTTATTTTTCTTTTCCCATGTTTATTTATGGATTTCTTCTCAATTACTCAATTTGTTTATGCACGTAATTTTGTATTTTTTTTCAATCAGATTCCAATATCTTTACGAGGAGGACAATACAGCAAACTGCGTCGATATAAACGAATGCACGGCCGGTGTTCACATGTGCTCACCCGATGCTCAGTGTGTCAACAATGAGGGTAGCCACAGTTGTCACTGCAAAGCTGATTTTACCGGGGACGGAAGACGTTGCGAGAGTGAGAAACAAAAAAAAAACCTTCTCTATCGATTTTCGGTGCAGTAGCACCACCGTTCGATAATCTTTTATGTACCGTACGAGGATTAAAATATAATTTATCAACCCTAGTATGTCGTTTGTATCGATCACGTTGCAGGGTTGTCAACGTGCGAGGATACCCGCTGCGGATCTTACGAACAGTGCACGATGGTAAACGAACAGCCGGTATGTTCGTGCATGCCGGGTTTCGTCAATACCGAGAGGGGATGTTATCCCATTCAAGGCAAGAAAAAAAACCCATTTTTTTTATCAAATCTAATTCTAAATTCAATATTGGATTTGTATATTTTAAATGTTTCGAAATGAATAATAAAAAAAAATCGATTCACACGTATAAATAACGCAGGCCCCAGCGACGTTTCCTGCGATCTTGCGAATAACTGTTCGCCATACGGGGTTTGCATCTACGATACAAACCGACAGGGACACGTTTGCGTCTGTCAAACAGGACACGATGGTAAGTTGACAAAAATTTTTTTTTCGGAGGATAATTCATTCAAATGGCAACGAGTTACGTTCACTGGTTTATAGAGAATGAATTTTTTTATTATGTACAAATTGTTGCTAAAAACAAAAATCATTTGCTATATTTCGATAATTAAAAAATGAATTGACTGAACGTAGCATGTAAAATCGTACAATGACATTTACGTTCTTCTATGAAAAAATTTGGCCCATACGAAATATAAACATTAAGGAAGGAAAAATCCAATTCGTCATTTATCTTTGTACTCGAAGTTTATAACGATGAAAAATGTCCTTTTTCGAAATAATGTTTTATTATTATTTTGTACAAAAAGGTCCTTTTTGAGCAAAATATTTATATAAATATACTAGGGGAGCTTGGCCCCCCTGCGCGCCTCGCGCGCCAACCCCCTCGTTCCATCGCGCCCTGGCCTCCCCCCCCCCCCCCTCAACTCTTGTACACGGCGGCGGCGGCGGCGATATATTTATATAATATAGATATATATATATATACAATGAAATCTCGAGTTTCTTAAGGAAATGGCTACTGAATTCGTAATTAGCGAGTAAAAATATATCGAAATAGCGTCCTGAAAGAAAATTTGAAAATTCAACTTGTTTTTGTATTTTGCCCATGAAGAAGTGGCTTCACTAAAATTACTGTAACGTTGCTTCCCGATGTAGGTGGAACCCCACTCTGTGCTAATTCTTTTCGTAACCGTTCGACTTTTAAAATGCCGCTTCATTTATTGAGCTACGATTTTTTTCGACTTTTCATAGATTTTCAAAATTAGACCATCGATTTTTGCGAATTTTTCCTTACATACCCTTTCTCATTTTTTTTCGCCGATTTTCAACCCGCTCTCACGGCTGCAATAATTGAGATATCAGGATGATCCGAAATGCATTCTCTAAGTCTACTCGAGACGTTTACAAAACCCCCCTCAAAATTCAAAATCGACCAAACGGGAGCCAAGTTATGGCCATTTGAAATTTCGACGTTTTAAGGTTTCTGAAAAAGTAGGCAAATTTTCTTTTTTTTTCAATGTTTCGGTACACTATTCAATCGGAAATTTCCCGCTGATTACGAATAACACAGAGTTTTTTTTTTCGAAATCTCAAAGAATCAATGGGGTAAACGGGAAAATCGAAAAATCACTTTTTGGAAAACGGTCGGCAGGCTGGTTCCTCAAGTGAGACGAACCTCTCGTAGTATCACAATCGTTCGTCTCACATCGGGAATCACTCAACTGGACAGAGTCGGAGATCCAGTCCGGGATCCCCGTTGGAATTCATTTTACGATCGTTTCATTTCGCCATTCTCTCGTCGTCTCATCCAATCTAACCTGATCCAACCTCATTGCATCCAATCCAATCTGACCCGTCTAACCTATTGAAAGCAAAACAAACGAAATTTCTGTACAATAGGAGATGGATACACTTGTTATCCGAACACGGAGTCAACAACCCACGATAATGGACCACCGAGCCCTCGTTGCCGCGATGGTATGTGTTGGTGTCCCCGTAGTTGGGAATATCGCGATGATACGTGCGTTCCAGCTGAGTCTACCGAATATGGCACAACTCATCCACGTGAGTAATTTATTGATACACACGTGCAAAAACGTTAAATTTTCACGATAAGTAGCCGAGAGACGATTTTCGAAGATCAAGATTGTGAGGAATCAAAATTACACAGCCATTGCTCGGTTCAGTATTTTTTTTTTGTATTAGAATAATATATAGATCTTAACTGTGATAACAATATCAATAATATTGAATCGAAACGATATGGTATGCGGTAGTCAATGTCTTAAAAAAAAATTACCATTAAAGAAAAAAACTCCTCGAATGCACGAAATAATTGTAAGATTTGAAAACGTACTTTTCGTTCTAACTCGAGATATGCACGATTTTTACTCGTTAAACAGTAAACACGACGAATCTTCCACGATGCACGGAGGAATTTTGCTGCCCCGAAGCTCACGTCTTCGACGCAACGATAGACGACTGTGTACTCGAGTCAGGAAACAGTTACGAAGATACCACTATTTCTACGGGAGGTAAGTTGTTTTTTTTTTTGCTACCAAAAATCTAATAAGAGTATTTGTGAATACGAAAATTAAACTGCATGTTCTTTGTGTTTAATACCATCATTGTTTGTTTAAATATCATATTATTTATATATCTCGACAATTCATCCCCTGATTTTGATACAAAATTTAAAAAAATGGTACCCAGTGCGCCATTCAATGAATAATATGAATTGTAAATGAACTAATTTTGTCAATGTACTTTAAAAACAAAAACAAAACATCACGAATAAATTCCTTGTGGGTAATTACTGAAAAAATTCGCTACATCAATGTGTCCAGAGATAATTATTTTTTTTAATATTCAGTTGATATTTTTAAGTCTCGATTCAACACAAGTAACGTAATTAACATTAATTTTTGAGACAGTACTCTTCTACATGAAAACTTTTTTTTTATTTTTAAATTCTTATCATGTTCATGTATTTAGCTGGACATGTGTTTTTGTATGTAATCAAGACGAAAATTTCAAAAGCCTACCAATCAGTGTTATAATCGCACATGCTTGTCTCCGATAGCTTGCAACGAGGTTTCGTTGTGCCATCCCTACGCTCAATGTATTTACGTAACGAGAACACTCGCTTACGAGTGTCGCTGTAATCCGGGTTACGAAGGTGACGGAATTGAGTGCGTCAGGTCAGGTACGTCTTTTTATACATTTATAAGAAATCGTTCCGTATCTATCGGTTCAGTGTTCGTCACGAGATTGGAGCAACATGCTTTTTTTTAAAGGAGATCAACATTACGGTACGTTTAATTAATCAACGAGGACGATTTTTTTTGTTCTTCTTTTTTTTCGGCAAACAGAGGTATCATGTCTGGAGGTCGATATATGCGATCCTAACGCATCTTGCCGTCCCGACGAGGTTGGTGCCAAGTGCGTTTGCGATTCGGGATACGAGGGAGACGGAACAATCTGCAATCCTATCGGTGCTTCTAACTTTTTCTTCACTACTATAATTCTTTAATTTTCTATCTATCATTGTGTTGCTTTACGCGAGATGATGCAAAATAAATTTCTTCGCGTATCAAGTTAAACGCAACGTTCGAAAGGGCAAATTGACGAATACAAATTCTGATTTTTTTTAAATCGTTGTTCCAGTCGAAAAGTCATTTTTTTCCTCCGAAATTCGATGGAAAGAAACTACCGCTTGAGAAATTCAATGGAGAATCCCAAAATCGAATTTTTTCAAAATGTAAATAATTTTTAGCAAATACAGATTGACAAAAAAACATTATTTAAATGGTTTTTAGTAAAAAATAATTGTATTTCTGTTGGATAGGATTGTGCTACGTTCGCAGCACCTTAAAATCATAACTTTTAATAGTGTAATCGTCGCTAATTAGCGTCATCAACAAAAAACAAAGTACAATGCCCTCGGGATAAATTTGCGGTGGCTGTAAAAAAAAAATGAACTTTGTCTCACGATTTTTTGTTTGATTTTCTTCGTACAGACGAATGCAGAGACAATACGGAATGCAAGGAGAACGAGAGATGCTCGTACAATCCATCGGGAGCGCGTTACGAGTGCGCTTGTAATCCTGGCTACGGTATGGTCGACGGTCAATGCGTCGTTTCCGATTGTTCGGTCAATCCGTCCCAGTGTCACGTTAACGCTCAGTGCATAAAATCCGGCGGTGAGAACTACAAGTGCGTTTGTATGGGCGGTTATCACGGTGATGGTATTCGACAATGTACGGCCGACAGTATTGGTTGTAACGTTCTCAACAATTGTGGCATCAATGCGGTCTGTGGCTACAATCAAACATCGGCAGACTTTGATTGTATATGCGAGCCGGTAAGTCGTTAGAATTCAATTACGAGACACGAACGGAAGTGGCAAGTAAAATGTATTATGTGAATTTAAAAGAAAAATCTTGAATGACCACAAAATAATTGTGAATTACTAAAAAAAAAAGGAAAATCGTTTTTATTTATTTATTTTTCGAATAAGAATAATCTCGTCTCTCCAATTGATTCAGATGTTAAGAATCTTGAATCATTTCTATAATCGATCTTTTCATATTTCGCCAATATTTTATTTATAAATTTTTTTTCTTCCTTCAATCAGTTTTTGAAACCCTTTCCGATAAATGCTTGCGGGATTATTTTTATTTCCCGTTGAAAAATAAAATTTAGTAATTTCAGCAGGTAATTTTCAACCAAAAAAATTTCCTTAAGGGAGAACACCACTGTGACCTGTTTTTTTTTCACATTTTTCAAGAATTTTTTTTTGTGGGAAAAAAAAGAGATATTCGAAAATGTTTTTTGAATTTTGTTCCTTGTTTATTAATGTATCAAAAAACATTTTTTCACATTTTTCACGCCGCATGGTGGCGCTGGGGAAGCTCTCGCGTCAGGTGCTGTCATTTCCGCGGCATGCAGCAGAACTCTCTTCAACGTCGATCTGAAAAAAAAATACGAGTATTTTCGTTAATAATATGATATTTTGAAGAGAAGTACACAGGGATTTGGAAAAATATTGTTTTAAAAAAAATAGGCACGCCTTTGCAATTAAAGTTAATTTCAAAGGCGTGCCTATTTTTTTTAAAACAATATTTTTCCAAATCCCTGTGTACTTCTCTTCAAAATATCATATTATTAACGAAAACACTCGGTATTTTTTTTCAGATCGACGTTGAAGAGAGTTCTGCTGCATGCCGCGGAAATGACAGCACCTGACGCGAGAGCTTCCCCAGCGCCACCATGCGGCGTGAAAAATGTGAAAAAAATGTTTTTTGATACATTAATAAACAAGGAACAAAACCCAAAAAAAATTTTCGAATATCTCTTTTTTTTCCCACAAAAAAAAATTCTTGAAAAATGTGAAAAAAAACAGGGGGTCACAGTGGTGTTCTCCCTTAATTATACGTATACTCGAACTTTTACGATTTGCTTTATCTATTTTAAACAACAATGAAATAATTACTTTTGCACTGGTTGCAATATATCGCATGGAGGAGTTTATGAAAAATTGTGACGAGAGAAAAAGTGGCGAAAAAAAATATAAGTCAAACAATGAAGTTACGGACCAGTAATTAGAAGTCAATATATATTGGTATTTTTGTTTAAGGGCTTCTACGGCGACGGTTATAATTGTATTTCGTCCGTCTCTTGCTGGCAAGATCCCGATCTCTGCTCGGAGGACGCGACGTGCGTACCAACCGGTGATCAGCACTTTGCCTGCGTATGTAACGACGGTTATCTTGGGGATGGTACGGTATGCCGGTCAAGGCCGAGGCACGACTCGAATTTCTTGCTCGTCAATCAGGGAATGGCCACTCATAGAATACCATTTTTCCCAACGATCGTAAATACCGGCGCGCCGATCAATATTGCATACAGCCAAATGGCAATCGCCCTTGACGTCGATTGTCTCAATGGAACAGCGTATTCCAGTGACATCACTGGTAATATGCAAATTTCACATCTACCGGTTCAATAATTTGTCGTGTTGTTCGAAAGAAATATCATGAAAAAAAAAACAATTTTCTAACGAAAAACGACAATAATACAAACATGTTAATGCTCATCATAAAATAATTCAGTATCATTGATTATTTATTATTGTTAATGTAATAATTAACGATTATTAATTATGTTAGGTACTTTTCATAACGATTTTGTCATTAAAATCGTAACGATAATTCGCTTTAACTTATAATTGTCATCTTTCGTTCCATTCTTCATCATTGAATTATCATTTTTGTTTCCGTTCTTATTACAAGTTTTAATCCTTTGAATTTTAATAATTTCAATAGGGAACAGAATAACGAGCATGCATTACAACGGTTCGAACGTGCAAACTTTCGTGAACGATGTCAGCAGTGCCGAGGGTCTCTCGATCGATTGGGTATCGAGAAATTTATTTTGGACGGATTCGGGCAAAGCAACGATCGAGGTTGCTAATTTAGAAACGAAAAAACGAAAAGTTCTTGTTTCCGATGACCTCGTAAATCCTCGAGGAATCGCCGTTCATCCTTACCGAGGGTATTCATTTTTTTTGCATAAAACTTGCATATAAAATAAATAAAATTAATTGTTTCAGAAAAATCTTGTTATAAAAGATTTTGTCTCGTTTGTTATTTTTGTTTTTTTTTTTCATTCATGTATTTGTGACAGAAAAATATTCTGGTCCGATTGGAATCGTCTTGCTCCAAAATTGGAATGGTCGAACGAGGATGGTTCGGGTCGTGAAATTTTTCTTCGCGGTGATAATGTGAAATTGCCAAATTCATTGTCGATCGATTGGGCGAGCGACGAATTGTGCTGGGCCGACGCTGGAACTTTTACCATAAGTAAGTTTTTTTCGTCGACCAAACAAACAAAATTCGTTAATTTACGTACATTTTAATTTTCATCCGAATAATTTTGTTTATTTCAGGCTGCACGCCAATCGACACCAGAGAAGTGCATATCGTTGCCAAGGAACTATCGTATCCATTCGGTTTAGCAATTTCGCAAAATCATTATTACTGGACAGACTGGAAAACGTAAATTATTTTAAAAAAATGCTTTTTAATCATTTTTGTTGAAAATAATGAATAAAAATTGAAAAACAAGGAAATGTAATGAGCAAATTGTCAATTTTTCGATTCACTTTCAGGCAAAAGATCGAAGTTGCGTCTAAAGGCACGGGCGAAAGGCACAAGGAGATAAATATACCGCCGGGAGGAAGTGGTAAACTGTACGGAATCGTTGCTGTACCAGAATCTTGTCCCAGAGGTATATTGTGGATCAAATTTTGTCCATCAACGTAAAATGCTCGAAAAATAACAATGAAGATTTCGAAAATGCTTTGGTCAATCTTTAATCAACGGATTATTATTATTTTATTCAATTAATGAAGTAATAACAAACAATTAATCGATCGACTTGTAACGTAATTGATTAAAAATGATTTTTTGTTTTCGTTCACTCAGTCTCAAATGTATGCCAGTACGAGAACGGTAGATGCCACAAGGATCAATTGTGTTTGCCCGATGGAATAGGCGGGAGGACATGTGCCTGCGCGGACGACAGCAAAGGGCCATGTACCGAATCCCGATATCGCGAACCAACCTCGTAGTCGTCAACACGTCACCCTGAATCTCGCACTCCAAATCTTTTTTTTTCGTAGCTATCGCTACGACAACGAACAATTTTGCCCTGCCTTGTTCTAGCCGGTACTTGTGGTGCTCAAAAATCAAAAAAGAAAACCTCAGCACGGCATAAAGTGCTTGACGAAAAAAAAAATGTTCTCATCGGACATTAGTTCATGGAAAGGGTAAAAAAAAAAAGTACAGACAATAGTATATTCATACTGAACATCACAGGTATCAACTAGATCGAGTTTAACTTATAACATTATATTATACGTATTTTATTATTTTATAATAATTATTTGTTACGATTAATTGACGTTAAAACAAAATGTTTCATCGTCTAATAACTTTTTAACGAAAATCTGTTTTTTTTTTGTATGAGTCACAGGATTACGATCACTCGGGTGATCGTAATCGTCACGACAAATAAATATTTGCGCGTTATTTAATAATAATAAAGAGAAAGAAAACGAAAAAATAGGCTGTAAACTTGTTGCAGTAAATTTTGTTATTTCTTCGTGAAATGTTTCCTCTTCGGGCAGAATATCGTTCTAATAAAAAAACATTAAAACATCAAAAGATCAAGTGTCGTGAAAAGAAATAAAAATGATAAGTGATGCTTCGCGATTCTTTTTGACGTGGCGAAAAAAAAATCGTATCGAAAATCCCAATCGATCATTGGAAATGTTTCTATGATCATGTAGACAAATATGCAGATTCAAATTCAAAAAATTATACGGGGAAAATAATTGTTTTTTAAATACAACAAATATTATAAATATTGAACTCCTTTCATAATTTTTTACCTACCAATCGGAATATTTTTTTACGATGACCAGAAAAACATTTCAACGAATTTCTCTTTTGGAACATTCAATACAATTTTTTTACGCAAAATAAAAAAATTAAACATATATGTTACGATTTTTAATCGCGCCTCTCATATAATTTTAAAGATATTTGAAAAGCATATTTTCGGGACAACAAACGAGAGTAATTCTGGAACGAAACGAAAATATGGCGAGCCGTAAAGTGAATATTAAAGTAATAAAATAAATCATTTTTATTATTAAATTTAGTTTATTCCATAAAAATTGTCACATAAATTACATTGCTCGTTTATTGTTTGCACAAATTGTATTAACCATTTCGTGACTTTTTATCTGGATTTCACTGGTACGATACCACGCTCCTCGAGCTGTTGTCGCAATTTAAATTTTTGTATCTTGCCGCTAGTCGTTCGCGGATGATTTTCCACAAACTCGATGTAACGGGGTATCTTGAAATGAGCAATTCTCCCTTTGGCAAATGTACGCAACTCGTTTTTCGTTAGTTTCGAATTTGTGGACAAACGAACGCACGCACAAATTTCTTCGCCGTAAACGTCGTCGTGAACGCCAAAAGCGTGAGCCTCGAGTACGTCCGGATGAGTCTCCAAAAAATGTTCAATTTCCTTGGAAATAAACAATTTTTTTCTTTTATTGCCGGCTGTGTTGATCTTGAGAAAGTTAGTAAAATAAGCCATTTTTTTAAGTTTAATTTATTCAATACTTTTGGATATATATTTTCTCCGCCCCGGATTATCACATCCTTGAGTCTTCCGACAACTTGACCGTATCCATTGGCAGTCAGGACAAATTGATCACCCGTTTTGAGCCAACCGTCTTCGTTCATTGTTTTTTTCGTATTCTCCTCGTCGTTCCAGTATTTCATCATCGTGCAGTAACCCCTTATCCACAATTCTCCCGGTGTTCCATAGGGAACCGGAGTTCCGTTATTATCGACGACCTTTGACGAAATTTCAAAATAAATTTCTTGCGAATTGAAATGAAAATTTCATTCCTTTGCGCGAGAATTTATTTGGACGAAAAACAAAGTTTAATAAAGTGACATTTTTCATTTTTTATCAAACTCTTTTTAGTCCGTTAGACTAATCGATTGTTACGACTATTATTTTCCATATTCGTTTTATAAAATATCTAAAAATCATGGAACGTATTATTTTTTGTAAACTCGACGAGAGGTGGTGTTAACTGCTAATTCAATAAATTAATCACCATAGCTTCAAGATGATCCCCGACATGGCCCACGGTATTGTCAGCGAGTTCCACAGATTCGCCGGGCAATGATTGAAACGACGCACCGGTAGTTTCCGTCAATCCGTAAATACTCTAAAATATCATTCGCTCGTTTCAATTATGAATTATATAAACAAAAACGAATCAATGTCAAAAGAATTATGAACTACCGGATTGATTTAAAGATTTTCAATTCATTTCATTTGCACAATTTTCCCGCAATCTATTGGAAATTGGAGTCAATTATAAACCTCATCGACAGAATGTGATAATTTCAAAATTGCCGAAATCGTACGACGATTAAATTGACAATTATTTTATTGGAGATTTCGATCGATTCTATTGATCTTTACGGTGGAAAAAAATTGTTTTTCAAAATTCAATGGAAAAAAGAAGCTTTCTCATCCATCTCAGTGTACGAAAGTCCGAAAAAAGAGATAGAAATAATAGGGTATTTCTAATGGGAAATTTAATTTACAGCCGAAGAAATCCAATAATCGACCAAAATCCTGCGAGTAAGGAACTTTCTATAGTCAAAGAGAAGGAGCAAGAGCGGGGCGGAGGGGGTTGGAAAGAGGGCGTGTAAAATGTGTATATATAGAGTGAATATGCACATGAGGCCTCTCAAGAGATATGTGCATAGATAGGGATGAATGGCCCCGCGAGTCGTCGACCTCTCGCGTCGTTCGAGGGTTCACTCTACGTACCTCGTGCTAAATACAAAAGCCACGAGGAGCTCGGTAACGTCCGTTTGTCGGGTTCGTAGGACGTTAATTTCTTCAATTAACATACTCGTAATTAATTCGAAATGTTTAGCAATTAAACGAACGAAGGAAACCTATTTTCTCGTTCTACGTTGTTTCCAACAAGGAGGAATGAATTTATTTCATTAATATTAATTTTATTTGAATAATAAAAAAGAAAATTTCACTTCTCACGAATAAGTACTTAAATAAAATACATTTTTATTTTAACTGAATAAACCTTTGTTATTACAAATAAACTGTAATTTCACTTCATTTTATCAACTTCAATAAATTGAATATCAATTGAAAGACATTAGTCTGAGAAAAAATTATTTCGTTTTGCTTCAAATAAAATTGTTGCCAATGAAATAAATCCATTTGTTTATTTCTTGATATCGATAAAATTTTTTTTTTCAGTAAAATCTGTTCCTCCAATAATTGGCTCACTTGGATTACGTCAAAACGAAGTTGTTCCCTTATCCTTCTCATTATTGCAGGTGAAACTAAGGAACCGCCAGTAACACCGCACCGAAGTGTATCAATCGGTGCCTTAAGCTTTTCACGAGTGTCCAATAAATGTATCTGAAATAATTATAAAATTTTCGACAATTTGACTTTTGATAAAAATAATTAATAAATAAAGAAAAATTTGTCCCACTTTTCTTCGAGTCTCTTACCCACATTGTCGGAGTTCCACAAGACACTGTACACTTTTCTCTTATAATAGTCTCGACTGAGAGTTTTGGATTATAAGCGGGAGCTTCGAGGACTAGTGTCGCACCGGAATGAAAAGTAGCAAATTGACCAAAAATCAGACCGAACGCATGAAACAACGGAATGTTGAGACAAATTTTGTGATGATCCTTCGACAGTTCCAATCTATCTGCACCCTTTAAAAATGAAATTATCATTTTTAACCAGTTCCCCGAATACGTTCATTATACAACCTTTTCTTCTTTACCCTAATTGAAAAATGTTTCCCGTAAATCACAAGGAAAAAGTTAGAGTCTGTGAGAATTCCAAGAAATACAACAATCCTATATAAAAATCTGATAAATCAACTATTTTGAAGATACCGAGGACATTGTTTTTTTTCGAATGATTACAATAGAAACAAGATGTCGATAAAAGAGTTTTTTAAGGGGGGAAATAGTGTTAGACGGTTAAAAAATCGATTTTTTTAAATTTCATTAATTGTTAATAAAACTATTGAAAAATATGTTCCCAAAATGTTAAATGAAAATTCCGACTCGTTCTATTGTTATAAGCCATTAAAGTGAGTAGCTCTCCTTCAGGGCCCGAGCGCGCCGCGTTTTTCTGAAAACGACTTTTTTTGAACTTGCGTACACGCTAGTTTGAAAAGTTTTCAACCAATCGTTTTGAAAATTGGCAGTTACTTTCTTCATAGTATTGCGCTCTATATGAACCTAAAATCGGAATATTATCATTATTTAAAATAATTTTTTTTTGCAAATAAAGTTGTAAGAAATGGCAAAAAATCATGTTTTTTTGTTTTGACCCCTGTAAAAAATTCAATCTTCTATTTTTTTGATAGCATTTAGGTTCATGTAGAAGAGAGACATATAATAAAAGTAAATTCCAACCTCGTTTGATTTCAGATGAAAATTGCGGCTTCCAGAATGTACGCAAAATGCTGGGTCTGATTGTGACCTGCAATATGGGGTCGCTAATATTTTCGGTGTTTTTCAAGGAAATTCTTCAAAAATTTTATAGTATATACTTAAATATATGTATAAAATATTCTCAAAGTTTCAATAAATTATATTCATTTTTTATCCTATAAAAAAACTCCTGAAAATCATTGAGAAAACGCTGTCCTAACCCTATTTCCGCCCTTAAAACACGTCACCCTGAATCTCGCACTGCAAATCTTTTTTTTTTCGTAGCTATTGCTACGACACCGAATAATTTTGCCCGGCGTTGTTCTAGCCGGTACTTGTTGTGCTCAAAAATCAAAAAACGAAAACTTCAGCACAGCAGAAAGTGCTTGAAGTAAAAAAAAACATGTTCTCATCAGATTAGTTCATAGGAAGGGTAAACAAAAGTACATATCACAGTTTCCCGTGAATCAAAAGAAAAAAAGTTAGAGTCTATGAGAATTCGAAGAAATGTTACAAACCTATATAGAAATCTGATAAATCAACTTTTTTGAAGATACCGAGGACATTGTTTTTTTTCGAATGATGATAATCCGAACAAGATATATGGATAAAAGAGTTTTTTAAAAAGTTGCGGGTCAAGATTGAGGGAAACTGTTATATTTTTTAAAAAATTGTAAATATAATCGCATAATCTCTTTCCTGATCTAGTTAAAACGAGGACTACATTAGAGAAATTGTTAAATGATTTTAATGCTTGTATAAGTCCCACACACTTTCCTTCAACCTATCTCATTAATCTACCCTACGATTAATTTGTATAATTCAAGTTTTCGATCTGTTAGAAGATCTTCCAAAAGCTTTGTAGGAAATTCAAAAAATTTTGTAATTAAAATCATTTACAACGATTATTCTATGAGTTCACAAACTAAAAAAAAAACTATCGATTCTCACCTGTCGGGTATTATTTACGAAGGATCTGTGAGACAGTAGAACTGCTTTTGGTTTTCCCGTTGTTCCCGAAGTAAATTGTATGTTACATGCGTCGTAAGGCGAGATTTCATTCTGCATTGCAGCGATTGCTTGCACCTCTGTATTATTCGCTAGTGATTCGACATCGGCAAATCGACGCGTACCACTGCGAGAAAGAGCGAGAAAATATACTATATCGATTATTCGCAGCGATATCCGCGGCAAGAGCGAAGTTAAAATTTAACCGCGAGAATGGACTTTCGTTTGTGGGCCATTAGCCTAATTGCACCGGGAGAATCCCATTAAATACCGCAAGGCGATCAATCAGTTCAATCGGAAGTTCGGGACGCTCCTACACCTATGCGGGAGATCGATATTTAAACTCGGAAAAAGGAAACTCATTACCGTGAAATGCTCGAATAAATATTTGTTCATCGAATTTAATGCCAAAAAAATAACGATTATTTGATATAAAAAAAAATTCATATTCCGACGCTTTAATAAATCCTATGATATGAAAGGGATCTTAAAAATTAGACACTTCTCTGAGACACTTGATTCATATCAATGATCTTTTTTTTTATATAATTTTTTCAATTCTCTGCAACAATAGTGAAAGATTTTTTTTAATTGAATAAAAAATGATAATTATTGATTATCCATCATTATTTATTGAATCTCAAAATCATTGCAACCCTTCTACTAATATTTCATAACGAACTCGATTCCGAAGTAAACTTTCAATGGGACCGGAGAACTGTCCCCGCGAGGTCGTATTTCGTATGATATTTGGGTCAAAGGCAATCAGTATCAACGAATGCGTCGAAGCTAACAAAAATATATTGCAATAAATTACAGGCTACGAGAGTTTCTCGAGAAAGAATTCCGCAAGATTTAACGAGTATATTTTTATTTATCTCGTAAAATGATTTTCTTCGATGTTGGACCTAACAAATTGACAGTGAGAAATATTCGGTCGGAAATGGAATAATCCGAAGGTCCTTTCTTATTGTCACATAATAATATTCATTCACCACGAAAAGGACAATCGATACAACGACAATATGTACTGACAAAATAAGATAAAGAAGCATTTTTATATAATTCCTTATCTCATTATCTATCCCTAGATTCTTTATCTCATTTACGTTTTTAACAAATAAAAACACATAAAAAGCCAAGTACTTATACAAAAATTGATGATGCAACTTTGAAAATCTGCGATTAACGAAAAAAAAAAACAGCTCAAACCCTTCGGCATTTTAAATCTTAACCAAAAGTAGGCATTTTTTCAATCGCACGTTAATTTAAATCGACGAAAAAGAACTAAAGGGAAATTCCTTGCGGTAATCGTTTGACCGAGTGGCCTTCGTATGTGACTCGACACAATTGTCACGAGAAGTGCTTAACCCGTTTCGCGTAGACGAATAAAGGCTCCTCGAGAATTAGTTATATATACGATGTGGTGGCACACGCGATACTCATGAATCAGCGTAGCCCACCACCCCGTCGCAAAATGTGGTACTATGAGCAACGCGAAAGAGGTCTCTATTATTGCAATTTTTTTCGGGTTTAAAGGAGAAAAAAAAAAAGAAATCCCAATAGAAGGGAGTAAAAAAATGAACAATATCTCACGTTACATGATCATCCGAGTACACGACAATGTGTTGCAAACTCAGACAAGTTTTCCTCGTTCTGATCAACATATCCGCGTAATTTTGTGTCTTGAATCGTTCCGGGCCTATAACAGCTCGTGCGTTAACGTGTTCAATGCAATAATCAATCTCGGACTGCTGATAGGCAGGATTAATTCCGACCATAATGAAACCAGCACGAACAATTGCCAAAAAAGATATGAACCACTCGATCTCGTTCGGACCCCAAATGGCTACTCGATCGCCACGCTCGAGTCCCAATTTCAAAAGACCGGCTGCCAATTTATCGGCTCTGCGTAAAACATCCTTATACGTCAATCTTACGCCCTGATGAACTGAAACTATGCACTCGCGATTTTGCCATTTTTCCACCGCTTTTTCCAACAATTTTCCAACTGTAATTTCCGTTATTGGTACTGCACCGTGATGACGATGATACGACAAATTTTCCGAATTTCCCGATGTATGCCATCGTTTTGTCACGATATTTCCAATTGACTTATTATCGTTCGAATATTCCGTGTTCGATAATTCTTCAATAAATACATTAAATACAGATTATAATGAAAATTAATCAATAATATAGTTAATAGAATAAATAATAACAATGTATTAAATTTATTTTAAGCGTTGTTTTCTTGTTTCCCAAAATATAATAATTAATCGAACGATTCCGTTCACTTACTCTGATTCGGAATTGACAAACAATTTGAATATTCACTGAATATGTGACGTTTGTAATTTGACTTTAAAAAATGAGTTGGCGACATCGTTGATACGGCAAATTGTCGTGACGAGGCAAACATCTTTTTCGTAAACTTTTTAAACGTGCGCTTTGTTCCAAAGAGAAAACGTGCACATCGATACACTCGGGTGTTTAACTTTTGGAATACGTATCATTCAAACGTAAACGACGACCTGCGTCAAACCTCTGACCCGAATCGACTGCAACGACAAAATTACTGTTTATACAGAAACCAACAATGTCGAGCATATTCAATGTGAAGTAGAGGCCGGACGCGATAAGCCCGAAGAGATTGCGATAAATACGTGGAAGGGGGAAGTGACAGCTTGTAATCTTATCAACGAACGTCCAATTGTCATGTCCGTATGAATAAAATATTTTCAATATTAAATATATTAGTCGACGATTTTCCACGTGTGCGATCGATTGGACCTTTAAACGTTATTATTATTACGCGAACCGTTATACTCTTATCGATAAACACAGAATGATATATTAAATTATTCTCGATAAATGTAATTAATAAAATTCTTTGATTGAAATATCTTCTTCATTGTTTTCTCTATTTGTTTATCCGTCTAAATTCTTCCTGTATGAGAACCGTCGTTCGTCAATGTCATCACGGCACGTTCGTCGAATGAATCACAAAAGTGGAACAACGCCCAGTAGAGTATCCCCGTGATTTATGGGACGTTCAACGCGGGTAACAATGGTCGACGACAAGTAGTTACGGACAGTGTCAAGACTCGGTTTCTGTATCTACTGCAATGCGACCGCCGTGAAAACAGAGGACCGTGTGGTGGACTATGCCGTGAGAGACTGACCAGAGAATTTATTATCGCTCAAAACACGGCACATGTGTTATGTACAACTTATAAACGAACGTAAATAGATGTAATAGTAAATGTACGCATATACGTTTTTACATATATATATGTATATGTACATGCACCTGTATATCTATATAGACATTACAATGGAGAAAACCGGGGCAAAATAAGACGATAATAGTCGGAAAAAATTGTAAAATATAATAATGTTCCTCGAACTACTGATGAATGGGGTAATATTTTTTTTACACTCATTAATTGCAAGAAAAATCGGTAAATTTCAATGTTCAATCTTCGTTACGATAAAGACTTTTTCCATTTTGTCCCGATCTACCTTATACAAGGGCACTGATGCATAGATAGTGATAGAATATGTAAGATCATCTAACATATAGGGAAAATGGTACAGCGGAGGAGTGTGCGCGTATTGAATTATACCGTTACAAGAATACCTGACGATTGACTCGCTAACCTTGTCTCTCCCGATAAGGAGTTTGCCTTGACAACGTTTTGCTATTTATGCATGAATATTTATTTATATATATATCTTTATATCTTTATATATAAAACAAAGTCGGGTTAGTTACACCACTTATAACTCAATAACGGCTGGACCGATTTTAATGATCTCTGATTTTTTGGATTCGTCTCCGCCCAGAATAGTAGAATAACTATTAAAACAACTGAAAAATTCACGGAAAAAAAAATGATGAATACAATGAATTTTTAAATAAATTAGGTTTGGCATCTAACCTAGGGGGGGTGGGCGGGTCTTAAGGTTGGCCATCCGCTTCATTTGTTCTTGCGCCTGATAACAAAACGAAAAATGTCGTATATCACAAGGTGCTTCACTGAAGAAAATCAACCCGAGTACAACCCATGCAGCGAAATACATAGCTTCAATAAAGCAAATGTCTTGCTGACACGCCATTGAGATACTTGATTTTTGTACTTTTATTAAATTTTTATTTTCTTTATATATATTGTCCTAATAAACTATTGAACTTATTACATTTTTAGTATTCATTTTAATACGTTAATAAAATCCTAAATGAAGTTTAGTTAAAATTTAACACGACATTAATTGACTGTTAGGCGGTACGAAGTTCGCCAGGTCAGCTAGTTTATATATGTATATATATATCAGGGCGATTTTTTTTTTCGACTATTTTTTTTCTCAGTCCCCACCCGAAATTTTGTTGGATATGTCGAAAAAGAAATTCCCTGAAAGTTACAGCCCTTAATATTAATTCTAAGTACTTTCCCAAAGCGTGAGAATATTTTCTATCTAAAATACACGTAAATCGAATGTTTTTTTTTTCAAATTTCTATAACTCAGCCGGATTTTATGCTATCATATTGTTCTTGGTTTCGATTTACTCAGAATAAAACAATCTAAAAAAGTGCCTTTTGCGGCGAAAGTGTAAATTATACTGGTGAGTTGGTACGGGTCACTAAAGTTGATTTTTACCCAAAATTCTCGTTTTTTTTGCTGTTATCTTCGAAACAATTAACTTTACGAAAAAAATATAAATGAAAAATTAGTTGGAAATTTAATCTCCTACAAAAAAGGTCCTATCGACCCAATTGCTTAGATTAATATTTCTTGAGATATTGAACTTTAACTTATGAGTAGTATACAATTTATAAAATATGAAATATTAAGGACTTACATACGTCCAGCGGTACCGAAAACGTACCAAAAGAAAAACTGTTTTTAGGAGGGATAGAAATAGAAATTGATAAAAAAATTCTTACACATTGTTTATTACTGTGTTAAGTTTGTAAAAAAATTTATTTCAATTTTTTTTTCAAAAATTACAACATGAAAAATCACATTTTTTGAAGCACTGTAAAAAAAAAGTTGCTCCACGGTCGGCAGTATTTCTTCCTCAAATGTTGACGGATCTGCAAAATGTAAAGAAATTCTTGTAAAATAAGGTAGTAGTTATAGTCTGTCGAGCCGGATTTTTGAAATTCGAAAAATTAAACAATTTACGGTAATTTAAAAAAAAATGTTAAGTTTGTGTCAAAAAAGTCACACTTTAATTGTTTTTATAAAATTTTCTAATTATAGTTTTAAAAATCCGGCTCGACAGACTATAGAAAAAACAATTCCGAATATTTAAAAAAAAAATCATCAAAAAATATTAAAAACCGTACGAGTTATCACGCCGACCGTGTCAGAAAAAGTAGTTTTGAGAAAAACGCGTTTAAAGTTTCAAGCGCGTTTCGCTCGAAGTCGCGCGCGGCTGGAGCAAGAACTTTATGATTTTTTTAAATTTATTTAGTTAACTTACGTCTAATCTCCCATTCCAGCTTCATATTGCACGCCTTCCTTGTCAGTAAAAAATTGTTGTTGTTTATTTTTTTCTAATCGACGAATTGTTCTGGCCTCTTTTGTTGCTTTGGTAGCGTTGATTCGAGCGTGTTTCAGCCGGTTCGCATTTTCCGGTTCTACAATAACTTTTGAACTATGGGGAATTTTTACAATCAGCTTACACAGAAATACGCCTAAGACTATAAGGAATAATAATCTGTAAACAAAAAAAAATCGTTTTTTTTTTAAATTCTCGACGTATGTAAGGCCTTAAATAATAAAAAAAATAGGAAATCAAAAAAGTTCAATATCTCAAGAAATATTAATCTAAGCAATTGGGTCGATAGGACCGTTTTTATAGGAAATTAAATTTCCAACAAATTTTTCGATTACATTTTTTTCGTAAAGTTAATCGTTTCGGAGATAACAGCAAAAAAACAAGAATTTCGGGTGAAAATCAACTTCAGTGACCTGTACCAACTCACCAGTACAATTTACACTTCCACCGCAATAGGCACTTTTCTAGATTGTTTTATTCTGAGTAAATCGAAATCAAGAGCAATATAATAGCATAAAATGCGGCTGAATTATAGAAATTTGAAAAAAAAAATTCGATTTACGTGTATTTTAGATGGAAAATCTTCTCACGCTTTGGGAGAGTACTTAGAATTCATATTAAAGGCTGTAACTTTCAGGGAATTTCTTTTTCGACATATCCAACAAAATTTCGGGTGGGGACTGAAAACAAAAAAATAGTCGAAAAAAAAAAATTGCCCTAATATATATATGCCTTAAACGCGTGCCACATCGTTATACCACTTAAACACGGTTACACTCGTAGTGCAAAAGTTGCACGTTCAATTAAATACACGAAATGATGGTCCGGTTGTAAAAAAATGTTATCGATAGCGATACGATAGTTTGATATTATGACAAAGTGACAGAAAAAAATGTATTTTTTACTCGCCAGTCCTCATTTCATTTTTATTACCGTAATCAAACATACAGTGATCACACAGTGATCGTAAAATCAAAGTAAAAAAAGAAACTAGCGTTTAACGATGTACTGGCCGAACAGTGATGTTGAAAAATTCGTCATGAATAAAGTAAAGAAAATCCACATTTCTATAAGCAGGCTAATGGATTTAGAAAAATTAATAAATTGAAATCTATGAGAATCTATAGAAATCTATGAAAATTCTAGCTGGCCCATTATTATGGATTTTTCAATGAACAGAACGAAATTAAAATGTGCCTTCTTGACCGTTGCACAAAGCCATAAGTTGTCTCTCTGTGAATTTATAATGTTTTAACATTCGCTATTTTAACTAATACAGCCTTATCACCTCGCGAAATGAATAATTAATGATCTCTAATCGATTCAAAACATTCTTATCGGGATAATTTTAATTTTTCATAGCATTCTATGTTTGCTAAAAGATTCGCACGATTTTACTGAAACAGATAATCCAATTTTCATGTAAAAACGTACTATAATATAAACGAATGCCACAGATATTTAAATAATGTAAATTCGTACGGTTAGCAAATTGAAATTTATGAAAAAATATAATTGGCCCATTTCTATGAATTTTTTAATTGACAGAACGAAATGAAAATATGCCTTTTTGACAATTGCACAAAACTGTAACAAAAAGTGGGCTCTGTGTAAATTTATATAAAATTGCTTAAGAATTGCCGTATTAACTAATACTCAAAAAGTACAATTCATATTCTTGACCAGATTCTTGAAGCAATTTTGTAAAATCAGCACTACTTTTTGCACGTGACTGTACGGATAATGCATCCTTGAACATGCAATTGTGTTATAAATTTTTTAAGCTTCCGACGCTTGCTACTTTGCAACATAGTATTCGAAAAAAAAAAAACATCAAATAGACAGAGATAGAGAATCGATTAATTTTTTAAAAATAATCACCTATAGGATCGATGCTTTCTTACCTTGAAATAATTGCAATATAAATACATATCCCTCAGTCTTCATTTCGTAGAATATCATCTAATCACCGCCGTCGTAAAATTATCTCTCTTGATCCTTTGAATATTTAACTTTTTTGTCTGCGCGTCGAGCAGCTACATCACTCAACAATCATGATCACCTCTATAACATATTATTATTTATTATATATAATTTCAGAAAAATAAAAATCGTTCAGTTTGCCCCCTGATATAATAGACGTCATTGGGGATGTCATTTAATCAAAATATATGTTTATTTCATGAAAATTTATTTAAATGAAGAGTGTTTTACTTTCAGCAAATAAATCTTGAGCAGTCTAGTATATTTTTCAGCCAGATCTACGCTTTTAACCCCTCCGAGAACTAATTATAGCCAATTTCATAGGAAAAGGACATTTCAGATAAGACTTTTTCCCTTGTACCAAGTACGGAACCAAGGGAAAGGGGTGAGTGGCGGGTTGGAAGGGAAGTAAAGTACGTAAGCCTCGTGTAACTCAGATAAGATGCGTGTGAACGTGAATCATCAAAACGAGAGTGTCTCAGTCGTCGGAGAGAAAGAGAGGGAGTTCTGGTGTAGCAAGTGACGAAGTGGGACGACGTGATATAAACCAAGAAGTCGACGAAGAGGGGAGACCCAAAAAAAATGGGAATTTCGTCATGATTTCTTTATTATTAAATATTTTTACACCAAATTTTGATCACCTTCAAAGTATTCTCCTTTGACCACAACGCACCTCTGCAAACGATCCTTCCAATGTTCAAAACATTTTTTTAATTCACTTATCGGGATGTTCTCTAAGCCTTCCAGCGATTTTTGTTTTACCTCCACAGTGGCAAAACGCTTGATTGCTGCTTTGTTTCGGAGTCGTATCCATAGCACCACGATTCATCACCAGTAATCACCTTGGAAAAAAGTTCAGGGTCCTCTTCGAGCTGATTTTGAAGTTCAAAACATGCTTGAAGTCGACGCTCCCTTTACTCGTCTGTGAGAAGGCGAGGGACAAATTTGGCTGCAACTCTGCTCATGTGCAAATCTTTGGATAAAATCCTCTGAATTGAACTCCATGATATCCCAGACATCTCACAGAGTTGATCAATGGTTCGGCGACGGTCTTCATGAATGAGAGCATTGATTTTGTCGACGTTTTCGTCACTTCTTGACATTGAGGGGCGTCCTGAACGGGGTTGGTCTTCAATTGACATTTCTCCATTTTTGAAACGTGAAAACCACCCGTAGACTCTGGTTTTACTCAGGGCAGCATCTCCATAAGCAGTCTTAAGCATTACAGTAGTTTCCGCGGCCGATTTCCCCAACAGGAAACAAAATTTCACTGCCGCGCGTTGCTCTCGGCAATCAGCCGTCACGTTTTCGCCGAAATGGAAAAAGTTGTTTCACTACAAAAATTCCCACGGGCGAACCGATGGACTCACGGCGACAGAACTTCGCACACTAACTCAGGAGACGTGTCCCCAACGGACACCTGGTCGAACAATTGGTTCCCCCACTCTCCCTCCCAGCGCAATTCCCGTTTTTTTGGGTCCCCCCTCGTATATACCTACATATATGAAACATTCCACCTCAACTGAACCTGTATCAGACACGCTCCGTCAATTGAGAATTCTTTTTTCGCATTGTGTAAATCTAGAGCCAGATGAAAAAAAAATTGATTCAATGTCAAGAAATCTTCAGTTGAATATGGCAAAATAAATGTTTAACTATTATTATCAAATTTCAGCTCAACGAAATAAGATTTCTTAATATTCAATAAGCTCTTTTGAAAGTTTAACTCTGAGATCTATGTACAAGGTGTTTCTAAAAATTAATATGAAACAAACTTCAACGAACGTAAAAAAAATCGGTTAAGGAACTAGATGCCTTTTGGAATTGAAACAATGATATGAAGGATCAAATGGACCAGGATCAAATTTGTGAGTGTCAGACGTACATGCTGAATTGACGTGGAATGCCATATGTACATATATATTAAATATATACGCGTTATAGCAATAAAGCCCCCGCCGTCTTTGGTTTATCCCGAGCGATGGCGTGCTCGAGTCTACCCTCAACCGGAAGTCGCGTGTCGGCGTGGCCGCCGCTGGTTGCGGGGAACTCCCCGCGGAGAAAAACCTCCCTTCCAACTCCCGTTTCTTGGCTTCTTAGACGAGCAACGTGTATACCATCCAGACTGCGCAGTCCCCACACAAAGTCCCCCCTCCTCTCTATCTAAAACAATCACTGATGCAAGGTGCTTACCAACACCCAGAAATCGTCATTTCCAAAGTATGTGTATTTTGTATCTACGTGTGTGTGTGTGTGTGTGTGTGTGTGCGTTGGTGTATGTAAAGTATGAAGCCTAACGAACCTCGGCAGCGACGTTACGATTGGTCGATCCTCGTGCCACAAACGAAGGTCCTAAAAGCCACCCTCGTACGCTCTCTACCCTTCGAACCGTCTTCAGAATCGCGAGGATAACCGCGAGGCGTGCACCAATGCGAAAATTTGAAAAATTACCCCTCCTGTCCCCCTAAAAAAAGTACCCCCCTATTGAGCGAATGGTTATTTCTCGCGGGGGGATTAAAAAATATCGTTCCCATCTCGAGGTTGAAGAATTTTTACTAAATTTTTCGATATATTTTTCGTACCCTCGAGCCCCTCGATTCAACTCATCCGTAATTCGCATCGTGACGCTTGGATCTTTACCATATACTTGAATCGTAAAATTAACGGTGAAAAACAGTGCGAGATTTTTTTTAATTACATTTTTATGCACAAAGTGATATTTGATAATGACAGAATGTACGTGAGCCAGTGAACAGATTTTTTTTTCGACGACCCCGCGTGAAACCGATATCTTTGAGTACGCGGAGCGTTCGGCAATAATCGCGCGAGCAACAAGTTCGTAATTATCGTAAACAAGACGATCGCGATGAAAGAACTCATTGTGGCGACGGAAAGTTGACGCGGCTTTGAATATCGCAACGATAAGACCGATTGAAAAAAAAAAAAGTTCCTATAAAATTGCACAAAAAATAAAAGTTGCATGGAGAACGCACAAAAGAACCGAATTTCTTGTCAACACTTTTTTTCTATTCGCTATTTGTACTTTTTACGAAGATCTTTGAAAATGTAGAAAATAGATGAGCAAAAGGGAACGAAAATTTTGCCAATTGATTTATAATTCGATCGCGCCAATAATCGTATTAGCAAATAAAAAGACAGAACCGTGTGCCCTTTAGAATACGTGCAAAATAACGCTGTAATAGATTAATTAAAAAATAATAATTTCCACGTGCGATTCATTCGGCGAAATGATTGGATATCGCGAAAGAAGTTATAAAAAAGTGAAGTTTGAAATAACATGAGTGGCAACAATAAGAAGCCCACGGGCGTCAAGGACGACAAGAAAACATCATCGAGCAAGGAGGAAAGTCCCGCGGGCGGCAAAGACGATGGAGGATCAGGATCAGCGGGAGGAAGCAATGGAGCGCCGAGCGTCGAGCCTTCGCAGCCCGGAAGTAAGCCACCATCGGCAGGAGCAACAACGAGAGAAGGGGTACAGAAACTTCTTGGACTGGCGAGTCGTGGGGAATGGTCATCGTGCGATCTATTGCTCAAAACTTTGGAAAAAAGTGTTCAAACCGCGGGCGAAGATGGCAACACGGCGCCTCTGGCTGGTGTCTTGGATCCGGTTTGTTTTATTTATTTTTTAATCTTCGTAATCAAAAATGTTCCGCGGATTTTTCGAATCCGAGAAAACGTCCGGTACGGCTGATAGAATTTTCGTACGTTTCATTTTTTCTTTTCCAGACCACCGGAATGTCACCGTTGATGTACGCCGTGAAAGATAACAGGACAGCATTTTTAGATCGTCTGATTGATCTTGGCGCGGATGTTGGAGCTCGAAATAATGTAAGATTATTGTCGATATTGTCGTTTAATATTTAAACATTATTATTTTCATTTTACTCTTTTCGCTTTTCTCAGTCCTACATTGAAACACAATTTATGATTTCTTTTACGTCGAATTCAGATCAGATTGAATTCTGGATGAACTTCAATGTTACTTAAAGAAACTTTAAAGTTACTTAGGTTGCTTCCCGTGCATCAATTAAGTTATCACTCACTCTTCCCGCCTCGCTGTCTCTCTCCCTCTCTCTCTCTCTCTCTCTCTATTAAATCTGTCTTAGTAGTTTGAAAAGAAAAAAAGTTATCATTTTTTTGTGTACGCACAAATTGTTCGAAAAGAGTGACAAACCTTTTTTACAAGATTTTTCAAATTATTTCGTACCAGAATAATTTTAAATGCCTTTTTATTCGGATATAATGTCCTAGGATTGCAAAGTCACTCTGAAAAAACGATAATGTTATCCGCCAAGAATGAATCATTCTATATGACATGGAGAAACTCGTTCTTCGCCACCTCAGCTCTTTTAACACTTTGGATGTTGAACGCGAACTCGAGTGCGGAACGTTTGTATCACGTATACTAGTTAATGATCTTATCCGTGTTAAGTCAAGTTAACTCTGAAGGGGAGGGGAGTCGAGTTGACGTGGCAAAAAGAAGAGGGAGCAGGGTTGTAGAAACGCGGGGTTGCGTGAAGGAGGGCCAAGGCCAAGGGGCTGCTCTACTTGAGCTATAAACGCAAGCGAGTAAGCAATCGAGCCAAGCGGCATAGCACCAGGTGTTCGTGGATATAAGTAGGCCGGTCATTCAGTAGGACGAAAAAAAAAGTAGCTTGATTCTTTAAGACGATAGGGGAAAAAAAAAATCTAAACCATATTCGTCGAGGTCCTTTGAAGGGTCGAAACCCCAAGGCACGATTCACGATTTAATTACGGTCGTGAATCCTGTCTGGGAATTAAATAGAGTCATGTCGGAGAAACAAATAAGATCGGCAGATGGATAATGCTAGATTCAGGGAACATTTTTTTCGTATGACCTTTGTCACGATTTATTACGTTTTTTGGCGACATTTTTTTTTAATTTTCTTTCTCATTTTCTTATCCGTTGTTCTCATTTTTGAAATAGTTTAAAATTGTTTTTTTTTACACAATTTATTAAAAGAACTTGTAGTCAGAGATTTAGAAGAAGAACACTTTGAGAAGTAAAGCAATGTGCCTAAATCCCTCGTTTCTAACTCATTAAAATTTTCTGAAAAACGAATAGCACCTGATTTTCCACAAGTTTGGACTACCCAAATTATTATCCCCCTAAAGCAGTGTTCTATTTGCATAAAATGAAAATCACCTAAAATTGATTTATTGATATGCATCTGATGCTTGTATCGAAGTCAAATAAAACAATTCTATCGAGTAGTAATTTTCATAAATTGCTAAAGATAGGTTTAAAAAGTTACTATTAATTTATAGAAATTTGGAAATTAGGGTATATAGATTGAAAATAAAAAATGAATAGTTTTTAGAATATTCTTATTAGTGAGATCCCTTTTAAGGGACCTGCCCTCTGACGGTGACAAATTGTACTATGTCCGTAAGCATCAATTTGCTTCGGGTCTATAATTTTCAATCGCTTTACATGTGGTGCATGCCCCGTTAGGGAGCGACAACCAAGTACCAAGGAAAAACTCAGATTTACTTTGCAAGTTTGATCGAGAATGAATAATATGTCGTGATATTAATACGAGTGAAGAACAATATATAGAAATGCAATATAAAACTATAAGACACTTTTGTGCGATGATATACGATTATTTGAGAATATAAAATAGACTGTAGATACATTTTGCTTATGACGTCCCACTTGCGTTTAATCTCAAAAAAAACCCAACGAACTCTTATGGAAAAATATGCCAAAGGTGTGGTGATGACACTTATCACTTTTTACGTTAATCGTTATTAGCATTAATTGAATTTTGTTTTTAGGAATCAAAAAGGTTCGAATTTTTACAAAGTGCACGTTATTTTACACAATCCTATAGAACTGTGTACAACAATTTACTTAATGCACATCGTTGAATGAATAATCTTTTATTTCAGTCCTATAAAAGTGTTATTGCCCTTCCTTTGCAATTTAATATCAAAACCCAGTGTTGTTGGACGAGGTTGCGCGTACCAAATATGGTCCTGATCTATAATCTCCTTGAAAAGTTACTGTGATTTCAGACGGCCCACGTGGACATACAGCTGTTACTTCTGAAAAGCTTCTTTCGTGTGTATTCTAGGGTCTAAAAGAAAATTCCACGATAAGCTGACAATTCATTTTTTTCAGAATCACAATAATTTCTCCTTTAGACATTCCCTATGCAATGATGAATCCTCATTCATTTTTTAACAATGAACATTATTCACCATCTTTAGTAAATTAATAAGAGAGTATTTAAACAAATGAAAGTTTACCTTCCTAACAATTGTACTAAACTGAACAATCATTATATGAATTGATGGATATTTTATCTTCGCCTATGTTAATTGTAGATTGAATTAAATAACGAACGATAATGGTAGATTTTGATGCTTGAAAAGATTGTAGAAACAATATAAAAAAAAAAAAACAGTAAATTTCAACATTACTCGTTGACGAGTAAACATTTTTTCAAACTAATAGGTTCAAAATCTTCGGCAACGATATTTCATAATTGAAATAATAATTGAAGACATTTTTTTCCGTAAATTAAATTTTCGTTATCATCCGCACGCATCCTTTTTCTATCTTATCGACCGTATTTGGCACACTTTCTATCATTACAATGGCGGCATGGCACAAAAAAAAGGGAAATAACCGCTCCTCGGTCTGTACGCGGCCCCGATATGAATTTTCAAATTGCATGCTAATAAACCGTGATTGGAACAGCGCCGCGAACTCTTGCTCGAGATGGTTTAGGGTTGGGAGCACACTGTTCCGACTGTTGTATATATATATGTATACCGATCACGTTCATGTTGGCCTGGGCGCGGCAAAATGCAATCTACTCCCTTATTACCTTATTGCCTGACCAGAACTAGACCTCCTCACAGACGCGACTGCTAAAGGGCTATATCGCTTTTCTCTTTGCATCGGACGTCCGACATCCATTTAATCTCGTATCTTTTATTCTTGTAATTTTCTCACTGTAACATCCTTTCGTTCCTCGACTCCTCGACTTCTGTACACTCACTCGCGTAGAACATGACGTGACCTACTCTGATTTCTATTTCCCATCTGATTTAATGCTCATTGATTTTGATATATTGTAAAATTGATCAGAATTTTGTTTCCTCCTCCTCTGACGATCGAACATATTTGCATAGAAAACTTTCGGGCAAAGGGTTCGAAGGATTCGTATTAAAAATCAGTGAAAATTATTTAATGATAAAATAGTCGATTAAATATCGTTTAATGAAATGTTATTAATAATTATAATTAATTATATGTTTTACAGGACAATTACAATGCCCTTCATATATCGGCAATGTACTCGAGAGAGGATGTCGTCAAGTTACTATTGTCGAAAAAAGGAGTCGATCCATATGCAACCGGCGGTGTGAGTATTCGTTTTTGAATTTCATTTTTGTTTTATGAATTTTTTTCGAAGTATTTTTTATAAGATTTCGTCATCGCTAATGATCACAGTTCTTGTTACGTCAAACTATTCTTCGTCTATATGCTGCTTAATTTATTTACTACCATCACGCACTTGATTAAAATTTAATAAATAATTAACTAGTGCCATTTGCATGAAAGGACACTTAACCATTCGTACCCTCGATTTTTTTTTTATTATCGCGATAATTATAACTCGAGATCTATTAATAGCCAATTTGTGCTCTAGTATTCGTATCAGAAATAAGAAAAACAAATGTTATCTTAACTATTGCGTATAAAAAAAATCTAGTCAAGACAGCAAACAGCCGTTCACCTGGTGGCTTCGAGGCAAACGGGTACGGCAACTTCGATACTACGCTCACTGTTGACTGCCGCCGGACGAGACATCCGCCTCAAAGTCGATGGAGTAAGTACTTAAGGTAGATGACTTTCAGAGAACAAAAAAAATATATTTTTGCAAACTTTTAACCAACAATAATGATATTGAATGAATCAAATAAAATTTGTTGATAATGTACGAATCTTATTAGGTTCAACTAAAATGCGAACATCTTAAACATTTCGCCATATCCACTTAATAATTTTTTAACATTAATGAAATCATTTTTTTCAATATCTACTTGTTTGATATGAATTCATCATTGTTTTTCAATTTTAAGAATCCACGCTTTGGTAATACATGTCGTAATTCGTTACAGTCCATTAATGGAAAAAAGTTTGTGAAAACGATTTTTACAATTTATCAGTAATTTGACTCTTAGACTCTTAGTGCGATGACTACATTAAAACACATCCATACAATTGCGTGTCATTTTTTTTTAGAAAAGTTTTAACGTGAACTTTGGTTTTTTTTTGCACAATGGAAAAGTTCCAAGAAATAACTCGAGTTGAAGTTTAAACTTTTAACTAGACTATCAGCCTTATCTTATTATCTTGTCGACATTAATTCCCTCGTGTCGTTCGTAGCGACTGAGACGGATCCAAAAGTGTGTAATCTTTCGCCAATTACAAATGTACACTTCAAATAATTCAAATAATTCAAATAATTCAAATAATTCAAATAATTCAAATAATTCAAATAATTCAAATAATTCAAATAATTCAAATAATTCAAATAATTCAAATAATTCAAATAATTCAAATAATTCAAATAATTCAAATAATTCAAATAATTCAAATAATTCAAATAATTCAAATAATTCAAATAATTCAAATAATTCAAATAATTCAAATAATTCAAATAATTCAAATAATTCAAATAATTCAAATAATTCAAATAATTCAAATAATTCAAATAATTCAAATAATTCAAATAATTCAAATAATTCAAATAATTCAAATGATTCAAATGATTCAAATGATTCAAATGATTCAAATGATTCAAATGATTCAAATAATTCAAATGATTCAAATAATTCGAATAATTCAAATAATTCAAATAATTGAAATAATTCAAATGATTCAAATAATTCTGTCTGAAAAAAATACGCCAGATAGCTCGTCTGCACTACTGTCCCAATTACCAATAACGCTCGATTCATAAAGCACAAAGAATGGAGAAAAAAAAAGATGAATCTATGCTAAAGGTCGTGTGGAACGAATTTTGGCAACCTGATGTAGAGTTGTAAGTTCCCAATATACAGAGCATATATTACAGGTCACCGGCGGGGTTATACGGAGTTTTCGTCGATAGAATAGAGAAAGAGAGTACAGTTGCATCGTTGAGTTTGCGTGACAAGGCGATGGAGGTATCGCGGCCTGGTACCGACAAGTCCTATTCCCACTTTTCTACGCTCATCCATGCTCCAACTCCATTTTACCATAATTCTTCGATCTCACCCTTCATCGTATATATTCTCTCTCTCTCTCTCTCTCCTTTGTCCCCGTTACTGTCTACGTCGAGCCAAATTTATTATAGTTCGGAGAAAGCTTGGAAATTCGTCTCTTAATACTCGGTCGGTAAACAGTACGTGTTATCGACCGAGCTCAAGGTCGATAGATCGGTTCGAAAATTGTTCGGTACATTAACGTGCGCGGATCGAATTACAGGTAAACGGAATAGACGAGAACGCGCTACGAATAATGCTAAACTATGCGGTTGTACGATGGAACGAGCGAAAGCGCATTATTATTTTGATGTACGCGAATCGTCGTTATGCGATTTTTGTGCGATTCCCAACCGCGGAGACACGGCGAGCACGAAGCGAGAAAGTTTAGTTGTCACCGTGAGGTCGCGGGGTGAACGTAGACAATGTGGAGTGTTACATTCTTTTTTTTTATAAGATCAATTTTTTTATAAGTTTTTTTATTATAAATGTTTATTTTGAGCAACGAAGAGTTAGAGAGTTGTTGATATCAGTATGAATAAACAATGTCCGCGGAATTATCCGAGGAAGCCGAGAGATCCTCGGAAAGATCGGACGCTCTGTCGGTCACGGATTTTATTCAAAAAAATCGGCTTCAGGCTGGCATTGCCAGGAATTGGCGATATCTCGTCAACAAAGCGGAAGTTCAGACGAAAGCCGAGAACGCCGAGGTGATTTTGATGATTTTTTTCATTTTTTTTATTTATTTATCGAAAGTCGTCGGCCGAAACGGATGACAACATAGAAACAACGGATTTTTATAACTAAACAAAATTAAACGAAATTTCTACTGAATTTATGATTTTTTAATTTATCTATAAACGGTCGAAAAAACCATATTCACAACGATCACTGATCCAATACCACGTAAATATATTTTTTATATTTTACGTACAAATTTTACGGAAATTCCGTTTGATTCCATTAAGATGACTTTTATTTTTATTAAAAAAAAACAATGGTATCCCACATGTACTCAAATGGCATTGTAAAATCAGCAAAATACATCGAAGTTATCATCACCAAAAGTTTGAAATTTGTAAATTCCCAGAAAGGAAGGATACCTTTGCTACTGGCTGTGGAGGCGGGCAATCAATCAATGTGTCGCGAACTTTTGGCTCAACAAGCAGCCGAACAACTTCGTGCAACGACACCGGCAGGCGACACGGCTCTACATCTTGCTGCCAGAAGACGTGACGTCGACATGGTTAGAATTCTCGTCGATTGGGGCTGCTCTGTGGACATGCAAAATGTGAGTCCTATTTGCCTACCTCTACATACTTTTTTCCATTTCATTTTTTTCTACTCCATTCTATTTACGTTCATTTATTTACATTTTTTAATAGCGCGTTCTGTAATATATGCCACCGAAATGGAAAAAATGTTTTTAAGGTCACCTAGATCATCATAACTATGCAATAGAACAATTTTGGATTTTTTTGTAAACTATGCTACACTGGTAATTTCGTTTAAGCATATACGTAATAATCCCTACCTTTCAGTTGAAACGTAACTCGCGAATTGAAAAAAATAACGAACGCCAAAAGGTGTCTTTCACAATTGACGAAACAATTATACCCTCAAATTCTCTCGTTCTCTGACCAAATGACTTTTTTTTCTGGACCATAAATCGACATAGGACTAGATGTGACGTAAATGATTCTCTGTTGCGGATTTGTGGTTCAATTGGCGAGTTAGAATTTCCCAAAATTAGCGAGATCGCGTATAAAATGAAATTATTGCGCGAACATGGGTCAATTGTTCCACGAGCTAAAAAAAAAATAACGTGATATACATCTACAGTGGTGGACACTTTGAGTTTAATGATGAGGAGAAAAGCAAGCACTACGATCGTAAAGGGGAGGCCGATAAGGGAAAATGTATTTATAACGAACAACCATTAAGAAATTAGAATAGTAATAACAATAATAATGAATGCCGTCTCAACCTCCCCAAACCACAAGTTCTCAATCTCGAACTGTAATTATGTCTTCACGCGCTTTCTTTCATAAGACTTGCATTGTAAATCTTTTCATGTACGACAAAACGTACAATCGCTCTTTGTCCTACACTACCTTCCTCTTATTCATTGTGCGACTCGAGTTCAACACGATTTTTTTCTTTTCTTAACGCGTCAGAAATTTAATTACCGTTGTTATGGTCCCTGGGGCGGTAACCACATTGGCTACATGCATGCGTAATATATGAGGCTAATCGTCGCAATGCGTCAAATATGTGTGTGTGTGTGTATGTGCGCGAGAATCGCGACCACAGGATGAAAAGGAAAAAAATGACCAAGGATCTCGCCAAAACAAGACTCGTAGTTCACCCGGTCGGTCGTCAAAGACTGAGAGTGAATCTCTCGTCCCGAGAGTACGGTCAGTTGGTGTTACAAACCGTGGATTTAACTTGAGTAACCCTCCATTGATCAGTCGATAAAGTTTTATCGACACTTGGAGAAATGTTAATTTTTACTCTGAATCTTAATTAATTATTCGTTGTGATTTTCCGACGGAGTCCATTAATTTATTTTTTACTAACTGATTTTTTTTTATGCTCTTCTTCGAAGTTACCCGTATAAAAAAAAATTGGTCTACCGTAGAGCAGCAATACGTCTATTAGAATCGTCTACCAAAAATGCGTCTATCCGGACGCTTCCGAATGTGACATAGACTTTAACATTGTCACTGAAGTCCGCGGATAGTCCACGAAGAGCGAACGGTATTAAAGTTTGTCAAAATGTTGTTTTGAACATAAAACTTAATATTTTTATTATTTCAATGTCATTATAAAAATAAAATTTTATATTCATAACACAATTTCGACGAAAATTTCAAGCCGTTGACGTTTTCGTGGACTATCCGCAGATTTTAAGCAGACTTGAGAAAGTCAACAAAATCTATAACGGCACGAAAGTTTCTCGGAATTTTATTATAAAAATGAAATGTTATTTTTATAGTGAATTTAATTTAAAAAAATTGGAAAATTACAAAATTGTAGTATGATAATGAAATTTTCTTTTTATAATGAAATTTCGAAAAACCTTAGTGCCGTTGATGTTTCGTGGATCTTGTCGCAGACTTTGAGTACGAATTTAAAAGTCTATGTCACATCCGGAAGTGTCCGCATAGACGTGTTTTTGATAGACGATTCTGATAGATCCATTGACGCTACACGGTGGATTAATTTTTTTTACACGGGTACCAGTTCGGATCAATATCGTAAATAATGAATTTATATATTTAAAAAAGAAATAAAGATATTTAAGTAACGAGAATAATTTGACGAAATAAAATTAATGAAGCAATTTGATGAAATAAATGTTATTTAAATGTTCATCTTTCCTCACGAATTTTACTCAAAATTAATGTTTTCCGGGTGAAACAAATTTTCCAGAAAATAAGCCCTCTCTCTTTCAACGGAAATAAATTTTAATTTCAAGTAAAAACCGATTTTTGTTTCTCATTTTGCGTTTTATCAGGGCGAGGGACAGACGCCTCTGCACATTGCCAGTGCCGAGGGCGACGAGACTTTGGTCAAGTATTTTTACGGTGTTCGTGCATCAGCATCGATAGCCGATCATCAGGATCGTACGCCCATGCATTTGGCCGCCGAAAATGGCCATGCCTCGGTGATCGAATTATTGGCTGACAAATTCAAAGCCAGCATCTTCGAGAGAACGAAAGACGGCTCGACGCTAATGCATATTGCGTCGTTGAACGGGCACTCGGAGTGCGCGACGATGCTCTTCAAGAAGGGCGTTTATCTTCATATGCCAAATAAAAGAGGCGCGAGATCTATTCACACCGCTGCTAGATACGGTCACGTGGGAATAATCAGTACCCTACTGCAACGTGGTGAAAAGGTTTTTTTTTCTATTCATTTCCAATTTGCTTCTTTTGTAGATTCCGACAAATTAACTCTTGTGTATGATTTTTTTCTCTTTAAATAATGGCGAATTTGAAAAATTCCTATTGTCTAACGAAGTTTTTCTGAATAAAATTTAAACTACCAATTTCACAAGCGCAGTCTATCCAATTTTCAGTCAATTGAAATATAAAAAATCCAGACTAAATTGAAAAATTGCTTGTACGAAACAAAAAAAAACACAAATTTCCGACTGTTTGCTAAATGGTTTCCTAACTGCTTCATCAATGTAAATATATTGGCCGATATCATGTACCATCAAGTGCCAACTTTGACTAACGATTTTTCCCGATCAATCATTTGTCATTCGTTCATTTAATTTATTGATTTATAATTTTCGTTCAATTCGTCGACGTCAAGGTGGACGCAACGACGAACGACAATTACACGGCTTTGCACATAGCCGTGGAAAGTGCAAAACCCGCTGTAGTCGAGACGCTATTGGGCTATGGCGCGGAGGTTCATGTTAGGGGTGGAAAAATGCGCGAAACACCGCTTCACATAGCAGCTCGCGTACCGGACGGTGACAGATGCGCGCTAATGTTATTAAAATCGGGCGCTGGCCCTAATCTCACAACCGACGATGGACAAACACCCGTTCACGTTGCTGCTAGTCATGGCAACCTGACCACACTTTTGCTACTTCTCGAGGACGGTGGCGATCCGATGTATAAATCAAAAGTATGAACATTCAAAGTTTTTCTTCTGGCATCAGCATGTTTAAAAATATCAGGAAGGAAAAATAAGTGGTCGGATCTGGCGAGAATAATTACATATAAAATTATTCAAATTCCGTATTGCCATCATCCCAATTTTTCTTATTCTTGTAATAACTCATTCCGTAAATTATTTCGAAGAATTATTTTTTCCGAAATACTTGGAGTATTTTTCGTCTACTGGTATCAGAATATTTAAACGTTTTATTGGAAACAACGAAATTTATTTTTCCACATAAACTTATTTAAAAATGCCGAAAAATAAAATTAATGGGTAATGAAAAAAGTATTTTTACGTTCTCCATTACTTTGGTTTTCGCAGCTTTTTTTAATACATTTTTACAGAAAAACATTTTTTTACTTGTTTTCAATAAATTGCAAAACATTTGTTTGAAATGCAATTTATTCGGTACTTCCATCAGCCCACCCGAATTAATATTTCTAAATGGCATTGAATCTTTCGGCAAAATAAAAAAAAAATTTTAACCAAAACGAAAGGAAATCAAACATTGAAAGGCATCGAACTCTCCAATGTAATCAGCCTACGAAAATTACCATTAAGGGGGGGTAGGGTTTTAAAGGCGAAAAAAAAGCATATTTTTATGATATTTTTGCGGCGACATGAGTAATATAATTTTATTAAATAGAATTACATATTATTGTACAACTATTGAAGTATCTCAGAAAAAATGTTCAATGAAAAATATTGATAAATAAGCCGGTGACGTTGAATCTCCAGAGGCGCCTTGAAAAAAAGTGGTTTTGCGGTGAACATTATAACTCGTTACCGGATCATCGGAAACAAAAATATTGATATGCATTTTAAAGGTGATGTATTTCTCGAGGTAATCAGGAAGAGTTTTTTTTTTTTTTTTTTTTTTTCTATTTTTTGCAGCACTTGGAAGTGAAAAACGCAATTTTAGCTCAAAAAATCGCGCTTAATTTGATATTAAAAAATTGAAAAAAAAAAAAACTCCTGATTACCTGTTGATTTATGTGAAGAAGTAATGTTTAAATTTTCAAAAGGATCGGTTCAGTAGATTTTGAGTTCTAATGTTCACAAACTTCAAAAATGACGTTTTCGGGAAAATCGATTTAAAGTTTTTTATACCTGAAAATCAGGTATCACGGCCGGTCGTTTGAAACGCTGTAACTCCGTTAGTTTCACTCCGATTGACTTAAAATTTATACACAATATTCTCGACATATTATTCATTCAGAAAAAAAATTAAAAAAAAATAATGCAAAACAATCATTTTAAAACCCTGCCCCCCCTAAAAATGCCGAAAAACAAAATTAATGGGTAATGAAAAAAGTATTTTTACGTTCTCCATTACTTTGGTTTTCGCAGCTTTTTTCAGCACATTTTTACAGAAAAACATTTTTTACTTGTTTTCAATAAATTGCAAAACATTTGTTTTAAATGCAATTTATTCGATACGTCAATCAGCCCACCCGAATTAATATTTCTCAATGGCATTGAATCTTTCGGCAAAATAAAAAAAAAATGTTAACCAAAACGAAAGGAAATCAAACATTGCAAGGCATCGAACTCTCCAATGTAATCAGCACTTCCATTAGCCTACGAAAAATTACCATTAACACAAGTTATCGAATCTTTCGCGATTCCCAAGATCACATATTCATTGATCGAAGATGAAAAGAAAAGAATTTGTGAATTTTTCTGCAGAACGGCGAGACGCCATTGCATCTGGCATGTCGGGGTTGTCGATCAGCGGTGGTTCGTCATCTAATTGAATTTGTGAAGGAAAAAAGAGGTTCGGATGTGGCAACGTCATACGTGAACAGTGTTTCGAACGAGGGTGCAAGTGCGTTGCATTACGCGGCACAAATTGATCCAGCGGAGGTGATAGTCCCGGGTGACGATCGTGCGGTAGTGAGGGCATTGCTCGAGGGTGGAGCTGACGTGTCGTTGCAAACGCGACAGGCCCAAGAATCGGCGTTTCATTATTGCGCGCTGGCGGGAAACAACGAGGTACTGTCGGAAATGATAAGTCACATGTCGGCGACCGATGTGCAAAAAGCATTGAACAGACAGAGCGCCGTTGGCTGGACGCCGCTGCTGATAGCAGCCCATCGCGGACACATGGAGCTCGTAACAAATTTATTGGCCAATCACGCTCGCGTCGATGTCTTCGATCTCGAGGGTAGATCCGCCCTTCATCTCGCCGCCGAGCATGGCTATCTCCAGGTCTGCGACGCTCTGCTAGCCAGCAAGGCCTTCATCAACTCAAAGTCTCGGGTTGGCCGTACGGCTCTTCATCTCGCCGCTATGAACGGTTACACGCATCTCGTGAGATTTCTCGTTCAGGATCATAGCGCGGCGATCGACGTGCTGACGCTAAGAAAACAGACGCCGTTGCATCTCGCGGCGGGTTCGGGACAGTTGGAAGTTTGTAAATTGTTGTTGGAATTGGGCGCGAGTATCGATGCGACCGACGATCAGGGACAAAAACCGATACACGCGGCGGCCATGAACAATTATTCGGAAGTTGCCCAACTCTTCCTACAACGACATCCCAGTCTCGTTATGGCTTGCACCAAAGATGGCAATACTTGCGCGCATATCGCCGCAATGCAAGGCAGCGTCAGAGTAATCGAGGAACTCATGAAGTTCGATCGTCAGGGCGTTATTTCGGCGAGGAACAAACTGACCGAGGCAACGCCACTTCAACTTGCCGCCGAGGGTGGTCATGCGGAGGTCGTTAGAGCACTCGTCAGAGCCGGTGCTTCTTGCGCCGATGAGAATAGAGGCGGCTTCACGGCTGTTCATCTCGCGGCCCAGCACGGACACGGACAGGTGCTCGAAGTCATGAGATCGTCACAATCTTTGCGGATATCGAGCAAAAAACTTGGTGTTACCGCTCTACACGTTGCCGCTTACTTCGGTCAAGCCGGTGAGTCACGTTTCTCATTCCACTCTAATTTTCATTTTTTATCTGGTTAAGGGAGAACACCACTGTGACCCCCTGTTTTTTTTTCACATTTTTCAAGAATTTTTTTTTGTGGGAAAAAAAAGAGATATTCGAAAAATTTTTTTGGGTTTTGTTCCTTGTTTATTAATGTATCGAAAAACATTTTTTTCACATTTTTCACGCCGCGTGGTGGCGCTGGGGAAGCTCTCGCGTCAGGTGCTGTCATTTCCGCGGCACGCAGCAGAACTCTCTTCAACGTTCGATCTGAAAAAAAATACCGAGTGTTTTCGTTAATAATATGATATTTTGAAGAGAAGTACACAGGGATTTGGAAAAATATTGTTTTTAAAAAAACAGGCACGCCTTTGAAATTAACTTTAATTTCAAAGGCGTGCCAATTTTTTTTTAAAACAATATTACCGAATATTATAAAAAAAATACCGAGTGTTTTCGTTAATAATATGATATTTTGAAGAGAAGTACACAGGGATTTGGAAAAATATTATTTTAAAAAAAATAGGCACGCCTTTGAAATTAACTTTAGTTTCAAAGGCGTGCCAATTTTTTTTTTAAACAATATTACCGAATATTATAAAAAAATACCGAGTGTTTTCGTTAATAATATGATATTTTGAAGAGAAATACACAGGGATTTGGAAAAATATTGTTTAAAAAAAAATAGGCACGCCTTGGAAATTAACTTTAATTTCAAAGGCGTGCCTATTTTTTTTTTTTAAACAATATTTTTCCAAATCCCTGTGTACTTCTCTTCAAAATATCATATTATTAACGAAAACACTCGGTATTTTTTTTTCAGATCGACGTTGGAGAGAGTTCTGCTGCGTGCCGCGGAAATAACAGCACCTGACGCGAGAGTTTCCCCAGCGCCACCATGCGGCGTGAAAAATGTGAAAAAAATGTTTCTTGATACATTAATAAACAAGGAACAAAACCCAAAAAAATTTTTCGAATATCTCTTTTTTTTCCCACAAAAAAAAATTCTTGAAAAATGTTTAAAAAAACAGGGGTTCACAGTGGTGTACTCCCTTAATTGTTGTTTTTTCGTCGTTCAAGCTTAGATTACGCTATGATGTGTTGTTTATTTTTTTTAGTTAACGCAACAACGACTCTGATCCCTTTTTTAAATCGGCTCATTCAGAAGTTAGATTGAATGAAATTGGACAATCACTCGAAAGATATTTCACGTGAAAATTGTCCTATTTTTCAATGAAAAAGTGAATATTTCGAAACTATCATCGTTCGCCTTTGATACTCCCCTAATCGCGTTCCGTGAACCTTACGAATTGCTCTCGAGGTGTTTTCATATCGATGCAATAGATATGCACGTGCCGCACGTTTACAACGTGATAACAGAGTTAGCGTGTCTCCAATTGACGAAAATAGAATTCGATTTTGTTGCTTCGTTGCGGGCGACTCGTAACGGTAATAAATTTCCATGCTGAAACAAGGGGGGTTTCAGTCGCGCGACGTTAAAGAATCTTTCAGGTGAAAACTTTTTAACGTTTTGGAAATGTGCAATTTTCTGAATATTGAACTTTTTCCGTTCGCTACGAGTTTTAGAGGGCATTTAAGTGCGAGCATCCCATTTTTAATTCTTCGGAGGCGGGCGAATAACGAAGACGAGGAAGGAATTGAGCTAACTGTTGTACATAGCTCAAACAAACTAACTGACATAACAGAGATTCTCGAAATTGCACGAAACTTAAATGGAATCGCGAGAATGTAGGTCGACTGCCTTTTCCTGCTACATCCAGCGAACATTTATAAAAATACATAGAGAAATGTAGAAATATAATATAGCAGCATTGCATATAAACATGCGATGATATATATGCATTTATAAAGACATATACATGCAGATAAACATGTAAATATATATTTGTATGAAAGAACATCATCCCGGAGTCTCTTTTAATGTATCGGACAAGTTTGAAGGACTTGAAAATTGAAACATTTGAATATTAAAATTGCCCTGAAATCGAAAACAGTACGAATTTCCACACTAGAATGCTGCGTTAGGGCGATTTTTTTTTCGATTATTATTTTTTTTTCAGTCCACACCCGAAATTTTGTGGGATATGTCGAAAAAGAAATTCCCTGAAAGTTACAGCCCTTAACATCAATTCTTAGTACTTTCCCAAAGCGTGAGAAGTTTTTCCATCTAAAATACACGTAAATCGATTTTTTTATTTTTTTTTTATTATTTCTACAACTCAGCCGCATTTTATGCTATTATATTGTTCTTGGTTTCGATTTACTCGGAATAAAACGATCTAAAAAAGTGCCTTTTGCGGTGAAAGTGTAAATTGTACTGGTGAGTTGGTACGGGTCACTGAAGTTGATTTTTACCCAAAATTCTCGTTTTTTTGCTGTTATCTCCGAAACAATTAACTTTACGAAAAAAATATGAACAAAAAATATGTTGGAAATTTAATTTCCTACAAAAAAGGTCCTATCGACCCAATTGCTTAGATCAATATTTCTTGAGATATTGAACTTTAACTTATGAGTAGTATACAATTTATAGAATACGAAATATTAAATAATAAAAAAAATAAAAAATAAAAAAAAGTTTAATATCTTAAGAAATATTAATCTAAGCAATTGGGTCGGTAGGACCTTTTTTGTAGGAAATTAAATTTCCAACAAATTTTTCATTTACATTTTTTTCGTAAAGTTAATTGTTTCGGAGATAACAGCAAAAAAACGAGAATTTTGGGTAAAAATCAACTTCAGCGACCCGTACCAACTCACCAGTGCAATTTACACTTTCACCGCAAAAGGCACTTTTTTAGATTGTTTTATTCCGAGTAAATCGAAACCAAGAACAATGATAGCATAAAATGCGGCTCAGTTATAGAAATTTGAAGAAAAAAAAATTCGATTCACGTGTATTTTAGATGGAAAATCTTCTCACGCTTTGGGAAAGTACTTAGAATTAATATTAAGGGCTGTAACTTTCAGGGAATTTCTTTTTCGACATATCCAACAAAATTTCGGGTGAGGACTGAAAAAAAAAAATTGTCGAAAAAAAAATCGCCCTAATGCTGCATAATACTATAATGCTACAAATTTCTATCGTCGATGATTTATTGCTGTAACAAGCACCAATTCCGATTTAAGACACTAGATATTGTAAAAATTCCCTGGATAAGGAATGTTATCATTGCAACTCCCTATATATTACTGAAAATTCAAAATTGAAACATTTGGAATTCAAAATTGTACTGAAATCGAAAACAATACAAATTTCCACACTAGAATGCTGCATAATGCTATAATGCTACAAATTTCTATCGTCGATGATTTTTTGCTGTAACAAGCTCCAATTCCGATTTGAGACACTAGATATTCTAAAAATTGCCTGTATAAGGAATGTTATCATTGGAACTCCTTATGTATTACTGAAAATTCAAAATTGAAACATTTGGAATTTAAAATTGTCCTGAAATCGAAAACTGTCCGAATTTCCCCACTTGAATACTGCATAATTCTATAATGCTACAAATTTCTATCGCCGATGATTTATTGCTGTAACAACAGTCAATTTCGATTTAAGATACTAGATATGTAAAAATGTCCTGAGTAAAGAATTGTATCATTGAAACTCCCTATATATTACTTAAATTAGATATAGTACAGCAATAAACATATTCCGAAAAGGTGTAACGATTCATAAGCGGGCTACACCTTCAAAGCTTCATAAATCAAAAAACCTCATAAAACAAAGGGCTAGTCAGAAAGTGCTAGAAACGACAAAAGTTATAAAATATCTTGGGGCGTGTTTCGAATAAAACGTAATCGAGATTAAAATCCTCTCTCGCCACCCTCAATAAAATTTCGACCCTTTTAGCGCTAGACCAAAAATAACTACCGGTTTTCCCACCAGTCCCTTCTGTGCGTACTTATAATTATAATTTTTCGTTCATCCAAGCACGTATGGTCAATGGATAATATCTTAAGAAGCTGGGGTTGTGTTTTATGAGTTTGTTTTTTTTTTCTGAACGACAAACACGATCGTGTTTATAGTGTCGTCTGACCTTTGGTTCAGTCGTTTTTGAGTTATATGGACGCGTTGCTTATTCTCACCTTCAGTACACGCACGAAGGTGGTACTTCCCCTCCACCGTAGTAATATCAATAAAAACATATCTATATGCATATTATACGGTTATAATGTGAAACGAGGGGGCGTAACGCACGAAACACTACTGATTGCTTTCTGAGCTTGGTAACATTACTCTGCACACTCGTATAGCACCCGAGAACAAACGCAGATTCAAGAAGTGAAAGAGAAGAATCGCGAAGAATGACGATGTGAATGAGCTACAAAGCGAAATACACGAAGAACAGTGTACTGGGACGCGGTTACTGTGCATTTAATGACCTGTGCATGATACGAGAATGGTACCAGGTGTCGTATCAGTCTGTGCAACAGTAAAATAATACTTCATTCTTTGTTATTACGAGAATGCCAAGTCAATTCCCTTCTTCCCAGAAAAATAGATTTATTTGTGCCACACGCATTTGCAACAAAAAAAGTTCGAATTTAACGTATACAGTCCAAAAATGAACATATTTAAAAAAATAATATTACATCGACCGATTGTCTCATCGAATCCATATATATTCACTGGATTGAAATAACAAATTTTTTCTCATAAAAATTCAACAAGCTGTAAATCGAATATACATAGCCCGCGGAAATTGAAAATTCGTGTTACTTTTTGAACAGACCTCGTATATACTGTGTATGGTAAAGTACATTGAAAAAGAATTTAAACAAAATTTTTGAACGCTCACTACTTCGATGAATCATCATATATGCAGTCCTTTACCACAGGGAAAGGAGACCGAGAAGTTCACAGGAACGTTTCATCGGTAAGCGTCGTTGACCTGTTGGTTCTCGGCCAGTATCTTGTACTCGTGGCAGCTTCTAAATTACGTTTTCACACGTTGTTATTCAGTCACTTTTTTTTAACTCATTGAACGCGAACAAACGGACAAATTTAATAATCGACAGCGCGGTTTTGTATATAAACACGATTTACACGATCAAAATCGTTCGAGAAGATAAATTATTCCGTCGGCACTTTTACTAGGCGTGAAAACATACACAGAACGTGAAAAATCCCGTGCTAATCAGCCTCAAAGTTACGAGAGACGATTACCACTCGCGAATCACTTGAAGTAAAAAAATATTCATAAATCATGAATATCGAAACACCGAAGCTTACTTAATTTCACTTTTGGGAAATACCGCTCACTCGATGGCCACGATATCGTACGATATATGATTTATTTGCTGAACGTAAAAGAGACGCCCTCAACGTGTGGCGGCGTGCCCAACTGACGCGCGAGGAAAATTTTTCACGGAGGAAAAAAAAAACTCGCGCCACGATCGTCCAGTCAATAAATTTTCAATCCCACATTTCCCGATCAATCGTCGTTACACGGATTACGATAAAGTTTAATCAGTATAAACCGCTATTCGGCATTTAGCGTCGTTTGATTTATCACAAATTTAGGAGAACACTGATCGGCAACTTTCTCTCCCGCTGCACGCGGCGTTGCGAAAAAATGCCAAGTTTTTCAAGTAAACATTCAGCATAATGCCGAGTCTAATTAATATCGATAAACTCACCGCCGTGATCAGCATGGTCGCACGATATTTTCGAAGGGCGATTTCGTGATGAGATCGTCGATACTAAGACCTCCAAAAGTGACGAAGTTGAAGAAAAACCGTTAAAACTCGCGGCCATTTTCGTCCTCTCTTCAGCGCCGGCGTCTAGCCAAGTAAAGCAGTGGAGCCAACAGTGTAGCACGAGAAATAGTACCTGAGGTGGCAGCACCGTCGCGCAATCGATTATCGATAGTTGTTTTTCGACTTCCGGCGGAGAACGACCGTGTACCACAGATGTCGCCCCAAACCGCTTAAATTAAAAAAATACCTCGGTTTTTCGCCGGCTGTTGGCGACACTTGCTCGAAAATTGACTCTCGCTCGTTCGTCCAAATCTTTTTTCACTATCATTATTGCGTTCATCCCGCGAGTAGTTTATCGGGAAATCAGTCATAATTCATAATAATCCTTAGGGGATAGTGAAATGTAGATTTATGTCCGGTTTTTTCAACCAAGGACATCCATCGGATAAATTTATCCAGAGGTAACGACATTGGCCATTAATGATATTTATACTTTCTATTTGTCGTTGTCAAATTTTCATCCTATAACCTCAAAGTCGGTTATTACGTGACATTTTTTTAACGCTTTCCAGCAGCGAATGAAGTATGTCTCAAATTTGTGAACGAGTAAAACTAAGTGAAATAACGATGAAAATGCGTCTCAAGAACGATATTGCCGAGAAACAACATCCCATAGAAGTAAAATCATCAATCAACCATCATTGTAAATCCTCGGTCTGCCTTCGGGGAGAAATCTCCACAGGTATACGAAGGCATAGAAAAAAAGTACGTAGTAACGTTATAATCAACAATTAACTAAACATTCAAAATGGCCGATTTTTTCAGCATAAGTGAGGGACATGAGTACCAACCTAACGCCACAAAAAAATCGAAAATCGAATATACGTAGCCCGCGGAAATCCAAAATTCAAAATACGCGAAAAACGCAAAATACTTTTACGTGTTTCTTGCCGAAAGAACGAAGAAAGAAAAAAAACTCTAGCAATCATATTTCATTGTCAAATGAGATAAAACATACAATCAATAACCATTTCTCAATTTGCTCATATCATTTCTCGACAAATAAATAATTTGTTGACCAAGCGTATGTATAAATAATAATGTGTAACTATAATTTTTTTCATTGTGCCCAAAAACCATCAATATATCGATTGAGTAAGCTTCGTAAAGTTAAGAAGGCTCGCAACTAGAAACTTTTGCCATTCCAATTTTAAATTACCCTTGTTCAGAAAGTTTCATCGACACAGCAGCAAAGAGAGATTGAGACGCTTTCTCATTGGGGTCAAACTTTATAAAAAAGAAGACAAATTTTAAACAAGCAGTGTTTTTTAATCACCAAAGAATCGATAAACACTTCAAACACTCTCCGTTCAATAAATTTGTCTCTACCCATGTGAAAATCAATTTAATCTCTCAAATTGCTTACAACGCATTAGAAGCAAAAGTTATCCTCATTGAATCGTGAATTTCGAGACAAGGGATAATGAGTTTGCGTACAAACAGTCAAGATTTAGGAACAAGATTGTAGGACCTTGCCGCAAGGTCTCGGATAATTTGCACGTAAGGAGTAAAACTTTTACCACCCTCGTGCAACAAATACACGCACGCTTGTGTATTTCTGTGTACCGAGGCTAAAGTTAAAGCCGCCTGAAATACTATATCTTGGATCTTGAGAGAAAAGTAAATGCAATTCTCTCTCCCTCAGGGGCAAGAGTGTGGGTTGCTCCAGTAATTGATTGTGGAAAGCTTCGCTCCTACCACGTGGCGTATTAAAACTCATTGCATTTTTGCACGTAAACTTTGCCACATAACTTCTCATACTTTTAATATGACGATATTTTTTTATTTCACGTAATTACATAATTTACGTATACACGGAATAATGTGAAATTCCACATTCTCACAATGAGTCATCCGGAGCGATATAACCATCCAAGATTTGTGACTAACGTTATTTCGCGTGCAACTTCATACTACCTACATGGACACGCTATTTTTAACAAAGTTTCCAAACATTTCGTGGTACTTTAGTATGCGTTATATAAATATACTGTTAATGTGGCGCGCTTATTCGCGGTCTCGTTACGATTTTTACCAAGAGAATCGATGTATCGATCCTAGCAGAGCAATTCGTACCCATTATCATTATTATTTTTTACAATTATTCTTATTACCATTCTTATTGCCATTACAACATGTGAATAATTGTCGAAAAACCAAAAGAAAGTATGACTCTTCCTGTTCTCCAACGCGTACCTTCGATATCGGACTTCTTGAATCTGTTCAAAAAGAGGACAATCTTCGAGTTCATTGGAAAATTATACGACTGTTCGTTTTTCAGACACCGTACGAGAGTTACTCACTCATGTACCAGGTACCGTAAAGTCCGATCCACCAACCGGTGGTTCGTTGGTCGGCGAATTGGGCAGCGAGTCCGGCATGACGCCACTTCATCTGGCTGCTTATTCCGGCAATGAGAACGTCGTTCGTTTACTCTTGAATTCAGCGGGAGTACAGGTAACTCGAGCCAACTATTTTATCACAATTTGGCGAAAACCGTAGTACGAAAAAATAAGTTAACGAAATTTATTTATAAGAATATCGTTATTATTGGTAAATGACAAATAATCAAATTATAATTTTAATAAATCACTTATTTAATACTAATTATAATTTTTTTTTCTCAAACCACAATTCATGATCATTTCGTTACAATACTAGTGCGACATTTTTTCTCAATGTCACACCCAATATAGAACATTTTTATCGACGCATAAAAAAAATTATTGAGATGCATCGTTTAAAACAACAAAAAAACAGGTTGAGGCAGCTACAACGGAAAATGGTTTCAATCCATTGCATCTCGCATGCTTCGGTGGCCACATAACCGTCGTTGGATTGCTTCTGAGCAGATCTGCCGAGTTGTTGCACAGCGCCGATCGTTACGGCAAAACTGGGTTGCACATTGCCGCTACCCATGGCCATTACCAGATGGTCGAGGTCCTGCTGGGTCAGGGCGCCGAGATAAACGCGATCGACAAGAACGGCTGGACACCACTGCATTGCGCAGCTCGAGCCGGTTATCTCGAGGTGGTGAAGCTCCTCGTTGAGAGCAGCGCGTCACCTAAAAGCGAAACGAATCTCGGTAGCGCGCCCATATGGTTCGCAGCTTCGGAAGGTCATAATGACGTTCTCAAGTATCTCATGGAAAAAGAACACGACACTTATGCACTCATGGAAGACAGAAGGGTACGACGAGAATTGTTCTTATTTTCCCCGTTAATGTTTCAGAAAAATAACTTTAAGAATTAGGTCCAGTAGAAAAGGATCGTAAGTTACATCACCGCTCAGAAGGGTTTTATGAATCTCAATTCACAAAACGCGATGTAAAAAAATCTGGAACGTTCGTTACCACGGGTTTCAGTGACTCTGGGACATCCATTCAATTCGACAATATTTATACAACTTAAAAATAATGGCCAATTTTATGATAATTGGTAACTTATCACGATTTTAAAGTCCCCGAATCGAGGGTATTAAGCTATTTAAAAAAAAATTGATTGGACGTGTACTTTACTGCGGATAAAGCGAACTAAAAAAAATATGTATACTGAACAAAGATTCGAGTAAGGTAAAACTGTCGATCCGATGATAACTGCCTGTAACGGTAGACACTGGCACGAAATCGGTCCTTTAAAATATATCTATTAAATGTGCTCTATATAGAATTCACAGTACGTTTGCTTACTGTGTAGAAAATCGTCGATACGACAGAGAACAAATAAATTGTCGACTTAACGTTCGAGCATCACGCGATCTTTCGTACAGAGTGCGCTTCGTTGAACTCTCTTGTCTCTGCGGGGCAGAAAAATAAAGCGTCTATCGACAGACGAGAAGGGACAATAAAATGAAAAATCCGTCATGAGAACTTACGAAGGATAGGAGAGACTTTTGAGCTCCGAGACATTCTGGATATTGGAAATTGGAATTTTTCGATAAAAAAAGCTTCGATATTTATACAGATATACGAATATTGAGAGAAAACATTTTATAAGCTACCCCTTATCGACAATAGAACGTGGCTATGTGTATATGGGTCATTCCGCCCAAAGTGGGGACGTTTTTTGACCAACGAAATGTTTAAAAGTTCAATTGTTCGAATTTAAAGATAAATTATATAGCTATATCGAGAAAATTATGGAGATTTGTTAAATCGCGAAATATTCTTGGCTGACCGTTCATTGACTGAATCTCCTTAAGGTAGTAGTCTGATAACTTAAGCCGATTTTCATGTCTTTTTTGGAGGGCGTTTTTTTGTAGGAAAATAAAAATGAATCGTTTTGGATATTTAGGTTTTTATTTACATATTAAAGATACAAACAAAAAAATTTTTGAAAAAATGTAATAGTTTATTATTATTATTGTTGATCGAAGTTGGCACCTCGAAAAAAAAGCGCGTGGGCGGCCCCGGTGATTTTGGCTCTCGATGTTATCTGAAATAAAAAATTCCTGATAATTCTTAATCTATAGACATGGCATTCTGGTCGGAACTACTGAAGTTAAATTTCATGGATAAATAACAAAATGGCGGACTTTGGAAAAAAAAGTCCTTTTATTTTAGCAAAGAAGGGGTTGTAAAATAAAAAGAAATTTAACTTCAGTAGTTCCGACCACAATGACATGTCTGTAGATTAAGAATTATCAAGAATTTTTTATTTCAGATAACATCAAGAGCCAAAATCACCGGGGCCACCCACGCGTTTTTTTTTCGAGGTGCCAACTTCGATCAATAATAATAATAATAAACTATTCAATTTTTTCGAAAATTTTTTTTTTTGTATCTTTAATATGTAAATAAAAACATCCTAAATATCCAAAAAGATTCATTTTTATTTTCCTACGAAAAAACGCCCTCCAAAAAAGACATGAAAATCGGCCTAAGTTACCACACTACTACCTTAATTTGTGCGAACGATGACTTGAAAAATGAATATTAAACATAGTCAACGATGAAAAATATTCCTTGTCTCATCTTGTTGCAATTGCTAATTAAACTTCGAAAAATTCATCCTAAAACAATCTTTCCATTTCGCACAGAATGATCCCATACACCCGATATTTTAAGGGAGAGGTAAGGGTTTCAGCGTAAAAAAAAACACTTTTTTTGCGATTTTTTTTCTCAAATATGGATTTAGCAATTTTATTCGAACCTTTTGTACATTATTGAGCATACTTTTGACAATGTTGTGTAATTTTTTCATGCAGAAATATTGAAGCATAAGCCCGTAACAGAGCTTCCCCCAGAACGTCTTGGAAAAAAAAACAATTTGCGGTGTTCACTATAACTCGGCCGGAAATTATCTGAAAATGAAAAACCATGAAAATTTAGTCAAATTATAATCAAATCTTCCCCCCAACGTTCTCTGATAATTTTTTTTTTTCATTTAAAAATTTTTGGCGGCAATCTAAAGTGTAAACTGTTATTTTCCACGAAAAATTCCGCCATTTTGTGGGTGGGAAACACCCTTAATGTAAAAAAAAAAATTAACTAAACGTTGGGGGGAGGTATTTTATATGTAGAAAATGTGTGCAAAGTTTGAAATGAATCGGTCAAGTAGTTTTTAAATGGCAGTGAACACGGACTTTGAAAAAGTAGTTTTGAGATAAAACTCGTCTAAAGTTAGCACTGCTAGCCCGATCGCCCGCAGCTGTTACAGGTATAGCGTTAAAGGCCAGGAGATTAATAAGACAATAACTTCAAGAATATTGCTTAGATCGGTTTAAAATTTTAAGGACATATTCTTGAAATGTTAAACAATAAGATAAGACAAAAAAAAGAAATTCGATTTTTCGAAAGTGAAAACCCTCACCCCGCCCTAAATATCCTATATTCGTAATAATATCGATTAACTCATAAATCACTCTCCATTACTATTTAACAGTTCGTCTACAATATGATGGTGTGCAGCAAGAGTCACAACAACAAACCGATCGAAGATTTTGTACTGGTGTCACCGGCACCGGTCGATACAGCGGCCAAACTCTCGAACATCTACATGAAACTCTCGGAGAAAGAGAAGGAGCGAGCGAAGGATCTTATAGCAGCGGGAAAGCAGTGCGAGGGTATGGCAACGGAATTATTGGCACTGGCCGCTGGTGCCGATTCGGCAGGAAGAATTTTAACATCGATGGATCGTCGTAACGTCGAATTTCTCGATGTGCTCATTGAGAACGAGCAGAAGGAAGTTATTGCTCACACGGTCGTGCAACGTTATCTCCAGGAACTTTGGCAGGGCAGCCTAAATTGGAACGCCTTTCGCACGATATTGCTCTTCATCGCGTTCATAATATGTCCGCCGGTATGGGTAGTGTTCGCTCTTCCGCTCGGGCACAAGTACAACAATGTGCCGATCATAAAATTCATGTCTTATCTGACGTCGCACATATATCTCATGGTATTTCTACTGTTGGTCGGTATCACACCGATATATCCGGCATTTAGATTCAATCTAAATCCATACTGGTACGAGTGGTGTTTGCTCGTTATGCTGTCGGGACTTTTGCTCTTCGAGCTCACAAATCCGAGCGACAAGAGCGGCCTCGGTTGGATCAAATTGGCCGTTTTACTTTTTGGTATATTCGGCGTTGCTTTTCATCTGATATGTTACGTATGGGTGGAGCACAAATATTGGCCAACTTTGCTCTATCTCAGGAATCAACTTTTTGCCCTGAGCTTTCTCCTCGCTTGCGTTCAGATACTCGACTTTTTGTCGTTTCATCATCTGTTCGGACCGTGGGCCATTATCATCGGCAATCTCATGAAGGACCTAGCGAGATTTCTCGCTGTATTAGCGATCTTCGTGTTTGGCTTCTCAATGCACTTCGTCGCGCTCAATCAGGCGTTCAAGAATGGCGTTGAAAATCTCGAGAGAGGATCGAGCAAAAAAGGCCCATTTTCGGACGGTAAGTCACTTCGAATTTTCCTTTTCTCTTCTTCTATTTTTCTTGTCCTGTTTTTTTTTTTCCTTCGTCTGTCAGACCTGCTCACCGGCCAATCTCCGATCCATTAGTCGCGTGAGAATTTAAGAAAGATGATTTTCGAATACGAGTTCGAGGATGCAATTGACATTGTATTTAATTTCATTCAATTTCGATAGCGGGTATTTTTTTTTGTTCTTTTTTTTAATAAATTTTCTTTCAATCACAATGAAGAATAAGTATTAGCGAGACATTCGGAATATTGAGTTTGTGGAATAGCAATGAAGGACATTGATAAAGAAGTTAATTTGTCATTCAAATTTTCGGAAAAAATGTTTACATTTATTTTCTTGAAATACTCTATAATGATAAATCTATGAAAATGGTGAACATGACCATAGAAAAGTGTTAAGTTTAAACTGGTGTGCCTCTACTAAAAAAAAAAATAATTCAATAAAATGTTTCATTGTCCGATCGTATGCATCCTCAATCGTGTAACTTAATCGTCGTTTTTTGAATTTATTACATCGGATCGGCCGGAAGTAGCGGTCCGTGGTTTTCGTAGTTCGACGAATTATTAGAATTTTAATGCCTTGCCATTATAAGGTCTCACTATTAATTGATCATTTGATCGTCAGTGCGTAGAGTAAATTATTAGAATCTAAATTATCGGTAGCGATGTAAATACGATGATAATGATAGTAAAGTTATTAATAATCATAATGATAATTAACAATAATATAGTTAAGTCCTTTATCGTCACAGAGACTGAGACAAAGTGGATTTACTAAATCGCATATGTATACACGTATAAATATACTGTATACCGTATGCATAGTGATTCGCACCCTCAGTATTTTACGTTTTTTTAATTATAATATAACGCCATAGAAGCACTATTACCACATATTTCATACATAAAGAATGAGATAAAAAAAGAATATACGAAATCCCATAACATAACCGAGATAAATTGCAATGATAGATTTGTTGGCCAATAATTCGGAGTGGATAGAGACGCCACCGCCGGCGCCTCAACGCCGCTTTGGACGATACAAGAAAAAGAATGAGTGTTGTGACGATAGCGCCCGAGATTGTAAGTCTTGCCGGACTGGCAATCATCCACAAAACAAAAAAAAATAACGATGCAAGCAAGCATTTGAAAAAAAAAAACAACAAAAAAAAATACAAAAAAAAAACATAATATCAAACAAATATACGCAAAGTCAATAAAACGCCATGAGAATGCAGAACATTGCTCCGCCTCGGTGTTGTCGTCCTCGTCTGCAATGCATTTTTGAACGTGCGCGCGTGTGTGTCATTTTTTTTATTGCCTGCTGAGACTGCTGCCTGATATATAAAATGAACGAAAAAAAAAAAGGTCGAGAAAAATCGACCAAATCACAAACGAATAATACGACGACGATTGATTGTGCCTCTCTCTGTTTGGGACGCTGCACGTTGCACTTTGAATGATCTTTTTTTTTACAGTGAAGGGTACAACGTCTAATTCATCGCAACGATTTTTTTCTTTTTAATTAAATATATGTTATTTTTTCATTTTACGTTTTTAGTGTTTGAAACTCGATTGTAAAATCGAAAAAAAAAAAAGTAATATTTTAAAAAATTCAAAGTGCACCGTTTCTCAGATCACTAAACCTACATATGTGGATGTACTTATGTGGAAATGATTTGTCCACGGCTCCAATGCCCGACAGTAACAATTCCACCCGTGTCACGTGTAACTCCACGTTACGAATGCATATCATTTTTTTTCCAAATGCAACAAATATTGTCATGCGTTTTTTTTTGCGTGCATAAAGCCAATATGTTGTGTATACGTGTACATATACACATGCATATTCATTTTTGATATTCGCGTCAATTTGAAACCCATCGATGTCCCTGCTATTTGATTGTGAGTGTCGCGGCCCTGCTCGCGATAATTTCATTTTACTTTTACTCGATATTCCTTTTTGCACTGTACTTTTGTGTATACGGAGCATTCCGCACGAATCGAAACAATTTTTCGTCGAAATAATTTTTTAAGAACGACCAAAAAGTACTGAACACAAAAAAAAATGGCAAAGAAATTTTTCTATTTCTTTTTTTTTGTTTTTCAGGCGAACATTTCGCCGATAAATGGTGTTTTAATGGCTAATTTTTGTAGGAAATCGTAATTTATGTTCCACTGATGAATTTCTTTCAATTCGCAATAGGAAAAATATTCGCAATTTTTTATAAATCCTTTTTACGATCCTCCCTTTTCGTAGAAACTTCAATCAAGTTTGCGTAAGAAAGGCCCTTCAGTAATGGCATCTACGAGCAGTAGTTTCGAAGATATTAACTTTGTAAAATACGCGAATTGTGTAAAAAAAAAAGAAAATATTCAAAAATTAATATCTTGTAAACTACTGGTCGATACGACATAATCCCATTTTTTTTTCAGTTTAAAAACCTTTTCAACTAAATGTATATTAGCTATTATCGGTAAGACATGAATTACGTTTTAAAATTGACAATTACTCATTGTCAGTACAACCCGAATGGTCACTCGTTTGATTTTTTAACATCTTTTTGGCCGGTAATTCGTCTAGGGCACCATTAGTAAATTTACTCCCAAAAATCTTCCCAGCCAAAAAAAATTGTTTCACTTCATATAGAACCCTCCATATATACTATATAAGTTTTTTACAAATTATTACAAATATCCTCAACCTATTTAACCTTTTGTTTCACCTCCATTACTTTTTGCCGGATGTTCGTCCCGCGTACAAAAGTGACAAATAACCATCCGCCAAATTATACATACACACGCAAACATGTGTATGTATATATACATATTTTTTAATATATCTTTGCCCGATATTTTTCTGCATGTAATCCACGAAGTTCACGTTTCTGGACGTGCTGACGTCGGCAAGCCGAAAACAACGCAGCCTCGATAAGATCGATTTTTTATGCATTAATAATGCTCGCATTATAGGCAAAAAAAAACAAACATGATTTATATTTGCTTTATTTATGCGTGCAAGAAAGAAATTTCAAGGAACGAAGGGAAATACCGAGGATATATTCACGAGGAAAAAGAGCGAATGAAGAGTGAAAAAAAAAAGGGGAGAGAGAAAAAACCATGAAAAGAAAAGCGTGACGTGATCTGTGCATGCTGCTTGAAATTCGTTTGGAAAAAAAAAAAGAAATTTGCGAAGATCGAATGACCCAAAGTGAAGAAGGGAAAAAAAAACAATTTTTTTTAAACAAACCCCTGAAACACGGTATGAAACCGTTTGCGTCGGTGTCTGGAGCGCATTTTTCACATACAAAACGAATGAGTGATGTCACTGTATGGTGAAATAGTGTACAACTGCACTGGAAATTCGAGGACGTACGAAAAATATTCGTGAAAAAATAAATAAATCGTGTTTCATAGTGACACGCAGTTGGATGGACGATGATCGCAACGAAAAATCAAGAGCCACGGGAATGAAACAAATAACGAAAAAAAGAACACTCACAAAAATATCATAAGCTCGAGCCTATTGTAACATGGCATGCGGAACACAAGATCGTTATTAAAAAAATAATAATAACATTACCAGCAGCCCGAGCATGGCCACTATATTTCCGTCTATAAAGCATGAGCATGTTCGTTCGTTCGTAACACGCGTAGCGAGTTTCGCCTAGACACCCCCTATAACGGAATGAAACAGAGCAAATTAAAAAAATTAAAAAATCAGTGCAAAGCAAAGTTAAAAAAAACACACACACACAAAAAAAACACGTTAACTCGAATTACAGTAAAGATGAATCCCGTACTCGCCTTCGAGTATCTGTTCTTCGCTGTCTTTGGCCAAACTACCCACAGCGAGCTCAAAGTCGAGACTATGCAGCCGGAGTGGACCTCGGTCCTCTTCAAGCTCGCATTCGGAGTTTACATGTTGGTCTCGGTAGTGGTGTTAATTAATCTTCTTATCGCGATGATGAGCGACACCTACCAGAGGATACAGGCACAGTCAGACATTGAATGGAAATACGGACTCAGTAAACTGATCCGAAATATGCACAGGTAAGATAGAGTTCATTTTTTTGTTTTTGTTCTCCTTTTACTTTTACTCGATACTTCCCTATTTCTCCTTCAAACTAAACGTTTCTGCAATGATATGTAATTTTTTATTTTATTTTTTCTTATACATGATAATGGCCAAAGGAGCACATCACATCGCAAACAAACTTTTTTAACTTACGTGTCTATCAAAAACTTTCTCACCGACAACTATTTTTTACGTGAAATTATCGCACCGAAAGATGATTTTGCAAATTTTCTGTTGTAATGCGCTTTGAAAATAGAAATATAGATGAAAAAAGATTATTATTGAATTGTATGAACATAATTCATGTTGAACCCGATCAATTTAAATTTCAGGAAGATACTTATCGAAGATTCGTCACAAATATCTTACACTCTTCAGTCTTTTTAAATTTTCGTCTTTTATCGAATTTTTATATGGAAAGGATTTTAGGTTGTATGAAAAAGATATCAAACTTCATTGAAACATTTGTTAAATACACTTTGTTAACGTTGCCATGTTATTTTTTAATTTTTAACGTCGCTGTTCCACTAAATTCGAATCAGCAACATTGGAAATTTTCAATTTCTCTATTGTTGCGATAAATCAAACGAAATTTTCGTATATATGCTATATTTACGTCACTTGATCCATCTCCTAATATACTCGAAACCGCTTGAGCCTGTCTTCTTTAACTTCTTCAATCTTCCTCTTCGTCTGTTTCTCCTTCTTCTTCTTCTTCTCCATAACATAAAAGGAGAAATTCTGAAACTCTTGCTTAACGATCTATCTTTGCCAAAAGCTCGCTAATTCAGTGCAACCAATAAATACATCACCGGTACGAATAATCGTAATAAACCGACGAAGAGTCGAAGAGTTTGGATTTTCAAGGTTTTTGGTTTTTTTTTTTCTTTTCTATTGACGATAAAGCACAATGACAATTCGTTGTGTAACGATTGTCCAAACGAAAGAAAAAAGAATTATGGCCGACATCGTGATTAATAAAGAGACAACGGAGAATGGGAAAAACCGTTGCGATGTTTTGCAGAACGACAACGGCACCGTCGCCCCTCAATCTAATGACAACGTGGATCGTCTACTTCATCAAATTGTGCAAGCAACGCGCGGCAAAGAGAAAACGACCGTCTTTGGTGCACATGATGGGTCTACAGCGTACCGGACGTTTGTCACCGCGCTCGAAAATGGGAGCGAAATGGTTGGCCCGTGTCAAAAAGGGACAAGTACGTCCGAAGGACAGTGTTACACTGTCGGTCGTGCATCTAAGTCCGCTTGGCAGTCAATTGTCGTTCAACAGCGCTCTGAGAATCGAGAGTGTCGTCGATTGGGACGCGATTAGAAAAAAATATTTGATACTAACGGGCAACGAGCCGGAGAAGGAGATTGAGAAGGACGAGAAGGAGGACGATAACGATAATGACGACGATAACGGCGGACCAACAGCCTCTAACGCTTCGACAGTACCGGCTACTAGTTCGTCTCCGCCCGTTTGAAGGAGAACGAAAAATGAAAGAAGAGAGAAAGAGAAAGTCTAAGAGAAAAGAGATGAAACTTGTTCGACACCTCGTGTTCATGATACATAAATTTATCCTATTTGCATAATAGAGATGCTTGTAAAATATATATTCGATGAGACTATATATTGGCAACGTGGTGATACGATAACAAAAAAACAAATAGTGTGCAGTACCTGAAGCTTTAATGTCGAAACGTCAGCGAACGAGGAAAAAGAGAATTTGGAACTATTTATTTAAAACAAACGAGAAAAAAAAAATTGAGTGCGAGAGCTTTTTACGTGAGCGAGAATGGTGAGAAGTCTGTCACAACAATTTCCGATACCGCTATAATTATAATATGTAAGTAACGATGATTATTATTGAGAAAAAATATGAAATGAGTGAATCGTGGATGTTAGTCGTTATTGACGAAATTGTATTTTTACGAAATAAATGTGTGAATCGGCCGAACATTGATTGGCCCTCATCCTACAACCCAGGATGCATGTGATGCGATTTTTTTAAGTTAATTTTATGGTTTTTTTTCCTTTGTATTTTTTTTTGGTATATATTAGCGATGGACAATGTCGAAAATATTGAAAAAATCGAAAATCTTGAATAAATGACTATATTGCCACTGTTACAAAATTAATTTTTTGTTTTTAATCTGTCCGAACATATCGATGAATCGATCGATTTTCAAATAATCAAATCGACATTTCACATTGCTAATAAATATCACGTCCTAGATCGCATATATCAGCCTCGAACGATCAATCACAAGCGAATGCATTCATTGAACGTGGCACATTGATTCGTGACTGCGTTTAGTGAAAATTACGACGTAGTTTATACATAGATGTATTAATTAATTTTTTTACATCCATATTTATTAATTTATTTTTTAGATCATGTGTATTTTACGTTTTACTTCGTTTTTTTTTTGTACTTGTCAGAGGCGACATGGATATGCATGGTCGTGACGAACTGCTCGAGAAAAAAAAGCAGAGAATCTAGGCTTAAAAGGCAAGATCGCGTACGACACTTGGGCACGATTTTCCTTCTTTTTTTTTCAATTATTACGATAGACCCGCAGGCCTTATAGAATTTAGAGATATTTGAGAGAGAAAATTAGGCAAATCCAGCTGGAGCATCGTTCGTTGGATGAACAATTATTTTTTTCTATTTTCAATTTTAATTTTATGAATAATAATTTTATGAGAACGAGAAAAATTATAGTGAATTGCGTAGATATGGCATGATGGTGGAAAAGAAAAAAAAAACGGTGCACGATAATATGAAGAAAGAATATTTTTTGTTTATCGAAAACATATTGTTCGGACGTATTTCCAGTCAAGATGAACCCGATAGTAGCCGTCGAGCTACTTTTCTTCGCCATCTTCGGACAGACATCGCACGAACATTTCAAGAAGGTCGGTGCTGCACAGCCCGATTGGACAACGGCTCTCTTCAAACTGGCATTTGGCGTTTATATGCTGGTATCAGTTGTCGTACTCATTAATCTACTTATTGCGATGATGAGCGACACCTACCAGAGGATACAAGCACAATCTGATATCGAGTGGAAGTATGGATTGAGCAAACTCATTAGAAACATGCACAGGTGAGATTCATTACACACACGCGACATTTCATCCCTCTCTGGCCACCCCTCTAGCTCTCTTTCTCTCTCTCTCTCGCCACTATTACTCTGTCTGTCTTCTATTGCATGATTTATTCTTAAGATCGAACGTAACACACGTCTCTTAGTTTTTGCTCTTGCAAATTTGTATTTATTTTATTATCAAACTGTTGCGATCAATTTTTTACGACACATTCCCATGATTCAGCCCTTTTAATGATCGTTATCCCGTTCGTGCGACGAGTCCTCCCCATTTGTCCGTTCACACTGAACCCGAGCAAGTTGAATCATAGAGATTGTAACTTTTGTATCGAGAAAACGGCGATTAAGGGAAGGGTAAGGGTTTCAGCGTAAAAAAAACACTTTTTTTGCGATTTTTTGTCTCAAATATGGATTGAGCAATTTCATTCGAACCTTTTGTACAATCATTGAGCATACTTTTAACAATGTTGTGTAATTTTGTCATGCAGAAATATTGAAGCATAAGCCCGTAACAGAGCTTTCCCCAGAACGTCTTGGAAAAAAAAACAATTTGCGGTGTTCACTATAACTCGGCCGGAAAATATCTGAAAATGAAAAACCATGAAAATTTAGTCAAATTATAATCAAATCTTCCCCCCAACGTTCTCTGATCATTTTTTTTTTCATTTAAAAATTTTTGGCGGCCATCTAAAGTGTGAACTGTTATTTTCCACGAAAAATTTCGCCATTTTGTGGATGGGAAACACCCTTAATGTAAAAAAAAAAAATTTTACTAATCGTTGGGGGGAGGTATTTTATATGTAGAAAATGTGTACAAAGTTTGAAATGAATCGGTCAAGTAGTTTTTAAATGGCAGTGAACACGGACTTTGAAAAAGTAGTTTTGAAATAAACGCGTCTAAAGTTTATGAAGTAAAAAAGTGAAGAAAAAATTTGTTTTTTTCCAACTTACACAGAATCATCGATTCCAGCTCCTTTCTTCGCTCATTTCTTCTTTTAAAATATTGTAGTGTATAGTATACACTAGATACTATATACACAATAGCAATAAATAAACTGTATACCTGTTCGACAGCTGCACTGGCCCGACCGCCCGCAGCTGTTAGACGTTAGCGTTGGGGGGGGGGGGGTTAAAGGCGAAAAAAAAGCATATTTTTATGATTTTTTTGCGGCGACATGAGTAATATAATTTTATTAAATAGAATTACATATTATTGTACAACTATTGAAGTATCTCAGAAAAAATGTTCAATGAAAAATATTGATAAATAAGCCGGTGACGTTGAATCTCCAGAGGCGCCTTGAAAAAAAGTGGTTTTGCGGTGAACATTATAACTCGTTACCGGATCATCTGAAACAAAAAAATTGATATGCATTTTAAAGGTGATGTATTTCTCGAGGTAATCAGGAAAAGTTTTTTTTTTTTCTATTTTTTGCAGCACTTGGAAGTGAAAAACGCGATTTTAGCTAAAAAAATCGCGCTTAATTTGTTATTAAAAAATTGAAAAAAAAAAAAAAAAACTCCTGATTACCTGTTGATTTATGTGAAGAAGTAATGTTTAAATTTTCAAAAGGATCGGTTCAGTAGATTTTGAGTTCTAATGTTCACAAACTTCAATAATGACGTTTTCGGGAAAATCGATTTAAAGTTTTTTATACGTACCGAGCGGCTACCGAGCAGGTATAAAAATCAGGTATTACGGCCGGTCGTTTGAAACGCTGTAACTCCGTTAGTTTTACTCTGATTGACTTAAAATTTATACACAATATTCTCGACATATTGTTCATTCAGAAAAAAAATTAAAAAAAAAATGCAAAAAAAATAATTTTAAAACCCTACCCTCCCCTCGCCAGGAGATTAATAAGACAATAACTTCAAGAATATTGCTTAGATCGGTTTAAAATTTTAAGGACATGTTCTTGAAATGTTAAACAATAAGATAAGACAAAAAAAATTCGTTTTTTCGAAAGTGAAAACCCTTACCACGCCCTTAAGTGTGATTAGTTGAATTATGAGAACAAGGGCTGTTTATTTATTTATTCAAACGTAAAATCGTACTTCATTGATCACAGTAGTTCGGACAGCAATGTATGTCTGCTTGTATACTTTTTAACAAATATATCTCTTCCCGTGTCTCAATATTTACTACCAGAGCATGCTTACAATTTATCTGATAATTTATTCAGCCACTATTAACGTTAGTCACGGCGTACTCATGGCGAACAAGAAAAAGATCGGCATAATTTCACTCGAACGTACAATGATATTCTTTATGCAGAACGACAACGGCGCCGTCGCCCTTGAATCTCGTCACCAGCTGGATGTCGTATTTCTTCAAGCTCTGCAAGAAAAGATCGTCAAACAAAAGACCCTCGCTCGTACATCTGATGGGTTTCAATCGTCCCGGACGAATGTCACCGCGTTCGAAAATGGGTGCCAAGTGGTTGGGCAAAATTAAGAAGACGCAGGTCGCACACAAGGACAGCGTGGCACTGTCCGTCGTACATCTGAGTCCATTGGGCAGTCAATTGTCGTTCAACAATGGACTTAGAATCGACACGGTTGTCGATTGGGACTCGGTCAGAAGAAAATATCGGGAATTGTACGGCGAGGAGGAGGAGAAAATTGTCGAAGAGATCAAGGATACCAACGAGACGGGTCCACTGGTCGTTATAGAGGGCTCATCGACGACAACCACCGATGTTCGTCCGAACGAAATGACTTAATAGAATAATTCGGGAGAATGGAAGAAAAAAAAAACATAAACAGAACAATGAAAGCTGCATACTGCAAAGCATCCGGAAAAAAAAAACGCTAAAGCGCCAAGGATTCTCAAATGTTCTTGATCCTCGAACGTTCGTAATAATCATAACTCTTCATCCGCAACTTGTACCTTCAACGTATCTTATAGATTTTAAAGAAATGACAAAAAAAAATACCGAAAAATAAACGAAGTTTCTTAAATAATCGTCTGGGAAACGTTGAATATTTTCAACCGACAAAAACAAAACTGACATACACACACAAAGACCTTTCCTGAAAAAATCTCTCGTTATCAATATATTTCTAACGACCTTCTGCAGGCAACCTGGAAATGACTACGATCTTGCGGTTGGCTGATGTTAACCCGTTATGGTTAGTCGATTATTACTGATCTATGTGGTTTTTTTTTTGTTATATATATATTTCTTTTTTAGATTATATTAATCAATCGTTTACTAGAGTGTTCATTTTTTACTATGCACGGCCGTTCAATATATTACGTGTGTATATATATCTGGCTGCGAATTCAATCCTGATGCGGTTGAATTGCCTGCGAAATTAATATATAGCATCGAATAGCATGAATACCGAGTCATAGACATTTTTTATTTTTTTTTCATTGGGAAAACAGATTAGGAACGAAATTTGAAACATTTAACTAACTTGTCAAATTGGTTGGTGAATTTATGAAAAAACTTTTTTTTTTTACCAACTTCCATAGATCAGCCGAGAATTTTCATCCATTTAACTGGAATTTCGATGGATAAACTTTTCTCCCAATTTTCAATTGTTATTTAACACATTGAGCACGGAGCCGATTTTCCTCTGCTTTCCGTTTAGGCGACACACAGTGGCGATCACTCGGCCGAGGTGTTCTCGCCAAAACGAAAAAATTCACTGTCAGTCCTCAGGGCCTGACACCCGCGCTTAATGTGTTAACGCGAGTATCCTTTAGGGGTGCGCGAATTATTTAACGTTGTTTGTACACCATTTTTTTTTTTTCATCATTCATCAAATCTGGCATGAATCAGGCTGTATGAGAGCTCAAAAGTTACGTGTGAAAAGCTCGAATTTCGTTTAACGAGCTTCCGGTTAAAGCGGTCTTACTCAGCAATTTCTGTACTAATCAAGAATTATCATTCGTTTCACGATTCGATTTTTAGAGCCCACTTTCATCGAGGCGCGATGAAAACAAATTTATGACCTTGATTACATTTCCGTTAAAAAAAAAAGTGTTGATAATAAAAAATAATAGAAGAAAGTGCATTTGCATAAAAGTCATTTGAACTAATTTTTGTTGGTTAACCAGAGAAACATTTGCAGACGATAAAAATTGAAAATTGATTTGTTAAAAGAACGTGAAAAAGCTTTTCTAGATCGTACACTTCATTACTGAGAAAGCGCCACTTTTGACGAAATGAGAGAAAGAAAGAGAGAGAGAGAGCGAGAGAGAAAGAGCCCTGTAGGGGTGCACAAAATTATTTGTCGTTATTTAGTACACGATTATTTATAAACAGGCATGAAACCATCCACGTGATAGCTGGAAGAAAAAATAAAGCTGCTCGTTTCTTTACCCTCGTGCATTGTCCAGGCAGTCAATGTCACGAGAGAGCCCATTAGGGGCTTTTCGTTTTTCAGCAAACTGTTTGAAATTTTATATTCGTACACGGTTATTATATATTTTGTCACACATCGAGGAGGCATGAGGCTGTCAGATTTGTATTTTTAGTACAGTGAAGAAGAAAAAAAAAAAGAAAAATTCATGTGGCATGAATTACAAGGCTTACTACACTCACCCAAGAGCCCTTAGGGACACTAAATAAAAAATATAATATGGCTGAATCTAGAAACTATGTTTAGCAAATGCGTTTGATCGCTGACTCCGATATGTAACGTATCGAATGTTAGTTTGAGGAGGAAAAAAAACGATTCAATAGTGAAGTAACAATTCTTTTTTTTCCTCGTTCCAGTTCTAGCTAGTCCCATTGACGTTACCGAAAAACTTTTCTTCGCGATATTCGGTCAAAAGGACGCCGATGACTTTATGACTTCGTTGCAGAGGAAGCTGCAACCGTTATGGACGATATATCTGTTCAAGGTAACAAACGAAGCAATTGCCATTGATTTATATATGAATTATATTTATATTATATATATTCATTTTTTTTTTCCTTGTTAATTTGATCGGAAATTTATTTTTATTTAAAAAAAAACAGGTATCATTCTCGGTGTACATGCTCGTCAGTGTTATAGTACTGATAAATCTTCTGATTGCCATGATGAGCGACACTTATCAGCGTATCGTGTCACAGAGTGACATCGAGTGGAAATATGGCTTGAGCAAACTCATTCGAAGCGTTCAGAGGTTTGTATGGAATTGTAGAATTTTTTAATTTTTTTTTTGTCCTCTGTCAAATATTAACAATCCAAACAACTGAATTTGCACGAAAATTGCGTGGTGGGGAGTTGTTACACTTCGAAAACTCGATGGCCAACTTGACCTCTCTTCGGGCTTAGCTGGCGCACTTTGGAATAATTGGCAATCTGGAATTTGTTTATCGAGGACAAGTACAGCCGAATGGGAAGCATGGCTCGTGCGCAACTGTTTTTCCGTCAATGTCGGCATTTTTTTGCTATTTTTTGCTGGCAATTTTTTGCTACTTAAACGTCTCAGTGTATACAGTGACTTCCAACAAATAGATTCGGTGAAAAAAAATTTTATCAATCTCAATAGATAGAATATTGTTAAAAAAAATGAACCATATTAAAGATTTTAAGAACATTCAGGATATATTCGAGATTTTGTGAATATAGAAAATTTTTTAAATAAATACGAATCAACATTTTGATTCCTAATTATAGAGAAGTTTGTTAACGACGCATTTGTGAAAGTCTTAAAACTTTCGAATATACAATGCACTATATAATTTTGTAATGAAATATTCACAACTTTTTTGCAATTTTCAATGAATCTAACTTTTTAGTGAGATACACCATAAATCCTTGAGGATCTTGTACGTATTTTTTTTTCAGTAAAAGATATGATTATGCACCGAAGGGGTAAACCTGCTCGTCAGAAAGAAAAATGAATGAACTTTTTTTGTTATTACAATTTGTTACTGAGTTGAATTAAAATCAAAATAATTATTAAAAAATGTTTATATATTGCACGATCGATGAGCGATATAACGTTTCAGAGCTCGTTCAGCACCGACCCCTCTGAATCTCGTCAGTACGTGGACAATCTGGTTACACAATGTCTGCAAAAATCGTACAGAGAAGAAGAAGAAGAAGAGGACCGGGGTTATCCAAGAACTTATCGGAAAACGGGGTGGTGGAAAATTTTCTTATAATCGGGTAACTATCTTGGTTTTTTTAATTAATCATTAACTCAGTTACGTTAAACACTGTTCGCTCAATTTGACGAAATGTAATTATTTTACGGTAAAACGTGGATTAAAATTCCATTTATTGGAATTTTAATCCATAGAGAAATCTCAATGAATAAAACAAAATTAATCCGGTATCTAACAACCTTAAAACCCAGCCTCGATGTTGAACCACCTTTTTTTTTCATTATTGCAGAACGACATCCTCCCAAATGGAAACAAAAGTGCCCTTGGTTTGCCTCGATTTTCAACAAGTTCGGCTGGAAGTGCGTCTACCTTTACGAGCGTGCCCGGTATAAATACCATCGTCGATTGGGCAGTAGTTCGAAGAAAGTACAAAATGCGATTCGGCGATGAAATCGAGAAGCCTTCCGTATAGGAAGTTAGCCCATATGAACTTTGAAGAACATAATAATCCCCTGTTCTTTTTTTTCTTTACCCAATTAGATACACGCTGCTTTGAGTCAATATTTATTTTTATTTAGCCTTTTTCACGTGGACCAACATATATTACACGAGTCTGGAGAGCAAAGACTTTAAAAAAAGAAAAAAAAAAGACTCAGTATTTAAAGCGTTGTAACATCGATATCGAAGCTACTTTTTATGTTTTTGTTTTGACTATGCCAAGGACTTGCTTAAAATCGGCTCTAAAATAATCAACGATCCGCTCGTTTGTACGAGAATGAAAGAAAAAAAAAAACCTGCGCATCGTTCAAATCTGAGAATCGATATCAAGGGTTCCCTTGGCAAAGGGTGCCGCGGCATTCGTCTCCAAAAAGTATTTACCACGCGTCTCTTTTACGTTCTCGCCCATTGTCGCAATCATATTTCCCTCGCACTTGCCGGCCTTGTAATCGGTCCAACTGTCGCACTTAACGGCGACGAATTCCTTGGTACCCGCGATCGATTCCGTCATGAATTGATGCGATCTTCCGTGGCTGCAGTATTCTGTAAACAAAAGAAGGTTAAAATAAAATAATGCATTTTGCCTAAAAACGATGATGCTATTTCTTTATATTGTTTTTTTTTTCAATAGTAGGTGTTGGTTACGTGACACGAGTACGGAGCATCCTGGTTGTCTGAAACTTCCACCGTTTGGATAGAAATCAGCGTGACCGATGGCCCTAATGAAGCCAGCAGTACCGGCGCAACTGTGTATAACATCGACGAATTTCGCATCGCTCGAATCTAAACGATCCTTCTCTCCCTTCAATAAAGGTACTTCGAATGCTGGCCTGGCTGGATCCAATCCAGTTATACGTCCGATTTTACTTGACGCTGATGTACCAGCGTAACCGGCTATATGAGCACCGAGACTATGACCCAATATGTGAACATCCGAGTACGAAAGTTTTGCCTCGATTCTTAAGTAATCGAGAAAATCACCGAGATACTCGCCCACCTGACAATTTTTTCGTAAAAAGTAAGCAAAACAAACAAAAAATGAAAATTGTACGTTTGTAAGGTCGAAAATTGAAGGTGAGCCATTCTTGGAAGGAAGACACCATTTTTTTTTTAATTTAGGATGAGAATTCAAAATGAATATCAACAAGCATCATTGGAATTACATGTTCCCGATTGCCAATCCATTATCTGGACCAATTGTACATTATTTCAACCATTATTTGCATAATTCATTATTTTTTTCTTTCCGACACCTTTTGTCACTACAGGAAAGTAGATAACGTGTTTGAGACAAAGAAAACCATTTCCAATCTGTGCAGCAAATAAAAGGTCCATTATTGCATACAGAATGAGCTACACGATCGTTGTACAGCACGCATAAGATTACATAAGAGCTGTTATAACGTGCATTACTGCTTGTAAGAGTTATTTCGATATTCGATTGCATCGTATGATTGATCAGATAAACATGATATAATAATCAATAAAAATGGTTCGATATTCTTCAAATCTATTATATTTTTTCTAATGATTGAAATTATCATTCTGTGTTGTTAAAATCGTTGGGTAAAGACTTCTGGGAAATATCATTTTTAGTGACCATCAAACAATCCTGCCTCATTAACGATTCTTTACACCTTGTGTTTTTTTTTTTACTAATGAACCAAATTATTCTTCTTTTCTATTAGTATCCTTGGTGGAATTTCCAATTAACCTTATTTCTTGATAAATATTGTTGTTAGTGTACCAAAAGAGTTGTAGAAGCTAATTGAGTCACATATTTTCACAAAAAATTAACAAACCTGACGAGTCAAACGAGCTGAAACGAAATATTCCTTGGTAGATCCTGCGCACCAATCGACCGAAATAACGTTGTAATCACCGACGGCAAGATAATTATTTCTCATATCTTTGATCCAATAACTATTTACACTGTCGGTCCAACCGTGCACTATTATCTTCGTAATTCGCTCGGATTTGAATGTCGAAAAATGCAAATTTTCCGTGTCATTTAGCTTAAGTATGTAAGATTCGCCGTTATTTTCTCTGGTAAATAGATGAAAAGCAATATCTCTCTCGGGTGTGAATGTCGGATCGAGTATAGTTGTTAAAATAGCACGATCGTCCTTAACAAGTGCGAACGAATTTATCAATGTTTCGCGTATCGTCTCGTCGTTTAAACCTTCCTGAAGGCTTATGTTCATTGGAAAAAAATGAGACGCACTCCTAGCTGCCAAACGAACACTCACAAATCCTAGGACAGAACAAAATCAACATTTCGAACGTTTACTGATAGCTCTTTTTTTCCTTCTGTACCAAAAGAATGTTTTTTATTACCGAGAAATACAAAAATTCTAGCGATCTGTCGCACCATCCTGACTGAACTTGTTCGAAACTCCGATAGCTAGGATAGAATAACGTTGATATTTTGCGTGCACGGAAAAATTATCTGAGCAGAAAATTTGTCATCGTTAACAAACGTCTAGAACGTTCAATTTCGACATTGAACGAAATAAAAGTGGTCAGAAATTTATGATTGCACAACGGCGATCGTTGCGATCGAAAGAACGAGCACAACGAGTAACGAGATTCTATAGGGAGTTGATATGATTTAAAAATAATATCAAGTCAAGTACAAAATCGAATGTTTATTAAATTGTATCTTTGGACATTTCGTGTAACTAAAATATTCATATAGAAACTTAACGTAGAAATAATCGTATTATTACGATTAACGTACAAATCGTGTCATGATACTTTGCTTCGATTTTTCCTCCCAGATCACTTACCAATATAGATTGTTAGCTATTTAAATTAAAAAAAAGTTTCCACTGGATAAAAAACATTTTTTTATAGCTGGCCATCGGATTAAACTATAATGACGATTATTATGTATCTATTATTCTCTTAAATGACTAATAATTTTTCATCTTCATTACATTATATCAGTGGCGCTGTATGGCAGGAACATAGTTTGCAAACATTATTCTATTGTGGCCAGAACTGTGCTGGATCGTTATCGGGCTTAAATCTTAAATCACATCACCTTTACGTACGAAGATTTAGCCAGATAAGTAACCTCCTTTCCGTATCGAATTTGTTGGACAACGGTTAGACCCAAGAATGCTGCCTGTTGACGTATACACTTGTCCTCCGCCGGTGTGAGACCCTCGGGGAATGGCTGACGAAGAATAGCATCATTTTTCGCGAAATGCTCGCAAAATTCTTTGGCAACCAACGAGTATTGATCCACCTGTTGCTCGCCCGTTCGAAATTTTAGGCAATTATTCCACAAACGTTTCTCCGAGTTCAAATATTTGCGCTGTTGATCGTTGGCCTGGAAAAGGTTTTTTTTTTCATTACCAAAGAGTGACAAATACCTTTTTTCTAGATCGAGGAGAAACAAGTCGATAGAATTTTGATAATATAAAGCGAAACTTACCAATTGTAACTCTTGTATAGTGCTCGTGTTTCCAGGATCCATTTTCAGGGAAATTTGTAACTCCTCGAGAGCTCTCTTGTATTCACCCATTTTCAAAAGAGCTCGACCGTGACTGAAATACGAAGATTGATCAGTCGTTCGTTGCTATCAGAAATGAACACAATTCGAATGAAATAACAAACTAGGCGAAATACTTTTTCAACGAAATGATTATAATTGCGAAAAAAATAAAAATTACCACCATTTGAAAATAATTTGCAGCCATTTTTGTGTCAAATAAATATACATTTTTTTAAACACTAATTAACCATAATTATTTAGTTAAAAAAAGTATTTTGAAAGACGTTTCATTCGAAGAGTTGCCATGTTCTTGAGATTTTGACGAAATTCAATAATTATCGGATAATTCATTCGGTCAATGCATGCCAGAGAAACAATTTCGATTTTGGTACTCACTGAAAGTGTGTTTTCGCGGTCGGAATTGGTACGTTCAAACAAGCTTTGCAAGCCTGTCTCGGTTTGTCCTCTTTGTTGAAACATATCGCGAGATTTCCATAAATTCTCGACAACAACCGATTGTACTCCTGTTCCTCCTCATCGTTGTCGAGATGAGCTTGTTCCACCATCGCGACTGCTCGGGAATATCTGATGAAAGATACGAGATACAAACAAGCGTTTATCAAGAAAAGTTTTTCATTGTTATTTTGTTTTTGTAAACATTCGCGTCAGAGTATTCAATATTTTCTAAGTAATCGGAATGTCACATTTTAAGAAAAAAAATCCATTTTTGAGTTTGATACAAAATGTGGACAATCTTCCCACATTGATGTAACACAGAAAACAATGAAACTCTGATTATTTTTTCATCAATTAAGAAATGAGCTATACTCACTCTCTGATGGCTTGTCTGGTTTTCTTGCGTTTGAAGCTTTCGGCGGCCGTTAAAATGAGTACAGATGCGCGAATCTTGATGTTCTTAAATTGTTTTCTATCCTCAGCGCTGAGATTCTCGAGATTCTCGATGGAACCAACGTCGATAATATCGATAATGCGAACGATAAAGACAACCTCAGAGGCCGGTGGTATAAGTGGCATACAACCGAGTTCACCGTACGCATAATCTGGATGTATAACGAACACAGCGGTCTCGTACTTCTTCATGGTTCGAATACCGATCTCGAGGCCCCAGATGAATTCACCCTGACCGAGGCGATATCTTCCCGGTGCGCCGCGAGCGAAAGTAGAATCAAATGGTTCGTCCTGATACTCAAAGTATCCTCCATAGTGCATTACAACCAACGAATGGCTCGCTACAACTTCGCCAACACCGGTCTGTCTCACGAGTTTTGTGATTTTTCCATCGCTCGTTAGTTTCTCCGATTGTTCTTTTATCTCGTTAATACACATGCTCCAAGGCATCATTGACTCTCCAGAGTCGGATGTCCAATTCTCGCTGTCCTCTGCTAATTCCTCCATGTTCAAGAGCCTCATCATTTCGTTGTTTGTTAGATTTGCATTTGGATTATAGTTACGTGAACATTCGATCTCGTCCTCCAACTCGTCACCGATGTCTATTATACAGCCATCGTTCGACAACAGATCTCTGTGGAAGGATGAGAAAATTTCATCAATTGATCTTTGTTTAATCTATTTCGAACATGGCCACCTCTCGTTTATTTATTTTTCTGATATTTTCTGTCTTATCAATTATTTTCTATAAACCACATACGGTATTTGTAGCAATATATGTTTATGCTTGTTAATGCTTTAGTTTTTAGGAATTTTTTCATATATCAACCAGGAAAGGCAATCATTTACATTATGGCTTATAGAGATAATGTAAGACTTTACTAATACCGAACGCTACTTATATAAAACATTTTATAATACAAAAATTATAGACAAAAAAAACAAAAAATTCTTTTGTTAAGTAACGAAAGATGTCTATCGCCGTTCTAGTTTTTTAGCTCTGTTATTACTAACCGAAACAGAGGTCAACATTTTTTAACATCTCTCATGACTGTTGCACGATTTTAAGAATATCCCCAAACCAAAGAATATTAAGAAAAATTTCTATGGCATAGTGTAATTGAATGCTTTGTTTTCATGGAAAATCTTTGACCCAGGAAATTGGTAAAAATGTATTAGGAGGGTTTGCTTGCGTTTGTTTTGAAAAATTCTTCATAAAATTGAATGAATAACAAAAATTATTCAACGGGTTATTCGTAGAATAAATGAATTTTCTATTGTTTCTTCGTTGTATTTTATTTTTGTAATCGTTCAACCATAAAAGTCGTTCACTTACTTGAGGCTCATACCGTCCGCCGAGTTCAAGAATGTCGCCATGGTTAATTTATCAAAAAAAAATGTATTTAATTAATTGTACCGGTAACAAAATAAACCAGCAATGGTTTTCGACCTTAGGTACAAGCAAAGCGCAAACAAGTGAAAATCGGTCCTTATGAGCGCGGTAAAGACTACATTGAAGGATAGAGAAATAGAGATATGGCCAGTGCGAGGCCTTCTCTCTCGCTCCGTGGCAAAAGAGGGGGAAAGCAAGGAAGGGAAGAATAACGTCTCATAACAGTAATTAAAGAGACTAAGATTTCAATCCTACAGCGGTTACTTTTATCAATATTTCTTTTTATGTATATTGTTCGGAAATATATATCTCTCTATATCTATAACATCAGTACACGTGCAAAACTCATTACGAAAGCAAAAAGTAAATACTTTATCAAGCCAACTTGGACAATGTGACTATTGTTGTAAAATCACAAATACTTCTCTATTAAAGCGCTAAAAAAGGGAAAGGGAGAAAAAGAAATTGATACTTGATATTTTATTGGAAATTAATATTTATTAGTGCAAAAAATTCTGTCTAATAATCTCGCTTATAGATCGTATCTATTATTGTACTTATTGATTTTTAAATACAACCATTCGACTATGAAAAGTTCTAACGCGTTGTACTAAATCGTTTTTATTAAACTAACAAACACAGGTTCACACCATATTTTATGTGTGCTTTCCTGTAAAAACTATCGACCAACAAACGTTTTTATTACACTAACAAACACCTACAAACGACCAACAAACGTTTTTATTACACTAACAAACACCTACAAACGACCAACAAACGTTTTTATTAAACTAACAAACACCTACAATCCAAGCACTGAGGTGAGGTTCTGTACTTGCCTACCGACGATTGTCGGTGTCGTTAGCCAGCGATAGCCTATGAGAGTCACTCCTTTCCGCTGGAATCTTCCTTGCAATTGGCTATCGCTCGCTAACGAGCCTCCGCGAGGCAGCGTGTAGTCATTTATATATTCCAATCAAACCGAGGTCCAACAAACATTCTAATTAGATTATTATTGACCTACAAACAATTCCGAATCGATCAAGCTCCCCATTGAACAAAAACCCATTAAAAATAATTATCGTGAGGTCAAGTTCCTGCGGTCATACGACAGGGTCTGGTAAAAGCAGTGACATGTTCCCGATGCTTTTTTTAGCTTTTTTCGATAACCGACGAACCAACGAACGTTCTACTTAGTTCATTTGGAACCTACAAACGATTACGCATCGATTAGGCCCCTATAAAACCTCAGTGCGATCTGAATAAAAATTTTCCTGCCAAGTTCACACCATATTTTATATGCGCTTTCCTGTAAAAACTATCGACCAACAAACGTTTTTATTAAACTAACAAACACCAACAAACGGCCAACAAACGTTTAAACTAAACAAAATTTCAAAATTCAAAATCGGTTCGCCAATTCACAGAGGTGGCAATTACAGCTCAAAAATGAATGGTTCCTTATTCGCACAGTGGCAGCACGAGTTTGTTTCGACTTCGCCTTGCTGCCGTTAGATGGCAGGACTCATTAGTTTACCCTTTACCTTTCGCATTCGTACATACGATCAGCTGTTTCTGTTTACGTAGGAAGAACTCGCGTTTGCTCGTTGTCTCGTGCAAAACCATTATAGTGAGTACTCGTGGAATCTTTGATGCGTTTGTAATTGTACGAAAAATAAGTACAAAATCAAGTACGATCAATGATTCATAAGTAATTCATGCTTTCTTGGAAAAATGTGCAAGGCGCATTGAGTAAACAGTGCGTGTGGAACATGACTGTGTACTTTTAGGTTAACTTGGAGAATCCGAGCGTTCGTAATATTGTCGCTATCGTTTCCGTGATTTTCGAGAACAATACAAAAGTCCTGTCGACGTCATGTAAGTCCTTTGAGTATTTACATTTTTTTTACGATTGTAACTTTATTAATGATATTATTACTATTATCTTTCACAACTTTTCTATTTTTCCTGACAAACTCAAACTCGGCATACTGTTCACAAATTCAATAAAGAATTCACGCAACTTCTTTACGAAGTTATATAGTCGTGACAAAGATCTACATATGTGTATTTGAATGAGCAATATCGATAACACGACGCTGCTACGGTATAGCAGCGTGCACAAGATCCGTCGTTACAATTCTCGCGGTGCAATAAGGGTTTTATCTCGCGTATGGAAACAATCTTCTCAACTTTACAACGTCCTACTTTAGTCCCAACGGGACGTACGATAAAGTTATCCGATTCACGTGCTTGTTCCGGCACATGCACTACTTCCCCCCGCCCCTTGCTCGGTGACCCTGCGCCCTTTAATGCACATGTGACGATCTATCGCACGTGCATTTTCAAGCCAAAGCATACGTAACGTGACTAAGCCAAAGTAATAGTTTCCAGCAGCATACACGTATCGTATTTTCAATCAAATCGATATATCGACCACTGCATGTTGAATACCGTGTATGTGTAGATTTGAAACTAACAGAATTTTTTTCCTTGCGCGTTATATTTTCTCTCTCTCTCCTCTCTCTCTCTCTCAAACTTCTATGCCCTGTGAAATGAAAAATGTCTTGTCCACAATTAGTACTTCTGCCTCCGCGCGATATCGTTAAAAAATTTAACGAAATTTTAGTTTATTCGAAATTAATTGGATATTTTGTTTAATACATTTTTTCGTCGCACAGTTGGCTTATTAAAAGTTTGTTGAATATTCTTCGTTCTATTGTCTGTAACTTCTGAGCCCTATGAAACAAGAAATATATGCTTAACACTTTTGTTCTTCTCGGGAGAGTTATTGAAGACTTTGTTCATTGAAAATGTATCGGAAATCTCTAATTAAAGATTTATTGGTAATTTGTCGTACTGAAAATTTATTGGAATTTTCTTGTCTTTTTATACCAAAAAAAAAAGTATAAATCTCTCGTAACGCAATGATCCCAAAGCGAAGCGCACCGAATCTCCCCGGACGCTTCATTAGCATATACAGAACATTTGTCGAGCATTGTGTAGGGTTAACGTGACTGTAGACTGAGCTTTCGAGCTTTATTCGCGAAACGCCTCTATGCCCTCGTAATACACGACAACAGTGTAGAACATGTGCGGTATATTATATATATATATATATTGTCTACTATGTACCACGTTCATTGTTCGTTAAGCGTGCTTCGGCGTCCTTAATAAGCGAATCTAGAACGCGCTACCGGCTAAATCCCTTTATTTGGGATCGTTAATTTAATTCCTAGCTTATATACCTACAGTATATATCGCCATGAAAAATTATGCAACTAGATTTATTATAATCTACAAAATCTAAATTATTAACGTCTCCACCGAGAAAAATGATTTATTTATTTAAACTAAATTCATTTAAATGCCAATCGATTGAGCTATTTATTAGACCGATATTCAAATAAACGTAGCAAATTTACTTGAATCAAATATAAATTCTTTCTACGTCGTATAACCATTTATAATAACTGTTGATAAAAATACAACTATAAATTAACAATATATCAAAAGACGCATCTAGATTCTGAGAAAAAAAAACGTTAAATTGAATGAAATCTATAATTTATGTCTTCTGCATCGATTATTTTTGTTACAGCAGTTTTTAAAAAAAGTAACGATTTTGTTACTTTTTGAATTCGTTATTATTCGTTAAGCGTTTGAATTTTGTTTGCTAGAACGCGCTACCGGCTATATCCCTTTATTAGGGATTGTTAATTTAATTCCTAGCTTATATACCTACAGTATATATCGCTATGAAAAATTATGCAACTAGATTTATTAAAATCTACAAAATCTAAATTGTTAACGTCTCTACCGAGAAAAATTATTTATTTTATTTAAATAAAATTCATTTACATGGCGATCGACTGGTTTATTAGACCGATATTCAAATAATCGTAGTAAATTTACTTGAATCAAATATAAATTCTTTCTACATCGTATAATCATTTATAATAATTGTTGACAAAAATACAACTATAAATTAACAATATATCAAAAGACGCATCTAGATCCTGAGAAAAAAAACGTTAAATTAAATGAAATCTATAATTTATGTTTTCTGCATCAATTATTTTAGTTACAGCAGTTTAAAGAAAGAGTAACAATTTTGTTACTTTTTGAATTCGTTATCATTCGTTAAGCGTTTGAATTTTGTTCGCTAGAACGCGCTACCGGCTATATCCCTTTATTAGGGATTGTTAATTTAATTCCTAGCTTATATACCTATAGTATAAATCGCTATGAAAAATTATGCAACTAGATTTATTAAAATCTACAAAATCTAAATTGTTAACGTCCCTACCGAGAAAAATTATTTATTTTATTCAAACAAAATTCATTTAAATGCCGATCGACCGAGCTATTTATTAGACCGATATTCAAATAAACGTAGCAAATTTACTTGAATCAAATATAGATTCTTTCTACGTCGTATAACCATTTATAATAATTGTTGAAAAAAATACAACTATAAATTAACAATATATCAAAAGACGCATCTAGATCCTGAGAAAAAAAAAACGTTAAATTGAATGAATTCTATAATTTATGTTTTTTGCATCGAGTTACAGCAATTAAAAAAAAAATTAACAATCTCTGAATCCTCGCAAAAATCATAAATTCGAGAAAAGTGAATCTTAGACAACTACACGTTTTTCTTAGTGTGTATGTTATAATTGAAAAACAAAAAGATTAAACTCGGTTCAATTATTACATTCGATGTTCATGTACGAGTAATATGAAACGTTTAATCACTAAAATATACACGCTATCCGCCCTGTACGAAATTTTTGCACACATTTATTTCCGGGTACATAAAATATATTCTATATATTGGACGAAATATATCCCAAAATAATATCCTGTTAGATATCCAAAAAAATGTAATGCAGGAAAACTTTCTTCTTTTTTAGTATAGGAGTTAATCCGGGCTGTCACCCCCCCCCCCCCCCCCGTGTGTCCATTAGCCAAAAGAGTAAATATTGAAAACTGGCATCTGCGTGACTTTTCGCTTGAACCGAAAGTTTCCCTTTTTTTTTTCGTTTATTTTACGAAATCCTGACGTACAAGAACGGACACATGGGCAAGTTCGTCGCGTCCGGTTGTTGGCCAGCTTGTCGCGTCGTTTTTCGTAGACGCAATGCGTCGAGACGCTTTGCCAGAAAGACCGCAACCGCAGCAAAGAGTGAGAGAAAGAGAGTGAGAGAGAGGTGAGAGAAACAAATGTTCATACTCCTGAGATTCCCGCTCTGTCGAAGACAATCTCTCTATACAGTCTCTATGTACGATATTCGTATAGGTAAGCACTCTCGCACGTACGACAGGGCTTTTCATCCTCCTCCTTCTTCTTCTTCCTCTTCTTCTTCTTCTTCTGCATCTTCATGCACTTCCCGCGCTCTCTTCTACCAGTCTGGCAATCTGTCTACTCCATGTAATATATATATCTTCTTCGCGCGCGTTCTCAGTCGCATTGCTGTCAATTTGGAGCACTGCGTCATCGTGAATTTCCGTACTCGTATAATATTCCCGTTTATATCGTTTGGTTTTTCTCTTTCGTCTACAGCGTACATTTTTACGTATATTGCGAGAGCATAAGTTCACGAACGAATGAACATTTTTGCCGATGACTTTTCTCGTTCAACACCATTTTCACTCCTCGTTTTTTTTTCAATTTAAAGCGGTTTTGTTGTTGTTTTTTTGTCTGAAAACCTTGACCACAGACTCCGATGAATGGTGATTTGATCATTAGGATATTTTAATTATTTGTCATTGTAAATGGAAACATTAAAAATCGTCGAAAAGCACCCCCGGAAGCAGAGTTTGGAAAGATCGTTGATACGAATTTTAAAAAGCTGTAATGAAAATTCATTTATAAATCGTCATTTAACGAACCGACAAGCATTTTTATAGCTTCAATGATTACGATGAAAATGACGACAAAAGTGGAGTTACCGTTTCCATTGGGAAGCAGTGTTTCGGCTATTTTAACAAATGTTGTCGGAATGACGTAAAACGTTTATTGAAACTTCTTGCGGTATTGATGTATTTTTCTCGTTGTTCATAAATTCCTTGACTCGTGTGCTTTTTCACCTGTACTTTTTTTTTCGTACTAGTCAATTAGGCGATGAGCCAGAGGGGAAAAAAATCGGGATTAAGATAGTAGTCTGGTAACTTAAGCCGATTTTCATGCCTTTTTTGGAGGGCGTTTTTTTGTAGGAAAATAAAAATGAATCGTTTTGGATATTTAGGATGTTTTTATTTACATATTAAAGATACAAAAAAAAAAATTTTTTGAACAAATTTATTAGTTTATTATTATTATTATTATTGATCGAAGTTGGCACCTCGAAGTTGGCAGCCCCCACTTTTTATTTTACAACCCCTTCTTTGCTAAAATAAAAGGACTTTAGCAAAGAAGAGGCTGTAAAATAAAAAGTTAGGGGTGAAAAAATTTCTCGGTGGTTCCGACGAGAACTATAAGTGTGTAGAGTAGCCTGTTAAAATTTGAAAGCAATCGGTTCGGTAGAATAAAAGTTAGGATCCGGGCTGCCAACTTCGAGGTGCCAACTTCGATCAATAATAATAATAATAATAAACTATTAAATTTTTTCAAACAAATTTTTTTTTGTATCTTTAATATGTAAATAAAAACATCCTAAATATTCAAAACGATTCATTTTTATTTTCCTACAAAAAAACGCCCGCCAAAAAAGACATGAAAATCGGCTTAAGTTACCAGACTACTACCTTAAGAGAATTGGCGAACGAGAGTACACCCACGTCATGAAATTGACCTCACCAGACACACACTGGATTTTCTCACTTGTATATACTCCTTGCTGAGTAATTTGCTTCTCGCTGGCTCCGCAGGAATTCCTCGTAAATCGAGCCATCGTACTCTTATTTTTCACGTTTATATATTCTTTTCCCATTTCGCACGTGCATCTCTCGCATGGCTCACGTCAATCTTTTGAAATTCTCTTTCTCCTTTTCCTTTTTTGATAATTTGTTGACGGATACCTTTGTACATCATTTTGACGCAAGGGTTGTCGAAACCCTTTTCAATTTTATTCCCCACCCATTATTTTTGCTCCTGATTGGTCGAACGAAGCTTCTCGGTAGTCATACATCAAAATTTCTAATTACCAATTAACGTTGATTGCCAATTGCCATCTCGTACGCCTCACGATAACGAATTTGCTCGCTTTTTCGTTTCTTTTTTTTTTTTCTCCACATAGACAATCACTCGCGGTTGTTTCACGCAAATAAAATACACATTTGTTCGATTTATATTATGTTAAAAAATCATAAAGCGTCGGGAAAATAGTCATAATTCGAGCAAGTTAGAATATTTAATAGTTAAATATAAATTGGGCTCGAATAAACAATTTATTGCTGTTGAAGGTAAATATATTTTGTTATTAAGTACATTTTGTTCGGATTAAAATTGCATAATTTTCAAATTATCATGATTTTTGAAATTTCTATTAATATTGTTCGATTTGAAATGAACTCGATGTAAATTTTGAAAAACACTCTTTTCTCGATTGCCCGATGACCGGAATCGATTTATCATCGTCTGACATTTATAGATGATATTTTAAGTATTATATGTATATGTATATTCTTCACGCAGAATTTGCAAAGCTCCATTTTCGTGCCACGCGCCATAGATCGCAAAGTGATCGTTCTCTTCGAAGAAACATATATATGCCCCGTTCTGGATGAGCCTGTATACAATAGGTGACTTCCCTCTTCCGCGCTATCCATTATCACGTTTCCGACGATCTGTCACAGAGAAACGGTGTGGGATCAACCGCGCTCTTCCTTCTTTCCCCGCTTCACCGCGACGGTTAACCTCGATCATCGATCCGGTCGTAGTTCGTTGAGCTCTCATTGTTCAAGACAGTGGGAACTAGGATATTTGTTCGTTAAAAGTTATCGCTAGTCGATGCAGATGAGAGATATGACGAAAAAAATGGGCGAAGAAAAAAACGAGAATCTATTCGCGAATTTATTCAAGCAAAAACGGATTATAATTACTGCGAATAAAGTACTTAAGGGAGGAAATAGGGTTAGGACAGCGTTTTCTCAATGATTTTCATGAATTTTTTTATAGTATAAAAAATGAATATAATTTATTGAAACTTTGAGAATATTTTATACATATATTTAAGTATATACTATAAAATTTTTGAAGAATTTCCTTGAAAAACACCGAAGATATTAGCGACCCAATATTGTAGGTCACAATCAGACTCAGCATTTTCCGTACATTCCGGAAGCCGCAATTTTCATCTGAAATCAAACGAGGTTGGAATTTACTTTTATTATATGTCTCTCTTCTATATGAACCTAAATGCTATCAGAAAAATAGAAAATTGCATTTTTTACAGGGGTCAAAACAAAAAAGGATGATTTTTTGCCATTTTTTACAACTTTATTTGCAAAAAAAAATTGTTTTAAATAATGATAATATTCCGATTTTAGGTTCATATAGAGCGGAATACTATGAAGAAAGTAACTGCCAATTTTCAAAACGATTGGTTGAAAACTTATCAAACTAGCGTGTACGCAAGTTCAAAAAAAGTCGTTTTCAGAAAAACGCGTTTGAAACACGTGGCGCGCTCGGGGCCTGAAGGAGAGCTACTCACTTTAATGGCTTATAACAATAGAACGAGTCGGAATTTTAATTTTTAATTTTGGGAACATATTTTTCAATAGTTTTACTAACAATTTATGAAATAAAAAAAATCGATTTTTTGAATCGTCTAACCCTATTTTCCCCCTTAAGGAAGTACTTTTTTTCGATGTACGCGAGGATACAATTTACCGCTAGTAAATCGACAAGAAAAATACTCACCCCCATCAAAACCATTCGTATATATCGGAAAACGTACGCACTATACATCGAACTTTTAGTTCAAAAAGTATATATACTCGGCAAAAAAGTTTTTTTTTACAATTTCACTGTTGCGACGATAAATATATGGACAGTGTTTTTTTTTGGAGTAATTTTTAGAACGATTGGAGCAAAACTAGGCGTGGTTGTAAAAATCACCGATAAATTTGTCATTTTTACGATCCTGTAAATTTTGAATTATACTTGTTGAAAAAAGTACCCCCAAAAAAAACGCTTTTCTTTGAGTATTTTTGGGAATTAATGCACTCATCCGCCGGATCATTAGTAATTTTTTTTCGCCTGTGAAAGCTCGTCTCTCTCTCACAACGGAGAAAAGTTACCGCGAATAATACCGGTGGAGAATAATGCTTTGTCGATCTTGAAATATTCATTTTTAAGATACTACAATAAAACACTCACTACCGGGTTTATCGTCTCAAGTCTGAAGATAAATTTGAATGAAAAAGTGAAATATGAATACTAATGTCAATTTCATCGAAGAAAAGTCTTGATCTTTATGCATTATATGCTCAAAGCACAATGGTCTATTGCTTTCGAATTTTTAACTCCATCTCACACTCACGCGCTGACTGGCGAGGTCGAAATAGAGTATCAAATTTTTCAACGCAGAATGCACTTTCTGGCTTGCCTTTTTAAACTTTCTTCATTTAATCATTTTGCAAATTTTAATTCCAATGAGTGTAGCGAGGGATGACAGTGCAAAAGTTTATGCAAAGTAAGATTAGAGGGCAAGCAATAATATAAAATTGTAGAGTTTTGCATATAGAGATGGGGAAAAAAGTGTGGAGCAAAGTTATAAGAGAGACAGTTGAAATTGGCAGAATGGAAATACGATGAGCTCTCACGTTGGCTTTTTCGAGGTTCCAACTACCATCGAGGTGAACACTAATATAATATACATATATATATATATATATATATATATATATATATATATATATATATATATATATATATATACACACACACAGAGACAGAAAGTGACGTAGTGAGGCGGAGGTGGAAAAGCTCGTGGATAAAGCGCAAGCGCGAATTTAGCGTGTCTGACTCGAACGAGCCTCGTGGCGCGTGAGTTAGAACTTTGGCTTCGGTGCTTTTAGTCTGTCTCCGTCCCTTCGTTCATTCTCGTCCTTCTACTCTCTGGCAGTCTTCAACTACCAGAGAAACATAAAGAGACAGGAAAGGAGAGAAAAGGGGAGGAAAAGAGCGGGAGAGAGAGAGAGAGAGAGACAGAGAGGAAAGCGTAAAAGCTCGTCTCTCTCTCAATCTCTCGACAAGTTAAAACCCAAAGCTCCTTGCCACCAACTCGTCACCATCAACAAACATCTTCGCCGTTCCTGCAACTATATAATTTAAAAAAAACAGCAAAGAGATCGAAGAAGAAAAAAACATGACGTCGAGGATAGGAGATAAATCGAATTTGCCGCGTAGCCACCGAGGTTCGAGTGCATCGAGCGATGAGAGAAAACTTTGAGGAGTATCGGGGGCTGAATACGAAGCGAGAAAAGTGAAGAAGCGCACGAAGAAAAAGGAAGAGCAAGGAAAAACAACCGAGGAGTAAATTGAATATAGGAGAGTATGATGAGAATTCTCCGTCGACCTTTCCTCTCTCATGAGAAACGTCAGTGAGGTCAAAAAATTATCTTAAAAAAAAACAAACCGCGCTTGAACTCTCAACCGAAGGAATAAAGTGAAAAATACTTAAAAAAGGAACGAAAAACAAGAAAAAAATGTCTCGAGAGATACTGGACGATCTCGATGACAAGACACTGTCGAAGGTGACACCGCGAAAGGTCGAAGGAGTCAAGAAGGACAGCAGCAAGGCTCAAAGAAGATGGCGCCTTTTGGCTCGGGCATTGACACGCTCGCCCGAGCCATCGCTCGATATCGAGGACGAAATATCGGTACGTCGTTTCACCTCCTTCGATCTCGTTAAACCCGTTCTCATCGATAATACTCTTGCCGACGCCGAGTCAACCTGGTACGATTATAAAACACTTCTCGAGCACGAGATGTACGTCATCGAGATACGTCGTATCAACAAAACGTCTTTTACCGCCAATGAACTAATGGGTTTCAATAATACCGGCAACGTTTGCGTATGGCCGTCGGAGGAGTGTTTGGCCTATTATCTTCTCAATAATCGTGACATTTGTCGTAACAAAATGGTGTTGGAACTTGGCGGCGGTATGAGCTGTTTGGCCGGTGTGTACGTTGCCAAATATTGCGAACCAGCCGGCGTTACCCTCACCGATGGCAATGTCACCAGCGTTGACAACGTAAGATGCATCGTTGCCAGAAACAACATGGCCGATTTTGTTAAGTGCGGCGTTGTACAGTGGGCAAGAGCAGCGGCTGTACTACGACAGGACAACGCTACTAATAATTCAACGTCAAATCGCATTCAGGTGATTATATAAAACGTGCTATTGTATTTTATTGCGTTGCGCGCGAAATTTGTCATTGCCAAAACGATACTTGCGACGGTCAAAAGTACTTTGTCGACTTTGGAGAAAAAAAAAAACAAAATATTTGGAATCAGTTGAGAGGATGGAGTAGCCGTAGCTAGGAATTAATATATTTTCCGAAAATTTATTCTACTACTCTTACGAACATTTTTACCTGTTTCAATCTAATGAATGTGCAATTGAACACAGAATACAAAAATAATTATGAAAAATTGATATGTAGAGATTTTCTATTCCTCTAGTTTATTACAATTGTCGGGGAATTAAATTTTCATAAAGGCTCTTCCATTTTTTAAATCGCTAATAATAGTCTGGTCGAAATTTTTTCTATATTTCATTCTATTAATTAAAAGATTTTTGATTTGAGCGAGACAGATCTTTGATATTATTCGCGGTTAAAACATATTGTTGGAAAATTACAAACACATGAGCATGTAAGGAGCAATAATAAAAAAAACGTTGAATTCATTTTTCCACGAGAAATTTCAAATTTTCAACAATTGGCATAGAATTGAAAGTTCTAAAATTGTATAATACAATGGAAAATGTCTATGCATTAGAAAAAAGAAGTTCAATTCGTAAAATAAAATAACGTTGAAATGTTTGGCGAAGAAAATAGTAACAGACACAGATTGGGTAAAATTTCGTTGGGCCAAAACGCCGTTGGCAATGGCACCTTTTGCCAAGAGAGAATACGACAATAATCGCGGAATTATGTTGGGTGTGACGAACGCTCATAATGCTGTCGCAATCGGTTTCATAAATAATCAGTTATACGGAAGCACAATTATTAATCGTCCATCACCGGGCGTTGTAAATGCCGACCGGTTTGTCTAGTTATTAATACATGTACGAACAACAGCCCTTCCGGCTAATGTTTTATTTTTCTTCCGCGTGGTCTCTCGTTGCTTTTGTGTTACAGTTGATAGTACCGGAAGTTCAAAAATCAGGTCAAGGAGACGAAAGTTATTCATATTTTTTATTTTTTTTAAAATACAATTCAATGATTTTTAATTCAATTATGTAGTTTCTTCAAATATTCCGTCTCATGTTAGTAGTGATTGAAAAATCCTGACTAGTCAAAAAATAATAATAACGATAAATTATTATTTCTATGATTTAAAGATTTTCTTTGGATAATTTACGATAATTTAACTTTTATACGAATTTAATTATGGAAATTCCATTTATTTTTTAACTTATTGGAATTTAACTTTCGTGAGATTTGACTGTAAAATTGTTTTTTTTTCTTTTTTTTTTTCTTAACAAAATTTGATGATTTTTAATTCAATTATAGTTTCTCCAAACATTTCGTCTCAATGTGAGCAGTGTTTGGAAAATCCTGACCAATTAAAAAAAAAAATTAATGCTAAATTATTATTTCTATGATTTAAAGATTTCCTTTGGATAATTTACGATAATTCAACTTTTATACGAATTTATTTATGAAAATTTCATTTATTTTTTAGCTTATTGAAATTTAACTTCCGCGAGGTTTGACTGTGAAATCTTTGTTTTTTTTTCTTTCAATTCACCCATCGATAAAAAATCTTCGTAGCTTCGCTTTTTTACTTAAAAGTCCCAATCATTTTGTACTTCATCGTGATTCAATTGAACCGGAAACGAATGTTTTTTTCGGCAGACACGAAGCATGGAGAGCGTCGACGAGTCGAGAAGAACCGAGGGTCTGTACGACGTGGTACTAAGCGCCGATTGTCTGTTCTTCGACGATGCTCGTCTCGATCTTGTTGAGACGATATACGGTTGGCTCGCCGACAATGGCGTTGCTCTTCTAATGGCACCGAGACGTGGCACGACATTCCAAAAATTCGCCGAAGCCGCGGTTAAACGTGGCTTCATGGCGCGGGTAACCGAACGTTACGATCCAAAAGTATGGTCAAGACATCTGGAACTTGTCGAGCACGGTCAAGAGTACTCTCCCGATCTGCACTATCCGATATTGCTCGAGTTAACGAAACAAAAAAAAATACCACCCGGTTGACGACAGTTTGCCGATAGTGCATTGTTACATTATTTTATGTCCGATTTTACGAGAGATTATTACGGTCTACAAAGTATTTTACTGCCACGATTCGAAAAATCTCATTTTTTTTCTCGTCGCGACGTTTGTTCGTTCATTCTCATTTTTTTTTTGGCAACACACAAAACACTATATCAGTTTTTATTGCCACTGTGCAGTAAAATAAAAAATAATTTTTCAGTAATTTCCAAGAGCATCAAAAGACGAAAATAAAATTAGAAATGTCGATGTTTTCTTAACTTCAACTCATCGAACATGTGATTTGTCCCGTCGTTTTGTGAACTCTCTAACAAAGGCCTTTGGTACACCGAAGAAAGAAAAATTGCATTTCCAACGGCAATTCTAACGGAGCATCAACGAAATTTTTTTTGTATATGCTACTTTTTTCTTCTTCGGTGCGTACACTTTGAATTTCCACGGTTATATTACCCTCCGTTGGATAATATCTACGGTGTAAATGAGATATAGTAATTTATGATAATCACGGCATGGAAAAAAAAGCGAAAAAAGACGACAATTGACAAATTTTACGAATTATCGTCTCGAATACGCTGGACGTATTCCCGATTAATAATAATTAAATTAATATCTGATATTGAAACGCCAGGTTGCGAAAATCGCTGGATTCGATTGTACAATAATGTATAATTAATAATTAACTTATTGGCCCGACCCTTAAGACCCAATAAATAAAATTCCTATATATTGATGATGTTGAAGCTTGCATCGTTGGAACGCAACGAAAATAGGTTTTTAACATTTTAATTTTCGGTATTACTCTCGCTTCTCTTGACTTGATTTAGGCCCCGGTCCTTAAAGGAGACCACAAAAGAACGTTTTAACGATTTTTGTCTTAGAAAATTCAACCTTAAGGGCGACGAATGATATAAAAAAATATATTTTCGTTGCACTACAACGATGCAAACTTCAGCATCATATATATTGTAAGTATACACCGAAAAAAAGAAGGTAGTTAGTATTGACTAAATCGGACAGACACGAACTGTCAAATAAACTTTTAATCGGGACAAAGGGAATGTCATTGCCGTAAATAAAAGCTTATTTGACAGCGCGATTTAGCCAAACTAACTTTTCGTTACTCGGTGTATTTATTAGTTTATAATTATCTCCCCGGTCTGTCCTCTCGGCCCCACGCGAGTCGAGGGAAATCGACCGTGTGCTTGTGGTGAATCGTGTACGAACACGAGAATGAGAATAAATTAACTCGATAAAATATAGATAATCCATGAAAGATGTTACAAAATAAAATGCGAGACAACCGGAAGGCAGCCGGATGAAGAATGCCATTGTGCAATCAAAGAGAACGCGTGGAGACGGAGGGAGAATGCTCACGATCTACGAGATGATAAAACACACCACGTGTCAGCCTTTTTCAAAAATAATTCGTAATGTTTTTTTATTCGCATAATGCTCATCTCCGATGTATAGAAATATTTATATTATCGGTATTTCTCAGAATGCTGGGTTAAAAAAAAATTGTTTTAGCAAACCGAAGCTGCAAAATACCGGAATTATTCGGAAGGTAATTAATATTTTTAAATCTAAATTCTCACTTTCAATTAATACCGGTGGAAATACGTGCAAAGTTTAACAGTTTTTTATTATTTAAAAAATTCTTTCATTGATCAACAGCCTATGTATTGATTTCACGAACGAAAATGTTATTTCGTCAATACACAAATATTTCCAACAGTCAAGACTACTTTGTATTGGATAAAAGTCCTGGATAATTCCCTTTATATAGATACAATATATACGAAGGGAATTATCCAGGACTTTTTCTGAATAAAAATCGATATATATATATATGTTCATATATATACCGATTTTTCTACACAAAAAGTTACCATCGACTTGTTCTTGCCACCCACGTATCCTCTTCCTTTTCCAACTTTTTTTTTCCCCCGGCCGAAATTCTTATGACACGAGCACGTTGGAAATATACGAGTCATTCCGGATAAAAGGGATAGATTTTTGGTGAAAGTAAATTTTCGCGAGTCTTCACAAAAAAAATGGCCTTAAATAAATTATCATACAACAGAACTTTTTCAAATTATTTTCGAGTATTCGTTTTTTTTTTCTTCAGTTTTCATCGTTTTAAAACTGAACCTTACCGATGATTCACTGGACCAAAAATACGTCAATTCTGTCTGGAAAACCGCATATAAATCTCCCAAAACGACCAACTACGATTAATCAAATTATTGTGTCGCTCGTAACGCCCTATATACGTTGCCGTTATACCTTATGGATCTTTACGAATACCTCTTTATATCGAGGGTCCACGAGTCGTTGAACGAAAGAAAAAAAAAACATCACCGATCGCTCCAGCTTTCGTCAAATTTTTTTTTTCTCCTTTCATTCTCGCACCCCTCATAAATCCGCCACTTCCAGTATAAAAGGGTGAGAACGAAAACAAAAAGACACGAGCCTGACAGTGATGATTTTTCGTCAATCACACCGAGAGTCATCGAGATAAAGGGAAAAAAAGGGGGAAGGAAAAAGCATTATTGAAAAAAAAGTTTCCCTCCTAGTTGGCCTTTTGCGCGAATTAACTTTCGCCAAGAGATCGAAGAAACCTCATGAATGTCATTTTTTTTCGACTTCCTGTTGAGATTATCCAAATCGCGCCTACCACACAGATTCTCTCTCTCTCTCTATCTCTGTCGCTCTTTCGGTCTCGTTAAAACGCCATTACGATATCTCTTAACCCGTTCTCGAAGGACCAATCTAGTTAAGATTAGTCAAGTATTTTATCGATCTTTCAAGTAAAATATCATAGACGGAATATTTTATCAGTCTATCTCAACGACACCGTTACCTCTTATTGTTGTTAATTATAATACTCAATTACCTGTAGTCCCTCCGACGCCGAGATATATATAGTATTAGGGCGATTTTTTTTCTCAGTCCCCACCTGAAATTTTGTTGGATATGTCGAAATACTAATTCCCTGAAAGTTCCAGCCCTTAATATTAATTCCAAGTACTTTCCCTTAGCGTGAAAAGATTTTCCATCTAAAATACACGTAAATCGAATTTTTTTTTTTTTCAAAATTCTTTAACTCCGCCGCATTTTATGCTATCATATTGTTCTTGGTTTCGATTTACTCAGAATAAAACAATCTAGAAAAGTGCCTATTGGGGCGAAAGTGTAAATTGTACTGGTGAGTTGGTACGGGTCACTGAAGTTGATTTTTACCCAAAATTCTCGTTTTTTTGCTGTTATCTCCGAAACAATTAACTTTACAAAACATATGTAGATGATAAATTTGTTGCAAATTTAATTTCCTACAAAAAAGGTCCTATCGAACCAATTGCTTAGATTAATATTTCTTGAGATATTGAACTTTAACTTATGAGTAGTATAGAATTTTTATTTCATTTTTTCAAGAATAATATAAAGTGCAATAAGTTAAAGTGCAATATCTCAAGAAATATTAATCTAAGCAATTGGGTCGATAGGACCTTTTTTGTAGGAAATTAAATTTCCAACAAATTTTTTATTTACTATTTTTTCGTAAAGTTAATTGTTTCGGAGATAACAGCAAAAAAACGAGAATTTTGGGTAAAAATCAACTTCAGTGACCCGTACCAACTCACCAGTACAATTTACACTTTCGCCGCAATAGGCACTTTTTTAGATTGTTTTATTCTGAGTAAATCGAAACCAAGAACAATATGATAGCATAAAATGCGGCTGAGTTATAGAATTTTGAAAGAAATAAAAAATTCGATTTACGTGTATTTTAGATGGAAAATCTTCTCACGCTTTGGGAAAGTACTTAGAATTAATATTAAGGGCTGTAACTTTCAGGGAATTTCTTTTTCGACATATCCAACAAAATTTCGGGTGGGGACTGAAAAAAAAAATAGTCGAAACAAAAAATCGCCCTAATATAGTATATATATATATGTAAAATATGAATATAACTATTATGAACGATGTATGTGAAATGAAGAATTATTATTATACGAAGAATAATAAAATAATTATTTTTGATTTATCCGATACTTTTTACAAGTCTCTGTCCTGTCATCCCGTTTAATAAAAAAAGAACGAACAAACAACTGCATTACGAAGACATCTTTAATGCCTCAGAACAAATATAACGGTATGAAATTATTTTTAAAAAAGTCACTGTACGTTTCAAGAACAGAGAAGTCTCTGATTCGTCGCTCATAAAATTTAATGCAAAGTCCACCTGCGAATATTCGGTCGAATCATTAATCTGACTGCCTCGGCTCGTCGTTCTCGCGCGCCCGCGGTTTCTCACACTTTAATGTTACGGTCCACTGGTCTACTCTCACACCGAGACTAATACGTGGTCTGGCGTTAGAAGAATATCGAGGATTTTCACAGTGCGCTTGAGCCCTTTGGACAATTTCCTTTATCTTTCTTCCGATTTTTCTCTCGCTTCCTCGCTCTCGGCAAGCATGAAATTAAGGATGAGAGTGAAAGAATAAAGCTTTTGGTTTTTTTTTTAAATGCTTCCTTCTTTTCTACCGCTGCTGCATTTTCACAAATGACTCCGACCAACTGTCTTCGCGTGTCATTTTTAACGACCTCATCAATTTCAAAACCTCGCCAGTTTGTGTACGTGACAGAGAGAAAAAAGAATGGAGGATTTGGCAAAAAAGAGACAAAATTACGAACTAATACAGCAGGCATTTAGGGTGCTTTCGCGGAGTGTTACGAAATGTTTGTTAATTTAACTTAATGCTTTAATTTTGATCCAACAATTACTTTTTAACTGTAAGTCCTTTTTTTTTTTTTAATGTGAATCTTTCAATGTGACATTTTATTTTAAATACAATCTTTCAGGATAATTGTCCCTTATTCTTTTCTGATTCGATCAGCTGATAGTATCCGTCTGTAAACACGATTCACGTTCACGGAACGTATGTAAACGAGCTTTTCAAATTTTCCAATTCAAAATCACGGACATTTGCATTTGCGCTTGCAGCTGACACCCCTCAAGTTCGCTTTACTCCTGGCTCGCCGGTTACTCAATGTGTGTTTTGGCTATACTACTTGTTGTGTCCTACTATGCACGGAATATCTATTCCGAGCGTACGTTCCGTCTTGGATCTCTGTACAAAAAAATGTACACCCCAACGAACGAGGCTTGCACGCACACGAGGTGGCGAATAGAGCCAAACAGGCCAATGCTATTGAACTCTGATAGCTTTTAAAACTGATCGTTCGTTTGTTCCTACATTCCAATATTTTTTACATTTTTTTTTCATTCTTTCTGGAATAGCAAAAAAAACTTGTATTCATTGGAAAGGCAATGGATTTTTTATTTACACATTTACTCTTATTATTATCGTCATCATTACTAGTTCGAAAAATAATCTCATTATTTTGGAACTTAACATTTTTACATTGAATTTGAAATCAGCGACCTCGAAAATCTCCAGGTACCTTATTTTTCGTCTCAAATCTGCGATTAGGTAAATTGGTGACGCCAATTTTGAATTTCGACATTTCTGCTCGTTCAAATGGTATGGCGCAATTTTGAGTTTTTCCATTACTTTTTTTTACTTGAAATTCGAAATTAATGACCTAAAAAATCTCCAGGTATCAATTTCCATTCAAGTCAAGTAATTTTTCTGGGTTTTCGGTCCTATTGAATTGACGAAACGTTATATTTTCTGTCCCCATCTTCACGAAGCAATTTTTAGATGCGATTAGAAATTATTCGTTGGACGAAGATCTTGAAATCGGGAGCCAAGAAAAGAGTTCCCTAAATGGGATGCTGCTATAAATGTACATATATATACAAATATATGAAGAGTATGTATTGCGTGTACTATAGGGTGCTGGCAAACTTTATAGACGATGGATTTATTTCGAAATTCTGCCCACCGCGACTTCCCGTCGTATATCAATCGGCAGGAACACCGGCGTGCATTAGTTTTAATTAGTTCTCCGACGAGCGATCAAACTATATAACAGTTCAATGTAACACTCTTCTCTACAAACATAATTGGTCCGCGACGAAATTAGATTACTAAAAGGGACTCATATAAAAGTAAAGCGTGACATGTTAAACTCGAATGTTTAATTATTTGGCAATAATTGAATGTTAGCCAAATGAAGAACGAACGTTCATCTGCATCTGACGAGGGCAGCATCAAAGTTTGCCTCTTAAAAAAAAATTGTAAAATTTCATGAATATATCAATCGTACAAATTTACTAGGCATATATTATACATATATCTTACTACTATAATAAAGCTGGAGAGTTTGTTTGTTCTTTTGTTCGTCTGTGTCCGCATTCGAACGCGCTAATCTCAGGAAATTCTAATCCGATTTGAAAAATTCTTTTTGCATTAGATACCTTGTTTATTCGGGAAGGCTCTAGGCCATAATAACTTCATGCTATGACCATAATCTTACTATCTTACTACTATACTACTATATCTATACTATACTATAATAAAGCTGGAGAATTTATTTGTTTGAACGCGCTGATCTCAGGTAATACTTATCCGATTTGAAAAATCCTTTTTATATTATATAGCCCGTTTATTCGGGAAGGCTTTTTACGTCATATAACTTTAGTCTATGACTCTAAGGAGCGACGGCAGCGCGTTGAATCGGGAGACGAAAATTTAACGCGCATAAAACCGCGGGACAGAGCTCGTGTTCATATATATATATATATATATATATATACTTACTTAATCGACGAAATATTTTCTTACTTTTTGAGCAATATAAAGTTGACAAAGAGAACGCTGTCGTTAAATTCACGATGTAGGTAATATGTCTGCCATAAAATTTTATGACAATGTTGCCGATGCCAAAACTCTAGCTCACGAAAAATAACGAATTCACTGGGGAGGGGTGAGAGAATTTTGCTGATATTCGCGAAAATTGTTGCTTGCGAAACAAATTTTATAAAAACACACAAGTTGCAAGCATTTTTTATCTGAATCCACTTACACAGTATAAATAATAATGAAAGGAATTGACAATGAATAATGCAGATTGTAGTGCAACAACTATAATATATAATATTTTGTACTCTCTAGAGCTTGTTGTCATTCAGAAACGATGCCAACGGCTTAAGGGGGGAATTAGGGTTAGGACAGCGTTTTCTCAATGATTTTCATGAATTTTTTTATAGTATAAAAAATGAATATAATTTATTGAAACTTTGAGAATATTTTATACATATCTTTAAGTATATACTATAAAATTTGTTTACATATATTTAAGTATATACTATAAAATTTTTTGACATATATTTAAGTATATACTATAAAATATTAGCGACCCCATATTGCAGGTTACAATCAGACTCAGCATTTTGCGTACATTCTGGAAGCCGCAATTTTCATCTGAAATCAAACGAGGTTGGAATTTATTTTTATTATATGTCTCTCTTCTATATGAACCTAAATGTTATAAAAAAAATAGAAAATTGAATTTTTTACAGGGGACAAAACAAAAAAGCATGATTTTTTGCCATTTTTTACAACTTTATTTGCAAGAAAAAAATTATTTTAAATAATGCTAATATTCCGATTTTAGGTTCATATAGAGCGCAATACTATGAAGAAAGTAACTGCCAATTTTCAAAACGATTGGTTAAAAACTTTTCAAACTAGCGTGTACGCAAGTTCAAAAAAAGTCGTTTTCAGAAAAACGCGTTTAAAAAAATAGTACCAAGAAAAACAAGCAATATGGGGTCGCTAATATTTTATAGTATATACTTAAATATATGTATAAAGATTTTATAGTATATACTTAAATATATGTATAAAGATTTTATAGTATATACTTAAATATATGTATCAAATATTCTCAATGTTTCAATAAATTATATTTATTTTTTATACTATAAAAAAATTCATGAAAATTATTGAGAAAACGCTGTCCTAACCCTATTTCCCCCCTTAATGGCTTATAACAATAGAACGAGTCGGAATTTTCATTTTAAATTTTGGGAACATATTTTCCAATAGTTATACTAACAATTTATGAAATAAAAAAAAATCGATTTTTTGAACCGTCTAACCCTATTTCCCCCCTCAAGATATATGGAGCATATACTCTTGAGATATTGGATAACTTTTTTTTCAACCCACACAACTTTACGTAGGAAATTGTGTGAGTTACGACCTTTTGTTTAACAGTAGTTGTATATTTTGTATGTCCATAGAGTGCATTGAGAAAGTCCAGATTGAAGTCGAAATTGGAACAGTTCGATAAAAGTTCAAGTATAGTACAGTGGAGTTTCGTATACACAAATCATACATCTGCACACACAAGATTCAATGATCGTTATTTTCCATTCGAGGAATCAACTAGTCCATTATTTCTCTATCACATTTTTTTATTTTTTATTAATTACTATCTTTTTTCTCCACTTTCCATCTCCATACACAGTTTCTTTTTCTTCATCATAGTTTCGTACGATGTCCCAGCAGACTCTACTTTACGAGAGACAGAGATCGTCGACTTTATTTCTGAACTTTCGTGAAACTCAAGAAAGAGATAGAGAGAATATCGTTATTTCTTTCTCCTTTTCACCGGAAAAAATTCAATTTCCCTCCCTCATTCTCCGGAATCTCGCATTTTCGGTAAGACACCCCGATTGTATCTCTCTTCTTATCGGATAACTCTTCCAAAGCTCACGAAGCTTTGCAGGCTTATATCTACAAGCTCATATATAATATAGCCGTATTCCACGTGAACTCCAATGTTTTTTTTTTTGCGCCGAGACGATTTTCGCGATTCTCGTAATTCGTCAAAAGTTACTGCATAGCAGAAATCTAGAACGAATTTATCTGCAAACTGATTTTCGGCTTTCAAAAACTCTAACACACTAAAATCGGTTCAGTTCATTTTCAATATACTTCACACCGTGTATTACATAATTTTCATATTCATGTGCCATATACACCGAACAGACATTTTCTATTTAGATTCTCGGGTAAATTGAAGTAGTTTTAACATTAGTTACATACATTGAAGATTATATAGTTCTCGTATAGGATGAGCAACCCGCAACAGAGGAAGACTCTCAAGTACCTGGAGCTATGGGTGGCTAGTCCGATTATGTTTATACGCTTCCGAGGATAGACTCTCGTGTTTGACATTGTTACTACGTGTTTTACATTCGCGAAAACAATATTATCGTAATTTCAATTAAATTTTATGGATTAACGTTTAAACAAAATGCTATATAAATTAATGATATATGAATTCTTGCAATTTCTTCATCGAGTCATTCTTAGAATGATAAATGCCATTATCATTGATGAATAATTGGATTTAAAAAATCGTGAAATAACATCTTCTTTCAGTAAACATCGATCATATCAAATTGTAGGAAATGCATTTATGTTCGAACATTGTTCATTTTCTGAATAGCTAATAAGCCAACGATATTTCTTACTCATCGGTCCAAGAACTCCCAGAGATATTTCAGGATTCACGTACTCATGGATACCGGGAACAAATTGTTCGATCATTCGTCGCACGATTTAACAGCACGATTGGATTGTGTATATAAATCCCATCCGGTTTGTGTGGGGGCTCTCTTTTTTTTTCTCCGCGCCTCCACAGCATCCAATTAAGGGCGTAAGAGTACAATCCGCTCGGAGGCTCTGCCTCTCGTGCTTTTGTTCGTCAAAATAGAATTGCATATACGCGAGGAAAATATACGCAAGAGCGCGCGCAATTCTCGTCGAGTTTCCATATATTCCTCTCTGATTGATGCAACCATCCTCTCACTCATTCTCTCTCTTGCTCTCTCTGCCTTTGCGATGGACCTATAGTCATTGCATTCGTGCAGCTGCATCGCAAACGTAAGCAGGATGGATCTAACAAAATCACAAACCCCTACGAATTCTCTCAAATAAATTCAATACGGACATTTAACTTTTTGGTCCGGCGCGTACGATCCGACTTTGCTCTACTTTTACTTTTGTTCAACCTTTCCCCCCTTTTTCCATCCCTCTTATTTTATATAACATCCGATGCTCATTTCACCTTACGGTGAGATTTTCGCTGTTGTTTCGTCTGTTCTTCTCTCGCAGGACTCTAATTTCCAAACCCAAACTATTCAGTCTATCAACTTGACATCTGGCCCGCACCTACAGTAAAGCACTCCGCAGATGGTCCTCCACTTATTTAAAAAAAAACTGCTAATATTGAGGACCCAAAATGTCCTCTCAAAACAAAAAATTCCATCTCCCAAGTCGGATAACGTTTGAAACGACTCGTTTCAAGGATTACGAAAATATTTTTTAACATTTTATTTCATCATTATTTTCTACAATATCTACCAAAATGTTAATTTTTTTGTTGCCTCCCCCCTTCATTTCGTAACCACGGTATCGAAATTTTTTTAATAATTCTGAGGTATAATGACGGATGGCATACGAAAATTATAGCTATGTCCAAATTTTCATTGATTTTATTAAAATACAATAGTATACCTAGCAATGGTAACCTCGGTGCCAGAATTATATTCATGCTTGACCAGTTTTTTTCACTCTGTACACCTCGGTAAGGATTTTTTTTTACAAAGACCCACTCCCAGCGTGCAGCAAACCGTATTTTACGATATCGCACCCCAAGGAACCTCTAACTTGATGATTAATTGATGAACTAATATACAAAATCTCACGGGCTACTCGATGGCTTGTCGCCGGAAGCGTTTCACCGCGGCCTAATTTGCGACCGATCGTCCATGAGAGAGTTTGCTACACGGCCAAATTAGATTTTCCTGACATGCCGTGACACTTTGCGCAAATCCCATCGTGACGATATGGTCAAGCTCTCTCCGCCCATCAGGTTTATCGCTCCGAAAGCTCTCGCAAGGAGAAGCGTGTGTCGCTGATCGAACCGTCTATTCTAAAATTATTAAGTTTTAATAACGATAATAAAAATAATTAAAAACAATTTTCTAATAAAATAATAGCGAGTGAAAAGATAAAACGATGAAATGAAAAATGACAATTAATAAAGAAATAATGAATCTACATAAATGTTCATGTTCATTAAGAAATCATCGTTATTCACGTTTTTTTCTTATAAATTTTATATTTCAAAAAGAAATTATTCATTAATTTGCTTTTCTCTTTTGAACGATAAAACCGGTATTCCCGACTAACCGCGCGCTCTTCTTGGATACGATAAATTTCAAATAAGAGATTCAATTAAGTTTTCCCCGGCGTGAGAGTCAACGAGGATATAATAAAAGGAGGAGTGTTTTCCCGCACGAATTCACGAGCCTGATGCATTGTCACTCGGACCTATCTCTCCTATATACGAGGTCTGTTCAAAAAGTATCGCAAATTTTGAATTTCCGCGGGCTACGTATAATCGATTTTTGATTTTTTTGTGGCGTTAGATTGGTACTCATGTCCCTCACTTATGCTGAAAAAATTGGCCATTTTGAATGTTTATTTAATTTTTGACAGCTGTTTTGGTTAGACGTGTTTTGGCTCGTCTTCGATTTTTGCCTATTCCAAAAAAAGCAGCTTCCATTGCGATGCTTGAGCTTTGGTTTTCACGTCGTAACCATAAACCCATGATTCGTCACCAGTTATTACCCTCTGGAGCAAATTTGGGTCGTCGCGGACCGAGTCCAACAGCTCCTTAGCAATGTTAACGCGACACTGTTTTTGTTCGAAATTGAGCAATTTTGGCACGAATTTCGCGGCGACCCGTCTCACGCCCAAATCATTGGTAAAAATCGAATAGCACGAGCCAATCGATATGTTTAGTTCCTCGGCAACTTCTCTAACGGTGTCTCGACGATTGGCCAATATTATTTTCTTCACTTCATCAATGTTTTCATCTGTTGTTGATGTGCTCGGGCGTCCGGAACGCATTTCGTTGTTCGCAGCTTCTCGGCCCTCTGAGAACATTTTGTACCACTGATAAACGTTGCTTTGGTCCAAGGTAGCTTCACCATATGCCACAGTCAACATTCGGAATGTGTCCGCGCACTTAATTTTGTTTTTCACACAAAATTTGATACAGATTCTTTGATCCATTTTTTGAAATAGGCAAAAATCGAAGACAAGCCAAAACACGTCTAACCAAAACAGCTGTCAACAACTAACTAAACATTCAAAGTGGCCGATTTTTTCAGCATAAGTGAGGGACACGAGTACCAACCTGACGCCACAAAAAAATCGATAATCGAATATACGTAGCTCGCGGAAATTCAAAATTTGCGATAATTTTTTAACAGACCTCGTACACGTTATATAGTTATATATAAATATGCCGCTGCAATGCCCGAGATCACGGACTGTTGGTCCGCGCGCTCCAGCACTGCAGGAATACCAGATACCGGATATAAATTTTCGTGGACGAGAACCGTTTGTTCCGGTAAAGTGTCTCGCGTGTGAATGTGTGTTTGCGTGTGGACTTTAAATTGTCCCCTTGTGTTGCCGGGCATTAAATGCTCTCGCCAACTCTACGAGTCACCGGCAGGCGTTTTCAGAATTTCTCGCTTTCTCGATTTACAATGTTAACGAATTTACAAACTGCAGCGAAATTATCGTCGAGTATATTCTCACTGAAGTTAAGTCGTCGTGAAGCTTTATTGCCAAAAAAGAAACGTTATATTTTTCTTCATAGATTTTGCGCACAATAATTTTATTCAATCTAAAGATAATTTAATAAATTCAAAAATTATTATTATTTATTCAATAATAATTATTATATGTTTGAAAAATTATTATTATTAGTATTTCTATTATTTGAAAATTATTTTTTATATGTAGTGAAAAAGTATATTTATATAAATCTTACTATCTCGACATTTGTACATATACATGGCAGGTTATACGTTATCGAGTGCATTTCTCAACACTGTGACGAGTATCTACTTATCCAGAATTATACTTCGGCACGGTGAGTTGTGGATGTCGCACGCGAGGCCGAGAATGTACACTTCACTTTACAAGTCTCTCTTATGACTTCGCCGTATTACGTGCACATACACCAAACAAACAACAGTCCCGGAAATAGCGTTGAAACGATTTGCCGCCACCACCCTTACTCTCGTTTTTTTTTTCTTCATATAGGCAATGACATTTCGGACTAGAGTTCGACCTTACAATATCCTATGGTAGTTACACCGTGTAAATTCACATTGAACTGTCCTCGATTAAGTATTTACCGAAGCGAAATATCAGGCCGTTAATAGTGCAGAAACGAATGGTCCGATTCGGTGGATATTGTCAGAAATCTAGAAGAGAAGACATTACGCGATTGAAAAAAAGATTGTCGTAATTATGGATTGTTTTTTTTTTTTTTTAGTTTTTTTAGTTTTTGTTTCTCAATGTTCCAGTAGCATATCGTCTGAGCACACCGTGCCGTTTCCACTTGAGATAAAATTCAATGATTCTCGCGGACAATCTCGAGACAGGTTTAACGCATAGCGGTTTGATGGAGAAAAAAACAAAGAAACAGACGATTGGTCGTAATGAAAAAGTGATGAAAAAGAGTGAGAGGGGGGGAAAAAAATTGGAACGATGAGAGATGCAAATAACGAACAGGAAAACGAACTCTGAGTAAGGCGGACAAGTCGCCCGGAGCGACGAATGCATAATTGGAAATAGGCCAATTTTCTCGTCCGTATATCCTTGTCCGAGTCGCTGATTCTCATGGCGACACAGAAACTCGCTTACACTGCTCTCATTATGTATTATACGCGTATATATATATATATATATATAAATATATATATTATACATACATGAATTATTTAACGTGATATTTACCGATTTCGGACGAGGACATTTATATTCCATACCTCTTTCTTCATCTGTGCCTCTCACGAACTAAAAAGATACAAAAAAACACATTTTTTTCTTAAGTCGCACAAAGTATTTTCCACCCTCAACAATCATAAAATAATACAAATATTATCATCCGAATGATTTGCTTTAATTACTCCATCAATTATTTTCTACCCTTATCACTCACGACGTAGAAAAAAAAATAGGGATAAATGTATTTTTCATTTTTTTTTTTTAAATCGTCAATACATCATTTTTCACTCTTTGTGATTGAAGTCGATTTGAACGTCCGACAGGGGATTGATATGCTGTGAATTGGAGATTCTACCCCCCCCCCCCCCCTCCCCGGCTCGATATCCGCAAATAACACGCAAACACACACAGGACCCTCTACATGTACTCTATTAATAATGGATTCTAAAAATGAAATCACGTGTATCTATAAATATCAAGCTCACTTATGTCTGCACGATGGAATCGTCATATATACTGGACCTAGAATACAACGTACATAGTAGTATTGAAGTTACAGATGGGAACATATTTGTTAAATGTATGTGCACTCAGTGTAACGCGAAATTCTCATAGTCACGATTATTCATTTCTGTCCCTCCGTTCTCACCATCCCACCCATATAATCGTTTCGAAGTGTCTAGCCCTTCGCTCGTTATATCCATTAAAATGTCATTCTCTCCCTAATGCCATCGAAACGAGACAGGTGAGTGGCTTCGCGTGTAACAAGAGTCACGTGCAATCGGTATCTACTGACACTTGAATAAAAAAAAATGTAATACTCTCGATCTCTATAGCGTTTTTTTATTTTTTATTTTTATTACTGACTAGCTGTACCCGTCTACGCGTTGCTGTGACTCAGTCTGGTTAAATGGAAAAGAAAAACCTGTGACATCTATATGATAGGTATATAAAAACACGCAGTGTATTCGAATTCAACGTTGTGTCAAAATTTCAAAGAAATCGGTGAAGAACTTTCGGAGATTTAAGATTTTGAACAAACGAACATTTACATTTTTATTTATAGAAGTTATAAGAAATTTCGTGTTCCATTGGATATCCTTGAGAGATAGCCTCTTGAAAACCGTCTCACGTTCGACAATTGACACGAGGAATAACCGGAGCTCTGTAATATATTATAATTGTCGTCGTTTAAATCACTTCCACTCACTCCCTTCAAATCAAAACGTAAATTTTTTTCCTTTCTTCCGCAATCTTTTTCTTACTTCTCTCGCAATCTTTTTTTTTACTTTATTCTTTTCCAATTTCTCCTCATCATCCGGTAAACTTTTATCATCTCGGCCGTTCTCTCATCTCTTGTTTCGATGAAATTCTACCCCTCGGCAATTATCGATTCGTTTCCACACTTTTCCGAGACTTAACCTGTTGCTGTCATATATACCTGCATAAATATAACATACTAAGAAGACTCTTCTCCCTTGTCGCAGCGCACGTATAATCCCCCGTCTGTTAACGAAGCGAAGCCACTTCCCTGCCTTTACTTTACGTATACGTAAACTTATAATATATAATCACCTCGTGAACATAGTTATACACCACGAGTGAGGCTGAATTATTAAATTTACATGCTCGTAGAGAGGGAGAGAGAGACAAAAGATTTTACTGCGTAAATTGGTAAGCCTTTGCCAAGGAGAGTGACGTATATGTAAACCGCATTAAGGTGACTATCATTATCCCACAGTTGAGTCAAATCTGTGCAAATTTTTTCTAATCATTATAAATTTTCGTTCATTAATTGACAGTGATAAAGAATTAAGGGGGGAAATAGGGTTAGGACATAGGAACATAGCGTTTTCTCAATGATTTTCATGAATTTTTTTACAGTATAAAAAATGAATATAATATATTGAAATTTTGAGAATATTTTATACATATATTTAAGTATATACTATAAAATTTTTGAAGAATTTTCTTGAAAAACATCGGGGATATTAGCGACCCCATGTTGCAGGTCACACAATCAGACTCAGCATTTTGCGTACATTCTGGAAGCCGCAATTTTCATCTGAAATCAAACGAGGTTGGAATTTACTTTTATTATATGTCTCTCTTCTATATGAACCTAAATGCTATCAAAAAAATAGAAAATTGAATTTTTTACAGGGATCAAAACAAAAAGCATGATTTTTTGCCGTTTTTTACAACTTTATTTGCAAAAAAAAATTATTTTAAATAATGATAATATTCCGATTTTAGGTTCATATAGAGCGCAATACTATGAAGAGAGTAACTGCCAATTTTCAAAACGATTGGTTGAAAACTTTTCAAACTGGCGTGTACGCAAGTTCAAAAAAAGTCGTTTTTAAAAAAACGCGTTTGAAACACGTGGCGCGCTCGGGGCCTGAAGGAGAGCTACTCACTTTAATGGCTTATAACAATAGAACAAGTCGGAATTTTCATTTATAATTTTGGGAACATATTTTTCAATAGTTTTACTAACAATTTATGAAGTAAAAAAAAAATCGATTTTTTGAACCGTCTAACCCTATTAACCCCCCTTAATGGTACCGCTATATATTTCGGTATAGAAATATCAGCAAAAGGTTTGTGTCAATTCTCGATTAGGTGTAGATATATTTTAGTCTCACTCAGAAAAATTCTATCCGAAAACGCCCCTTTTGAGAAATTTGTACAACTCGATATATCTGATTATAAATCGATATAATCATTTTCCAGTGTTTATTGTTTTTTTTTCAAATTTATTGCGCATTTCGATATATATACCATTTATGTAAATAATGCATATTTGACGTAAGGGATTATTATCGAGAAAGACAAATGTCGATTATGACTCTATCTGGATAAATAAACGTGATCATGTAACATAACGAGAATCTAGATCGCGTAATAACGAATATTTCCCTATATTTTACATAATGCAAACAAACGTTGGGCATACAAAATAATATCGAATGAAGGATAATGTAAAAACAATTTGATTCGATTCTCGTCGGTTATCGATTGGCATTTGAATTATATATAGAAAAGCACTTAAAAACTATCCATACCAACTTGTATCTACTGCATCCATTTCCCCATTCCCTTTTCAACCCCCATCTGCTCTTTTTTTTCTGCGACGCTGATGCAACTTCCTAATGCATCGGATTTGTAAAGGATGATCTCTCTCTCGTGTTTCTCTCTCCTTGTACTCGGATACGGTCTTGTTCATGTAATCCCCGACCGTCACAGCCGCATTGATTCGCAAATAAGTTGAATTTCATGTTGCCATTGAATCGTCCGATCCGTACAAACCACCAAACGTGAATTTACACAGTTGTTTTTTAGGCCCAAACTATAATTTGTTTTGTCGTCTTTTCGCACAGCAAATAGTCTACACTTTTTGGTAAAAAATCTGTATGATTTGCGTAATTTTCACTCGTTCACTCGATCGTCAATTTGTAGAAATGTGTTCAAATCTTGGGAGATCATGGAATTTTACATATTCTGGAAGCGTAAGAAATGTTTCTGGTCGTCGTTAACTTTTCCTTCGAGATTTTCAAGAACATTTTGCATATGACGAAGGCCAAGTACATCACAGTTGCCCTGGCCTGAGGCAACCACTAATTGCCAACTATATTTAATCCGGACGTGCCCCCTGTGAGAGTTGCTAGACCTGAAGAGATAATATATACTTTCTTTTCATTCCCCCTCTCGAGCCTCTTCACCCTCTCTCTTTCTCTCTCACTCTTGTCGCGAGTTTCAAAAAAAAAAAAAAAAAATTCCATCAAAAAGCGCCCTCTTACTCTTGAATATACGTCCCGTTAACATACCGTCGTCGCCACAATTTATTGGTCACATTGAATATGCGAGTTTGAGGGCGAAGTCTGTCGAGCTTTCGACCCTGCGAAATTTCATCGAGACTCTCAAAGATCAAAGGGCTCTTTCGAAAGGCTTCGTGTTCGATGTGTGATATATATACACGTTACAAAGGGTTAATAGGACGTAAAGCAAGCTGTATGTATATTTACGTCTAGCCAGAGAGTGTACGCGCGAGATGTGCATCATATTTGCCTGTGCATATGAGTATTTCCTCTCGAATAATCGCTCAGTATGCTGAAAACAGGAGCACAAAAACGCGTTGAGAGCCGTACATTTTAAGGAGCCTCATATTATATCATATTGAAATACAAAATTTAAGTGAAAATTCAATCATTTCGTGTGAATTTAATTTTTTTTACACGCGAACATCATTCGATAAAGAGCTTATAATTTTGTTGTCCCATCTGTAATTTCCAATTTCTACACACGAGCGTTCCTCACGTTACAAAAATACAAAATTAACTTTCAAGTAAAGCCTGATAACTGGCAGGATATTAAAAATATTCAGTATTAAGGGGGGAAATAGGGTTAGGACAGCGTTTTCTCAATGATTTTCATGAATTTTTTTATAGTATAAAAAATGAATATAATTTATTGAAACTTTGAGAATATTTTATGCATATATTTAAGTATATACTATAAAATTTTTGAAGAATTTCCTTGAAAAACACCGAAGATATTAACGACCCCATATTGCAGGTCACAATCAGACTCAGCATTTTGCGTACATTCTGGAAGCCGCAATTTTCATCTGAAATCAAACGAGGTTGGAATTTACTTTTATTACATGTCTCTCTTCTTTTTACAGGGGTCAAAACAAAAAAGCCTGATTTTTTGCCATTCTTTACAACTTTATTTGCAAAAAAAAATTATTTTAAATAATGATAATATTCCGATTTTAGGTTCATATAGAGCGCTATACTATGAAGAAAGTAACTGCCAATTTTCAAAACGATTCGTTGAAAACTTCTCAAACTAGCGTGTACGCAAGTTCAAAAAAGTCGTTTTCAGAAAAGCGCGTTTGAAAAAATACTACCAAGAAAAACAAGCAATATGGGGTCGCTAATATTTTATAGTATATACTTAAATATATGTATAAAATATTCTCAAAGTTTGAATAAATTATATTCATTTTTTATACTATAAAAAAATTTATGAAAATCATTGAGAAAACGCTGGCCTAACCCTATTTCCCCGCTTAATGGCTTATAACAATAGAACGAGTCGGAATTTTCATTTAAAATTTTGGGAACATATTTTTCAATAGTTTTACTAACAATTTATGAAGTAAAAAAAATCGATTTTTTGAACCGTCTAACCCTATTTCCCCCCTCAAGGAGTGCTAGCTTAACAGAGAATATCATTATATCTATACTCCATGGCTATATATCTTTATCAAGGAATGGCCAGTGAGATTCTGGATATTCTGTGGTTGACAGGTCAGTTATACGAGATTATTCGTTCAAGCTTCCCAGTTGGATAACAGCTTGGCTTTCATTTTTCAATGACCCATAAACGATTCTATTGCCTCTGTCAGTCATGGCAAAAAAAAACTTGTCATTTGTTAAAAAAACAAAACGCAAATAAAAATTGCGATAAAAAAATGTTAGATCGTTCAACAGGACTAATACACTTCGAGCCACTTAAATATCTATGTCTCTCATAATCTATTTTCCTGTATATCTCCCTCTTATCTGGCTCATCCACTCAAGTGAAGACCTGGGGGACACCTTTTTTTTATCATTAAGGCCCTTGACGAACGAGGAGATAGTGCTCTTTCATTCTCTTCCACTCTCTCTCTCTCTCTCTCCCCCTCTCTCTTTCTCTCGCCGATCCACCCACACACACAGTAACGCGAGATGAGTGAATCGTTCGTTGAAGGTTGAAATTGCCATCATACAGTGCATCTTGAGACTCGAGAGAAATTCTTATTGCATAACGTTGTCGTCTTTGTGTTGTCGTCATGCGAATCTCTACAAACTCTTATTTGTACTTATATCTATGCATCTAGAAATTTGTAAGCACGCGCAGCCGCTATCGGGGGCACGATGTGATTTGTTTCTCCCACTGCTACAATCTTGTACAGTATTCACAGTCGAGATAGCCAACAATACACCCGATATGACCGAACTGATATAGCCATCCGCGCCAGGACGATATTCTCATTTACGAGATAGTCCTCTCGTCGCACGAGTTCCGAGGCTTTCACATCAATGGTGTCTGATTATACGCGGGTAGTTTCTACTTGGAGAAACGCGCGACACTACAGGAGTCTCAGGGAATAGAGATCCGACACAATCTGTTCCGCTTGAAAATAACATTTTATTCAAATGTCATATATCACAAATACTCTTAATAATGTTACTAGTCAATTCTCTGAAGAGGTCGATTTTTGTTCTTTTTTTTTCGTCGAAGAAAAATCGACAACATTCATGCAATTTTCATTCTCGATTGACACCGAGAGAAAGAAATATCATCGAATCACTGTTGTCGATAGGAAAAATCATACGAAAGTATTTTTCCACTGCGAATAGACTTATCACGGAAATATCAAATTTTGTTTTGTATTCCGCCATCTTATTCCTCCTCCGCCTCTCCCCCCAAATCAATTACTGCAGAAGGGCTTTGTTCTTGAAATAATTCATGAAAAAGGGTTTGATATTTTGATGAAAACAATTGATTCACTCTAATCCGCGGGATCGTTGGAAATGTGAATCCTAGCTCCTCTTAGTCACAGCACCTTGCGATTGAAATATAAAATTAATAACTAGGTCAGGCTAAACGTGCCAGTTTCCTCGATGCACTATAATGAGAGTACGATTGCTCTTAGTTACAATATGCACGGACGTATATCTTAAACCATGTATATACATGAGCAACATAACATATATAACGAATAATGCTTCTAGGATCGTTTAAATTGCATAGTAAATATATAGCATTCGGTTATCAAATTGGTTTGTTGCACTTTATATCGTCGATTAAATTATACGATAGATATATACAGATATATGTCCAAGGTTGAATTACGCGAGAGATACACCCGGAAAATCATTTGCAAGTTAAACTGAAGTTGAAAATATATGCTATATGAACTGTATACGAACTGTACTCGTATATTATTTAATGGGAAGTTTAAGGGGGCAAATAGGGTTAGGACAGCGTTTTCTCAATGATTTTCATGAATTTTTTTATAGTATAAAAAATGAATATAATTTATTGAAACTTTGAGAATATTTTATACATATATTTAAGTATATACTATAAAATTTTTGAAGAATTTTCTTGAAAAATACCGGGGATATTAGCGACTCCATATTGGAGGTCACAATCAGACTCAGCATTTTGCGTACATTCTGGAAGTCGCAATTTTCATCTGAAATCAAACGAGGGTGGAATTTACTTTTATTATATGTCTCTCTTCTATATGAACCTAAATGCTATCAAAAAAATAGAAAATTGAATTTTTTACAGGGGGTCAAAAAAAAGGATGATTTTTTGCCATTTTTAACAACTTTATTTGCAAACAAAAATGATTTTAAATAATGATAATATTCCGATTTCGGGTTCATATAGAGCGCAATACTTTGAAGAAAGTAACTGCCAATTTTCAAAACGATTGGTGGAAAACTTTTCGAAATAGCGTGTACGCAAGTTCAAAAAAAGTCGTTTTCAGAAAAACGCGTTTGAAAAAATAGTGACCGCTCGGTTATACACGTGGCGCGCTCGGGACCTGAAGGAGAGCTACTCACTTTAATGGCTTATAACAGTAGAACGAGTCGGAATTTTCATTTAAAATGTTGGGAACATATTTTTCAATAGTTTTACTAACAATTTATGAAATTAAAAAAAAATCGATTTTTTGAACCGTCTAACCCTATTTCCCCCCTTAAGGTTAGCCGATGGAGAGAGAAAGAGAGGGAGAGATATAGCTATCAAATCGTTCTACGAGTCAATTAGTCTCAGACGGTAATTACTTTATTACGATGTTCTATAGATGCACTTTGCGAACGAAAAATTGTATTTATAAATTGATATATTCTGTCTGCTGGCAGCTCTTGATAATATTATGAAATATTGAAATAAGATAAATATATATTATGTAGATCGAATTTTCAACTTCAGTCCGACCTCGCTCAGCATTTTTTTTAAATTCAATCGGAACAAACATTAATTTTCAATTACACATACTGTCTTAACAATTATATTTTTCGAACAATGTTTCGCATTTAGAATTTAAACATTGATATTATTCGCAAACATTGTCGCATGTTTTCAAACATTTCAAGTTGGCAATTTTCAAATTGATTACTTCTAAATTTTCACCTTTTTTTTGTAACAAAGATTTCTCGATGGAAAAGCGTCTATTGGCTTTATCATCGGGTTAACTTTATGAACAAGGGACAATTACGAGGAAACAAAGTGAGATTTTATTATTTATAAGCTTTTTTAACAAAACCTCCATTCATAAAGCTCTTTTCGAAGTTTGATTATTTTGTGCGTCAATTCATCAGTGGAGAAAAATCGATCTGAAGAAAATGCTGGTTTTTGGAGTAAAAACGTTGTTTAAAAAAAATCTAAAATCAAAAGAATAAATCAACTTTTGTGCAAAGATATTATAAAATACTGTGATGAATCTGGCACGAATAATTCGAGAAAACAAAAATCATTTAATAAAAACAAAGATCTCTTTATGAGATAATAATAAATATGAAATTGTAGGACAAATTTAGAAAAAAGGTACTCTGGATGGAACGATAAATTGATTTGATTTGGAAAATTGTTAATTTTACCAGATAATGTGAACAACATTTAACTACCCTCCTACCTATCTATCTCCTCTCGAACTCCTGGAGATTCTACGTTCTCGGACTGCGAATATTTCCGAGTTGAACTTACCCTCAACCTCGTCTCCACGCTCGTCCATGTCTCTGTCGCGATCGTTACACGATATCAAGTTTACGAGTCTCGGCAATATATATATGAATGTATTCGCATAAAGTTCCGTCATAAAATATAAGAATAGACAAAACCACGTCCGTGGAAATCGAGTCGCTCGGTTAAATTGTCTCATGTAGAAATGAGGCGAAAAAAATAAAATAAACAAAAAAGAAGAGGTTTTATTTTTATAACACCCACCGACGTCTGAGGGATCACGCTGTAAAGACATCAAATCCCACCGAACGTTACGTCGTCGCGTGTTTTTTTTTTTTTGTTTAACGCGATTTTTTATATATTTACTCTTGGTTTTCAGGGCGGACTATTGGAAATCCCAGGGTCGAAAGTTTTGTGACTTTTGCAAGTGTTGGATCGCCGACAACAAGCCGAGCATCGAGTTTCACGAGGGTGGCAAGAAGCACAAGGAGAATGTCGGCAAGAAGCTCAAAGAGATTCACAAGAACAGCGCTAAGCAGGCCAAACAAACTCGTAAATTCGAGGATGATCTCAAGAAGATGGAAAACGTAATTAATCCAAAGGACAATGATGAATTTATCTTTAGTTTCTTTTATTTTTCTACTGATTTTACTTTACGCCTAATTTTCAGGCTGCCATGGCCGCTTATCTCAAAGACGTCGAGAGCAATAACGTTGATCTGACAGCGGAGAAGATAATGCGTGAAAAATTGACTAATCCGGTAAAAATTGAGGTAAAGTTACAAAAAAATCCATTTATATTCGCGCGTAAATAATTTTGCCACAATTGTATCGTTGAATGTTCTAATAAATTTATTTAATTCTTTTTTTTACAGCCAACAGAAAATCCAAACCAAGTGCCTTCAGCTGCACCGGAAACGATACCGCGATATAGTAAAAATCGAAATTATCGTGATGTGAGTTCTCTCTGCTAAGTATAATTTTTTTATAATTTTAAGAAAGACGTGCAATCGCATAATGTTCCTTTCCTCACGATGAAATAATCGTTAATCATTGTTATAAAACATTTTTACAAAAATATCTTCCTTTAGAATCCCTCGGATATAGATTATTGCGATCCGTACAATCGCGCCAAGCGAAATCATCAACAAGCGAAACTCGACGCTCAAGAATTGCCAACGACAAGCAGCAACAGTAACGAGAGCAAGACTCAGGGGAAGAGTAATAAACCGTCACGTGAGAAGCGAAAAGGTAAGAGGCCACAGGAGAATGAACCAACCAGTAAAACGAGCTCGCAGAAGTTATGGTACGAGGCTCGCACTCCCGAAGGATACACCTACTACTGGCACATAGAAACTAACCGTGAGTAAACATATTGCTGTTCTCTACCTTTTTTTTTCGTAATTTTTCTTTTATATGCAATATATTCTTTATTCTTGCGCGAATAAAAAACCAAAAAATGTTCGTTATCATCTCGCAGAATCCGTTTGGGAACCACCGGCCGAGGGTTACATGTCGATAGCCGAGCAAGAGATTGAGGCCAAAGAAGAGGCGATACAGTCGGAATTTTTCGAGCAAATTGAGAAGGAAGGTGCCAAGGAAAAAGCCGAACTATTGGAGGAGCAGAGAGCTAATGCCGAGCGTGAAAAACTCAGGGAGCTGAGAAAACGAAAAGTCGTGAGAAGGAAAAAGGACGACGAGGCGGAGGCGGAGAACGATGGCGCGCAAGAAATTCACGAAGAGTCGAGAGAAAACGACGAGAGTTCGGAGACCGATGAGAAAATACCTTATCGAAGAGATTACAGCGTTCCCGAAAAACCAGAACCTTATGGACCTTGGCAGACCGTCCAAGTCGTGTAATTGTCGAATTTTTTTTTCGTTCTTTCTGAACCATCGAATTTTATGATTTTTTTTTGTGTTCATTCGCTAATGGATCGAAAGATTCGGTAGTAATTTCGTACTGATTTTTAGACCCAAGACACCGCTGGACCTTCAATTACCGAAGAAAAAGGCCCCAATCGCGGCGCCATCGTTGCAGGGCACAGAATCGACTCGGTCGAAGAGAATTTTCACGGAAAAAATCGTTACTCAATTGTCGAGCGGCGACAGCGACGACGAGAAAACACCGACGACATTCAAAAAACGTAAATTCGGCATGAAGAACGTACGAAAAAGATTCAACGACGATTGAGTAAATTGAATTTTTTTTTTTTTATCCTTTCCATTGATTATACATTATAGAATTTGTTTCGTACACAATCGTGAAATCACGAGGCTATAATAAAATCGAAGTGCGTCGAAGTTTTATTCGATAAACCTGCATAAATGAAGTATCACTAGGATATTCGTTTACAATTAGTCGCGATTGTCTTGATCCGCATTCCCCTTTCTTTACACGCAACACGAGACGTTTGTGAACGAACGAATCATTTGTGAACAGGTACGACGTAGAAAAGTCAACGAAGTTATGAAAAAGAAAAAAAAAATTCTCGGAAAATCGATTGCAGCGGTGTTGATTATGAAGGGGCTGATTATGCATCAATCACGATTCAACTAAAAATTCCTGCTAATCTCATTCTTCTAATATAAGGGCACCAGGTGAGTAATTTTTTTATCTCATATATGAAAACAATAACCCTGATTCACGCAATCAAACTGGCACCAAAAAGTGAACGAAACTTTTTGAAATATCAAAGAGTCGGGTATTCTTTCAAAAGTCTACAATGTAATTACACTGATTGATAATTAATGCTTGTACATAATATTTCAAACGAATTGTAATCACGATGAATTATGAATGGTAATAAATCCGAAAAAATCGTACAAGTTTTTCTGAAACGTGCACCAAATAATTACAGAAGTAAAGCAACATTATCGGTGGAGAAAATTGAAAAAGTGGTTTTTGTAAAAATCACTCGTATAAAAGAAAAACAGAAAATTTTCCGTCGGTCACGTAGTTGATGCACCTTGCCTGGAACTTCCAAGCGTTGCCGTTCGTCCCGACGAAGCGCTGTATCATTCTCGAAACCACGGTCTCGTAGGGATACAGTCAAAGCCTCGAACGGACACGGGATTCTCTTTGTTGTTATTTTCAATGTGGGACGGACGCCAAGAGTGCAAGAAATCGTGAGAGCCAACCAGGCGCCCACGGAAATATTTTCACGCGCAGTATTTTGTCCATTGCGTCGCGTTACTATTGCACGAATATCGCGACAAAATATGAATTCATGTCTCGGATTTCAATCATAAAACATTCAAAAACCGAGCTTGGAAAAAAAAAGAAAACGAAATTTCTCATCGCTGCTCATCACGGCTAGTCGGGTCTAGTGTCAACAAAGATCAAAAGAGTGGGGTAGGCGAACGATATATAGGCGAGAGTTGCGCGCTTCTTCACAACACGGCCTATTTTGTGTGGTCCACATTTCACCGATTTGCTGATTTGGATCATTGCGGATCGTGTTTGTGGCGCTGAAATTTTTGGCGTTATTCGCGCACAAAGGTACGGGCAATTCAATATTCGAACATTTGATATTGTTCTTTACAGTGACGGAACAATTTTTTCGTCTTTCGTTCGTTGTTGTTCGATCGATGACCGTTAGATATATCAACTCGTACTATATATTTAAAATTATACTGTGTCGCTATTAAAATTAGGTCAATGACAAATATTCATTCACGAAATTTGTTCGTCCTCTTACTATTACGATGATGGAATGAGAATAGAATGAAATTCAAGAGTCGGGCAGATTCCCACGGATTCTTTCTTATATATCACAGAAACTGCGATTTTTCACTACATATAAGTGTAAAATTTTCTTCCCCTTGACGAGCAAAGGCTGACGGGGGATAAGCGAACCGTTACTTAACCTATAGCGCATTTTTACGAAAATCAACCTTAAAGTTTCGTCTAAAAAAAGAATGAACGTGAAGCGAGCGCTCTGACCTAAAACTACGAAATATTGTTGAAGTTAATTTCCGGATTTTTAAATCATTTACGGCCAACTACGTACATTAGTCAAACGAGCGTTACATTTAAAAATCGTTTATGCAAAAGTTTCATCGTTAACATAGGTTTTTTTTGGTTTTATTATTAATCTCAAAGAACGAGACGATAAAATAATGTACAACTTTCTCCTTGTCGAAGAATCAATATAACGACAGTAAAATTTTCTCATTCTGTTTCTCTCTCTCTCTCTCTCTCTCTCTCTCTCTCTCTCTCCCTCACACACACACACACACACATCAACGTAATTGTATATAGCTCTTAAGCACTTGACTAGTAAAGCATATCTGCTTTTCTCTCTATTGTTTTTTTTTTATATTCTCCCCACGAACGTTAATCGTCGTGAAACTGTAGCAATTCATAAATTAACATAATTTGTCTGTTATATAGGAATATTTAAATTTTTCTGTGTCATTTCAACGGACGCCTTGACGTAATCTTTCTCGTCGAAACGTCCGGTAAAGCCGTTGAGCTCGTCGAGTATGGACTCCAACATTCTGCCCTTTGTCTCGGGTACGAGAAAGAAGGTAAAGACAAGAGTGGCAAAGCAACAAAAGCTAAGAAGGTAAAAACAACCGGCAACACCCATGGCGCTCATCATCGCGGGAAAAAATTTAACAAGCAAAAATGCCAACAGCCACATGAACAACTGTGCCACGGAATTCGCGAGACTACGAACGTCCGAACTAAAGATTTCCGACGCCACGATGAACGGACCCGAGCCCATACCGATGTTGTAGACAATTGCGTATATCGAGAGTGCGGCAACCGGTACCCAACGGAAATATTGAACGTCGTAACCGTCGGCCAACATTTGACCAAATATCGCAATGGAACAATGACAAATACCCATTCCACCGCATGATATCATCATCAGTGGTCTTCTACCGACTCGTTCCATCAGCACCGTCGACAGCCAAGAGCCAAAAACTTGAATGGCACCGACGATTATCGCCGCTGTGTCGGGAGTCAGTGAACTTCCGGCCATTTTAAATATCGTCGCGGCGTAACTGACCTACGAAAATAATAATGATGTTATTACGATTCGTGTCGTAATTGTCATCGGAGAAAACCGCGAATTACCGAGATTAAACAAGATTTTTTTTTTGCCATTGTTAAATTTTATTTTCTCTCGGTAATTCCTGTTTTCAATTCTTTTTGTCGAATTTCACATTCAATCGTATAAACGTTCTTTTTTCTTCTTACCATCGCAAATATTCCGCACAGTTGCTGTCCGCCCAATAGTCCGAGGGCTATGACGAGACCTCTGATTGTTCCACGATCTCTGAACAAGTCTTTAAGACCAACCGATTTGCTCTGCGTTTTACTCTCGTTCGCCAACAACTGTAACCTCAATAGTTCACGATCTACAGCTGCTTTGTCACCGTTCTTCAGCCACAGGAGAGATCTGTGAGAAAGAAAAATATTAATCACTTTTATTTGCCCACAATGTCACATTGATAACAAAAACTTGTTTCATCGAACTGAATTTTGGACATTCTAAAAGTTAGTCAGGATCCGTTAGCGTTGAATCATCCAAAAGTTGGATTTAATGAAAATTGAGATAAAGTTGTGGATTTTTTTTTGTTACTACACTTGGAACGGTTCAATTCGAAAGGATCAGCGATTACACTTCGTATTATAAAGAGAAAAAAAATCGAAAAATATTATTTTAACTCAATGTTGACAAGTTTTTTGTCACTGCCATGTACTGAAATTCTCATTGAATGATAATTCTTCCAAGCGATCGAGCATTCCCGAATTTCTGTCGTATTAACGTTTTTTTCTTCAAAGGAAACCACCAAAAAGTTACTCACCTGGCGGCGTCGTCGTTTCGATTACGTCGTACAAGATATATCGGTGTTTCCGGCATAAAAACGAAACCAGCGAGAAAGACGATTGGGAGAACGAGACCGCAAATAGCATAAACACGATACGACATTTCGGCACCGGCCACATAAGCAATCACGATTCCTATATTAATGCCAAAGACCATAAAACTTCCGAGCTGTCCGCGTATGCTGTCGGCCGAAATTTCCGACACGTAGAGCGGTACGAGAAATATACAACCGGCGCCACCGACACCAGCGAAAAAACGTCCGACGAAGAGATACGAAAAATCGGTCGCGAAGATCGTTAATAGCCAGCAGAGACCTAACGGTATTGCCATTAAACAACCGGTCATTCGACGACCGAGCTTTTCCGCTATTATGCTGCAAAATGGCATTGTTGCGAGGCCACCGGCGCACAGTGCACCGGTCAACCACGAAGCTCCCTCGTCCGACATTGGCTCGTTTCCCACCGGAGTATCGACGCTCTGAAGACGAGGTGTTATCGGTGACGCCCATCCCAATAACGTGCCGTACGCCAGGGCAGCGATATTGACTGGAAAATGGGATGGAAACAAAAGTTTTTCAACAATGCGGCATGTTATTTCCCTCTGGAAAATTTTAGGATTCCAACGGTAAACGCCGGAATTAATACTGGATGTGCCCAATTTTTGGGGAACGAGATTAGGAATGCCAGTTAGTCGAGACGAGGCGAACAAAATGGCCGTTTATGCTTTCACGTTACAATCACACACAGCTCGAAATTTTTAACGCATTTTTCGCGACAATTACTCTACGGGATTCAATGAAATTTTGACAGTGGATGATGAGCAATGGCGTGGAAACAATTTCACTCCGTTTTTGTCTGTATTAATGTTAATTTATTTGTAATTTCGAGAAATGTCGATCTTTAGCGCCATCTTCCCTTTACAAAACAGTTTGAGAGCTTTCGGTTTGAATAAATAGTGCAAAAATGATAGTGGATCAGAACTGCAGTATGCAAATAAGCACTTCGAATTAAAGATTTTTTCACACTCAAACCATATTCTTTTAAATGTCAAATCTCATGTTGAATATTTAGAAATTAAATTCGATCAATTTTTCGAGAAGAAGATCATAAAATTCAAAAATAGACGGGCAATAGCAAAAAAAAACGATTCCTTTGCCACGTTGGCTAAACAATATTGATAATTGCGAACTTTCATTTGATTCTTCAATTTTCACTCACCAACGGCAGCTGCGAGAGTCTGTCGCAGCCTTCCGGGTTCCGACTTCGTCGATTTCGTCTCGTCCATTTCTTCGTAAAAATCTTTAACACACACGCGTCAATTATTAAGAAGAAAAAAAGAAGTATTCGCCGGAAAAAGGAAAAGAAAAATCGTGACACGAGAAAGAGCGTGAAAACGCTTTAACGAGAACACATGAACGAGAGACACTACTGACTTTTCTTCATTTCGTTGAACTGACTCCCCCTCTTTGCTCCTACACGTTGACGTAACGAAATTGTACTCTCGCAGCAGTTTTAATAATGTGTCTGTGAGACTCGTTATTCAAACAAAAAATGACAACACGAAAAGATAAAAACAAGTTAGGGATGTTTCGACGACCCAGAATTATCGTTCTCCGGGCATATCACTCGTGTCATAGTCAGTGACGAGAGAGAGAGAGAGAGGAACGACAATAGATTTTTCGGATGAAAAATTAATGTTTGATTCAATAACAAATTTTATTTAATCCTTTCACGACTTTTTTTTATATATCGCCAATTTTTCTTCTCTGGCCCTATTTGATCTTAGACTTTGTGAGTTATGAGACCGTCGACGTTCTACTCGTTACTTGTTACTCTCGTGTAATTCAATTTATAGCAATTTATGATAAAACCGTTACCCCTCCCCCTCGAATTGGCACCATACTTTTATCAATAACGAGCGTCATCTTATCTGTCATGAAATGTGCTTGTAACGAAGTAACGATCCATATGAGACGCTGTGCTCGTCAGAGATGCTAGTGAAGGAATTTTGTCGAAGCGAGAAAAAAAAAAGTGACGAAATAAATATGTAACGGAAAAAAAAGCTTGTTTCATCATACGATTGCTCTCGCGGGGATAAATTCAAAGAACGGGTCACTTTCATAATGTATCAATACAGATACTATGTCGAGTCAAACAAATCGCTCGTTCGTTTTTAACAATCTTCGTAAACAATAATATCCTATATTTTTTGACAGAAATGTTGTTCTTTTCATAAATAAACAAAAAGTTCTTATGCTATAAGCGATTGTTATGAATTGAAGATCAAGTTTTCTTCAAGGTCTTTTTATCCATACTGTTGAAAAAGATATAAGATATAAACGAGAGAAATAGAACTTTCTGAATTTTCATAATTGTACTATTTGACGTAGGTTTGTCGGAAATTTTCCGTACGTCTGTATAAAGAGCGTGTGCAATGAATTTTTGTATCGAAGACGTTAATGTGCACGTTAATGTGTCTTTACATGTTTGAGAAACGAGAAACTCTCGATTATTTGTCTTAGGCTTCAATATTTCATTTCTTCTTTATATATTCGTTGGCGGAATGATTTATGCATACAATTACAGAAGTACTTGTTGAGTAATTTACGGGTACTGTGTAATCGCATTTTTAATTATTGCGTTTTGTACACATGTGTATATCGGTTAATGCCTCATTGTATACGACGCTCCTCGATATGCCTCGTGAAGGTGTTTACCACCGGCTCAGAATGATGGTTACAGAATCATCGGATGAGTGGCACGTGCTTTAATGTTGGATCACACGATGCCTCTCTTATTCTGCTCTTTTCTTTCGTACGTCATGCTAATTCTTTATTTACGAAAGTGTGAGGGAAAAAAACGAATGCGCCTTTTGACAATGCATTCGTTGTCTATTGAATTTTTTTTAAATTTTACAATTTTCGCACAATCGAAAAAATTAGATTCAACGACAAAGTTATGTACATAGCGATAAAATGAAAAAAATAATCTGAAAAAAATCAACCATATCCAAGGTACTAGAAAGTCTCTAGCAATAATAACTGCTGATTTTCGTTGAATATACAACATTTTTTAAATTATTTTAGACTCATGTTTTTAATCGACGATCGTTGAAAAATGAACAAGACTGATTTTATGAAATTAATATGTTTTCGGTTATTCGTATAGGCAGAGTTTTTTTTGTACAATTTTCTCTATATTCACAGACATTCTTTAATCGTCACATTCATTTAAACCAATTTCTTTTTGAAAAAAAAAGTATAAAAAACCCCCATTTAAGGAATGCTTAAACACATTTAAAAATAACTTTTAAAAATTACTGACACTCACGGTTTTCATCATCATTGCGGATATTAGTAACGGACGAGTCGTCACTTTTCGAAAATAAAGAACATTCCAACGGCTGAATTCTCGTCACAGCGAGGAATGAGCTATTTTTTCGTTTATTCGTTTCATCCTCCAGCTGACGATGAGGACGAACGACGAGACTGGACAATAGTAAACAACGTCACCGAGTATATATATGTATATATATGGACCGCGTGACAAAGCTCAACTGGCTTCTCTCGTTCGTTCAAGTTCAACCATGACCATACCCCACACCCATTATCCACGATGAAGCTCGAGGTATATACTTCGGGTTTTCTCTCTCCGTTCAACAAATCGATATCGGAATAGTCAGCTGTTTTCATCCCTCAACGAAAAATATCATCTATATTATATTCTGTGAAGCTGGATACACGTACCCAGCATCTTCCTCGCGTTAAAACGGAAGATGAAAAAAAAAACTGATTGTCATCCATCAGAGATAAAGAATTTTTGTCTGCTGGATTACCATTTTGTCGTGTACCCAGCATCTTCCTCGCGTTAAAACGGAAGATGAAAAAAAAGACTGATTGTCATCCATCAGAGATGAAGAATTTTTGTCTGCTGGATTACCATTTTGTCGTGTACAATTTCAACGTTATCGTCAATCTACTCTCAGTTCGATCGGTGACACATTATATCTCATTTTCATTGACTACTTTTTTCTTTTTGTCACTATAATAATCGTCACATTCATTTTTGCTTTATATTTCTCAGGTGAACTGAGGCTGGCTCTTTGAGACGAAGATACACTTCGGGCCTTTTTTTAGAAAACATTCCGTAACATGACATGGCGTTGTAGCGGCGCTACGAATCAAGAAATGATAGGAAAATTACGAGGTGAGAGGATTATTGAAAATTCTTTATTTTTTCTTTTCATCGAGAAAACATCTTTATGTACGTTTTTTTGCTCCCAGACGCCAGAATACTGACGACAGACGCTGCCGAGGCTGCGATGATAGCCGTTGACAGAGGACGATATTGTCACGAGCCCGATCCATACTTGGATCGTCCACGAAGAATCGGTTATAACGTTACCATCAGCGCTCCACATATGGTAAATTTGTTATTTGATTTATTTTCTATTTTATTTCTATTGTACATACATTAATTTATAAATGTCTATATAGTTCGAGGAATATATCCGACGAGAGAAAAAAGGCAATAGAAAAAGTTTCGACTTTTACGTTTCGTAAACAATTTTTTTTTGCTGTTGCAAAATTTAGTGGAAGAATAAACGATAGAAAAACAGCGATAAAACGTACTGATTATTTGACGATATGAAGAAAACCTAGATATAATTCTTTTGATTATTGACAGCATCATTCTTTATTCAGGCTATCACCATTAACCCCGTTATCACTCGTCGCCATTATTAGCACATGTTTTTATCATATGTAACGGATTGGAAATTTACCGCTTGGTCTAATGTATAACAGAGATATCTATATCTATATATATATATATATAAGCATATAGAATAGGCAAATAGAGAATGAGGATGTGGTATTTAATTTGTCGTTCGTTAATCTCATTGGCACAAGCATATGATAATGTTTACTTAGTTACTCGATCGGTCATGCTCTCAATCTCACAAAATGATTTCTCAATCTCACCAACAATCTTTTATTTTACAAAAAAAAAAACATTGATTTGCAGCACGCTTATGCCCTCTCGATTCTCACCGATCAATTGCGAGACGGTGCTCGTGTTCTTGACGTTGGTTCTGGCTCCGGTTACCTCACCGCATGTATGGCCTTCATGGTGGGACCTCGGGGTCGCGTTATCGGCCTCGAGCACATACCCGAGCTAATCGAGATCTCGACGAGAAACGTAAGGGACGATTGTGCCCATTTCATCAAGGAAGGACGAGTCAAGTTTATCGGTAATCACTCTAAATCTTGGAATTCTTTCGATAATACATTTTACTTCGTTTTCTTTTTCTCCGGCATAACGCTCAACGTTATTTAACATTATTTTTCATAATTAATCATTGTAGAGGGTGATGGTCGTCTTGGATATCCCGAGGAAGGTCCTTATGACGCAATTCACGTTGGAGCTGCAGCCGATTCTCTTCCCGAAGAGGTACAAAACCACTTTTCCACAAATCGCGCGTCTTAAGAGAGCAAAATAAGATTCTAAAACTTTTATTCAATCTTAAAGATATGGCAATTTTTATTTCAAATTTTGTTTTTTTTTCCAGCTCATAAAGCAATTGGCACCCGGTGGACGAATGGTTTGTCCTGTTGTCGCTTTCGAGGGTTATCAGAGGTTTCAGGATCTCGTGCAAATTGACAAGAATCACGAGGGTGTCGTTTCGACGAAAAAATTGATGCACGTATCTTACGTACTACTAACCGATCCAACCACCCAATTGAACCATTAAATCACGAGGATTCTCGCTGTATTAGGACAATTTTTCACAATTACATTATATTTAATGTACATATAAAACACTGTATGAGGTGGAGAGAGATATAGAGGGTCGTATTTCGTAATATTTATCATTTACGCTTAACGTGTAGATTTGTAGATAATGATACGGCATGTTCACAATTTACATGTATTTATTACTATATATATATTATTAAAATACTGACATATATTTTATATAGAAAATGCCCATATTTTGTATTTGTAATTAATGAAATTATAAAATTTGTTTCAACTATACGCGATTACATAGATTTAGTGTTCTTACAATATTTCTCGTAAAATAACGTTAATTCGGTCTCTCCGCAAAGAATTTGAATACCAGGGAAAGACAACTGATTAGGATAGTAAAGTTTAAAGTGTGAAATATAAAGAATCGTTCAAATGAGGCAAGAACAATCAACGATCGGAGTACAAAAAAAAACTTTGACGTCCGCTCCGTACGAACCGCCATTACAGGGGTTGCGAGATTATTGCAACTCCCTGAAAAATCACTAGATTGCGAATCTAGGTATCTAGGGACTTTCAGTGTATGTTACAGATTTTATATTGCGCTTCTCCTATGTTCTATCCCATCATTTGTCATTTGTTTACTCTCACATCACTTTTCTCGAATATTCTCGTGACCTTTGAAAGTTTAAATTATTCATAGTTGTTTGTTCCACCCCTTGGTAAAATTTATCGTACGGATAACCCTATACTTTATCATTGTTTAACCTTCGGATAAATATTACCGAGAGGTGAAACAACCGACTCTTAATCCTGAGTGATTGATTGATTTTCCGAACTCTTAGGTTATCTCGGATATTTCATTTAACAAAAAAAAAACGTAGTCGAGAACGTTTCTCGGTGTCTTCTGAATTTTTGGAGCAACAGGCCAGTTCTCATCGTTGCTCATAAAACAATCGCGTCCACGATCTCAATCCCTGGAGACGTGTGTGTTAAATAATATTATACAAGCCGCAAAATTTTTAACCAACATGTAAAGTGGCTTGTTTACGGTCTATGTTCGCTCGTTTCATTTTTTCCGTTAGACATGGCTGCATTCGGCCGTTACAATGGAAGAACCAACAGAGAACTCGTGCAGTATCTTAAAAGTAAGTAAATTAATTTGATCATAGTACATTTTTAGTGATGGTTATGCGTATTCGGGTGAAACCTATAACTTCCAAAAATCTTTGAAGCAATTTCTTTATACATTATTGATGTTCCAGAATGAAATTAACCAATTTTTTTTGTTTTCTCAGAATCAAAGATCGTCAAGACAGACAGAGTTTTTGAGACAATGTGCTCGGTGGACAGGGCCAAGTACATAACATCCGGTGATCCTTACGTCGACGCTCCACAGGGTATCGGATTTGGGGTGACCATAAGCGCGCCTCATATGGTAATTTGTCATTCCGCTATTTTCCATTTTTTTTTTAAATCTTGGGTTTGTTCTTAAATGCAGCTTCCACACGAGTATACATAGATAAGCGTATTGTTCATCCGAATAATAGGTAATGAAAATAGTCTCGTTAGAGGGGAGATTGAAATAAAAGAACGCCTATTCCAGGAGTCTAGATACATCTCCGGATATACATCTTGAATGTATTCTGTATGCAGCAAAAGACTCGAGCAGCTGCATTTAAGAACGCGTACTCTCTCTGTCCTTCTGTAGTTGAGCCTTGAGCTTGAAAAAAAAAAACAAGTCGAATGATGATATACAAGTTAGAAGACAAGAGAAACTTGTTTAGCACGCGTATGCCCTGGAATTGCTCGAAGACAAATTGTGCACTGGCAACAGAGCACTGGACATTGGCTCGGGCTCTGGATACCTGACTGCGTGTATGGGACTAATGCTCGGTAACGAGGGATTGGCAGTGGGCATCGATCACATACCAGAGCTTCGAGCAATGGCTATGCGAAATATTCAGAACGACAGACCCGATCTTTTGGAATCTGGACGCGTTGCGTTAGTCGGTAAAATTTTATTTCATTGATCTGACCTCTCTTGATTACAGCGATTGAACGAGTTTCAAATTTACACGAATCAAATTAGGAATTGAAAAAAAAAAAGACACGCTCCAACCTCTGATAATTTCAAGCCGAAACTTGAATCACTCCAACAATCATTGTTTAATCCATCTAAATCTTTCTACATTCACTAAATAACACAATGGAAAAATGAACGTCGTTGCCTCAAAGTTTCTCGTTAACAAAGCCTTGTTCTATGAGGAAGCCACTGGGACACTTTCTTATAAACGAATCTCGGTAGCAATGAGAAAATTCTGAAGAAGCACTGACAGTGTTAACATTAAGTTTTCTGCGTTTATTCATTTTTCAGTTGGTGACGGAAGATTGGGTTGTCCCGAGCACGCCCCTTACGATGCTATACACGTCGGAGCGGCAGCTCGCGAAACTCCCCAAACGGTGAGACAATTTTTCGTCATTTTCCATTACAATTTTGTTTCTCTAATAATAAAAAAAAAAAAAAACAACATTTGATTCACGACGTTTGTTCTCACAGCTGATAAATCAATTGGCACCCGGTGGCCGTATGATAGTACCTGTGGGGCCGGCAAATGATCAAACTCTAGTCCAGATTGACAAGACCGTCGATGGTAAAATAAAACAATCGCGACTTATGGGAGTCGTGTATGTTCCGCTCACGGACAAGGAACGCCAGTATCGCTCATGAAAGCAATGTTCGCTCCAATAAGTGAGCATTATTTTCTTTGTCTTTTTTTCTCCTTACTCTCTACAAATCGTCCTATTGCGAAAGAACAAGTGCTCAAAGAGATTTATCTGTCTTAAACGTTTCATTGGATTTTGCACAATATTGATTAGTATTAACGTATTACAAATGGCATTTTGGCAAAGGTTTATTATCAACTTGCGTAGAATATTTTCACTATTCTTTTTCATTTCTGGACACATTAACGTCACAACGATTCACACAACAATCTTTATCGTCAGATATTGCAACTTTTTCCAACGAAATATATTATACCTAACGACATTATCGCTCGCTTAAAGCCGAAGGGGCATGCGTTTGTGTGTACAAGCATAGCCCATCTGGCTTTAGGCCATTGACATTAAATACTTGACTAATAAATACGTTAATTTCATTTTTTTTTTTTATTTCTTTGACGTTGCGACGCTTGAGTTTCTTGACAAACATGTGCATGCAATGAACAGAGTGCTAGTATTGCGTCATCGTTATAACAAATATGATAGTTTTAATCTTATATACATCAATTTATCTAGATTTTTTCGTTGAAAAGGGATATGAGAATAACAAGTTGTATCAATTTTCTAAATAATTATCATTCGTTACGGAGCGTTACTCTGTATTCGATCGACGACTCGAATATGCGCCTCATTTCTTATTCTCTATCTTAGATCTGCGGAATGGTCGTCTTGTATAAAACACTGAGTAAAATATCGAAGGTAAAATCTGTCGATGTAAAAAATAAAATTAATTTAAAAAAAAGAACGAAAAAATTGTGCAGTTATTTTACAGCGTAAAATTCATGAAACAATTATCGCATTAGCTAAGCAAGGTACAAAGTACTGTTTTTTTTTCCCCGTGCCCCTTGGTATCGTTCACGAGTGTCCCAACAAAATTTTACGTTTAAGAGTTTATGAATAAATGCATCCGAGTAGCCATTTACGAACTAGACGAATTATTAAGTATTCACGATATTCGATAATGTATCGAATGAATAATCAGGGACGAGGACGGCACTGAGCTCTATTTATCTTTGACAAAACAAATGTTTTGCGGTCGATGATTAGAGAGCTCGTACTAAAATAAGACTGAGAGCCGAGCCAGCCGCTAGTCCTAAGCCGAGAAAAGCTCCCATCATGGCCGAGGCAATTTCTTTGTCTTGTCCCTCCACGACCCTGTCGAGATTAATGTTCGATTGATATAAGGAATTAAACGAGCTTATGAATCATCCCATGCGTGCGTGCATATCTCGGTTACTCACGTGGGAGCCAGGATGAAGGAAATGTTGCAAAGATAGCCGTTCGTAATCGCGAAAGCGATCGTTAGGAGAACGTAATAAAGATCGTTCGTAATATATACGGGCATGTGATGTCTCGGTTGAGCGTTACATACCATCAGGGCAGGCACAATTAGTGCTCTCAGAATACAAAGAATAATGAGTTTCCACGGTTTTCCAGTTGGCTAAAACGAAAAATCGAGAATATTTAGTACGTTTATGAATATATATAATATATATATACAATATACAGCGGAATTATCAAATAAATGTTAGTCACCCATAAGATCAGACCAGATAACAAACGACCGATATAATCACCCACACTGAATGTCAGATAAGCGACCACGGGCACGAAGTAGATATCTGTGAAAGGTTTTAGATACAGTGTAAATTATCCCACGGATATTTTAAGTACAACAATGGATATATACTAGAGATATTAACGCTGTTTCGCGTACACAGTAAAAATCAAAAGTTCGATTGAACGATAACATGATTGTCTCTTTATCTTAAATTACCATAGTAAAATATCTAATTTTTCATAATTTGTTTTTTAAACGAACTTTCGAACGAGATTTTACATACGTTAATAATCCTTGAGATTACGAACCATTCCACGCGGAGCCTTTTCCTTTATTCTGACTCTCGACGAGGACTGTCACAGATGGATATACAGCGAGCGACACAAAAAACACGAGAAATATGCTTAATCCATAGGGCCATACTCTCTTGAGTATTCGACCGTACGATACAGTGTGACCCTCGACGAAACTAACTTCGGCGTTTACGGAATAATTCGATTCCGGTCGTGCTCTCGTTTCCTCCGTCATATGATGCTTGAAAAATGCCTGTAAACAAATTTACACAAGTGATACGAACGCGTCTCGTATGTTCCTAGAGGTTGAGCGCAATTTTTCACGACATTCGTTAGTATAGAAGCAGCTGGGCATTAGCGTAAGCCGATTAACATGAATTATTAGTCATAAATATCGCGATAATAGAGAGCTATTTGAATCTGGAATTTTCACTACTAAAGCGTACTTGAAACTACTTTCAAGAAAAACTCGTAACGATAACTTTTGAATTCAAAACGAATTTCACGAAGTAATTCCAACCTCAGACTAAATTTTGTTGTGATAAAAAAAAAGTACACTAAATTTTGTTTTGTCGATAGATCAGTGGCAAGGAGCTTACCATTTTTTCCAGTATGATGTAGGATACTAGCGATATCATTAGAACAACGTCACCGATGATAAAATAAACGAGTCCGGAAATGACCGGACTTGCTCCGATCCACAGAGCACAGACTTCCGTAAGAGCGGTAAAAATTCCACCCAGTGCTTGACCGCCGGACATCGCAGTAATGTATCTCGGAGAGAAACGTCCAACTATGCCCAACAAGCTGCCACCAAAAATGGCACTCAAGGCTTGCAATTAGAAAGAAAGAATAAACGATGAATTTAAATGAATATGACAGATTAAAAGACGACTGTAGTGATCTATAGTTTAATTTACAAACCGTTCACGAATCCCACAGTCGTAAGTGTGGCGATCAAAAAATCGTTCTGCCCTGAAAGTAAAGAGTTTTAGAAAAAAAATCTAAATGAACGATTAATCGCTGATTAATTGCGGCTCAACTTACATCGGTCAGTATTCACTGTAACTAGTGACGTAGTAAGGATAAATAGCAGTAATATTATAATTTGAGATCCAATCATCCTAGTGCTGAGCGATATTCTGATTTAAAAAAATTTAATAAACCATTAGAATACCTTTGTACGATTAACGGAAGCAAAATATTCGTTGTCAAAATTGTCAGATGGTTTACCTCTTGCTCAGAAACGTATTGACTATTAAAAATAATGTATTTGGCAGTGCACTAGACACATTTAAGTACGACGTGAAGTTCGCTTGCAGATCTGTTCTCTTTTCCAGTATTTGAGTGTGAGTGTAGTTGTGATGTCCGGTATTATTGGGATGTATTTCTCTGAATTTGTACATCCAGTACTTTAAGAAAATAATAAGAGATTTTCTTTTAATCATGGCATTCCGTAATAGCATAGCAGATGTTAAAGTGGCGTCAATTTTCCACAAATTTTTTGTGAATTGTTGAGAAATGGTTTTGCAATATTTTATAGATCAACTATTAAACCTGGGCTACGCTAAAGCATGTTTTTTGAACAGACATCCAAGAATAATGAAGTACTTCAAAAAAATCCAATGACTTGTCTCAATTTCTACTTGATAAAAAAATTACTATAATTTTTCGTCAATGCTAATAGCACACACACTACCGAACAATTCAGCACACATTATCGATTAATTAATAAAAGTGTGTAAAAACAATTTTTTTGATTCAGCAGTCATTTACACCAGTACTTAGAGCTTTAGCTACCTCAGTACTCTAATTTTTTCACAGTGTAATACTCACGTCGTCGGCCGTCATGAAAAAACTCCACGGTATGAGGGTATTCATTCCCAGTAGATAAAAAACTATGTAGGCAAGATGATACCTGTCCGTCGGTTCGTGTGACTTAAAAAATGGTTTCTGATCAGGTACAGAGATGCTAGCGTCGTCGACCTCAGTTTCAAATTCATCTTCAAATTCGCTGTCGCTTGCGGCCGCGAGTAAGGGCCTCCTGTTTATTGAGTACTCCATGGAACGTTCTTAAATGTGAAAAAAAAAAACAATTATTCAATAGCGAAGAATAAATTACGTTATTAGCGAATAAAATTGTCATGAAACGAGTCATAACCGCCTTGGTACGTGAAAGTAAATTGAAAAGGGAGAAATGAGTACAATCGCGGTATGCCTGCAAGTAACAATTTTTCTACAAACGCAAGACCGAACATTCCTGAAAGTGTCTCTTTTTGTTTTCAAGTTCAAAATAACAGCCACCATTATGGAATGACAATATTGAAAAATTCACGCACAAAAACACAATTTATAAAAACATTCCAAACAAATATATGTCACAAAGAAAAAGAAAACAAACCTTACGTAAATCTTTCACCCAGGATTCTTGTACTCCGTGTCAGAGCGAATGAGTTAAGTGCGAATCGGAAGTGCCTTTGTTTCTGCACTCGCATACAAAATTTTCTTCAACGTTTTATTTTTTTATCTATCGTAGACGGGCAATCCAGATGGGATTTGACGACATCGCGCACGCACAGCTTCCATATGACTGAGAGATGATCGACAGCAGATGTCATGTCGTTTATTAACTCACAGTACGAACAACATATCGACGAATGATGACGCCAAATAAAATATTCATTATAATGATTCTTCTCTCGTTAATCCTTTTGTTATTTCCCTGTCCCCGCCCCTCGAATCGACTCGAGGCAATGTCCAAGTCGAAATGAGCCTGCATGTGCTTCGAGAGACAGTTCACTGATGAAAATTTATTATAGCAGGAACACAATCTACTCCCACCGATGCTCAGTGAGTGAGTAATGGTGACTAACGCCAAACTAGCAGTTACATCAACGCGAAATACAATATAACAATGATCTGACACCAGCTTGTAGAAAAATAGTATAACAGCTGTTAAACAAAGAGGCGTAACGCGCTATAATCCGCTATATTTGGCCACAAAACAATGTTATTTACGCCCTTTTGTTTTTCAGCATTTATATTCAGTATATTTTACTACCCATGCGCATATCGTCGATCAGCTGGTCGGAGTTCTAACGAACGATTATATAGATATGTATATTGACAGCAGCCTCCTACTCCACGTGTATTTATGTTTTGTTTATGCGTACCGCATAATTCTCGAGTTTGTCGTTTTTTCGTAATAATTAATTTTCGTCGCTACAATAACCGATTAACCAACAACAGAAATTGACAATCACCATTAAACACATTATTATATAGCTTTACGTTATTGTTTAATAAACGTTTCAATTGTTGATAAAAAATGATAAGTTTCAATTCTTATGAAAAAAAATTCCACCAGGGGGCGCCACGTGGCTTCTCTCTTCAATCGCTTTTTCTGCTGACAGTGCAACCTGGTGCAATCTGAACCTGCTTCAACCGACCCCAGCCGTACCGACAATCGACGTCAGTTCGTCAGTATCAGTCAGTATCGTGCAGTATTGTGTGCGTGCCTTTACGCAAAAGGTTTGTCGTCATCAATGGCCCGATATTATTACCGCTTTGTGCTTCTATTGCACCAAATATTCCAGAGTATAATAGTAACAGACTATCAGTGATTCAGTGATAAACGAGCCGTTTCAATAGTCTTAGTTCGATGCAGCAAATCGTGCGTCATTCTCGTCATTGTCAATGAAATAAAAGGAATATTTTGTCTTTGTTATGACATTTCGGGGTGCCGACAACATTTCGCGACATTGACGTCTCCAGAATGTATTGTTCACTCAGAAAATGGTAAGAAAAATGTTGTATATAAACATTGGAAATTAAAAAATACTCCAAAATTAAATATAATCACATATTTAATGTATTTTATAATTTCATTTTAACTACTATGGTTTTTTTTTATGATTTCAAAAGTTTATATAAAAATAAAAGATAATTTTTGTATATGTTATTTGTTTTGTTGCGTTAATAGTTTTTGCAGACGAGACGCTGTGAGAGCGTTGAGCACCGGCGAAGTTTCAACAGCTCTCAGACCCTTTTACTTCACCGTACATCCTGATCTCTTCGGGCAATTTCCCACTCAAAGGGTAAATCACAATTTTTTCAAACATACCGTAGATATGTTATTTGCATATGCGATCGCTGCGCATTACAGAAAGAACGTGAGAGGAAACGCGTCATGTTTATACCAGTTTCTATTTATAGACTGCACATTATCATTATATTTTGCATACTTGATGTTCTTGACCCCATCCAAGGTTACTTTTGATACTCCCCGTACGGACACTGCTTTAGATCAAAGATAAGAGAATTGTGCTAAAAAAAATGAAATCCTATCTTGCCGTTTTATTGTTTCGTTGTAACAAACATATTATGTACACAGCCACAATCTCTCAGGTCCGCATTTTATTTTTATATTTTGCAGATAAATTTCATATCTGTTATGCGATTATCTTTGCCGATGTAAACAAACGAGTAAAAAAATATTGTTGTTTGTAACAATCTCAATTGAATTTCACAGACGGTAAATGAAAATTCGCTCAAACAACTGAGCTCTCTCATAGAGATGCTCCAACAAAGAAGACCCATTATGCCAACGACTCTGCCTTTCTATTTGCGTTCGAAAGATGAAAAAGAGGTAAAGGCGGGCAAATTTACACTGGTGAAGATACAGCTGAACGACGTAGATCTCAGAAAGACTATACTCTCCATTTTGAAAGCGTGCAATTTGCCAACGAAATTCGTGGATGAGATACGAGAAGAGAAGTCGCAAAGCCCAAAATACAAATCGCGATTTTGGCAGACGCGTACCAGCGACAGAGGTGATTTTTCCGAATTTGAGGATGATCCGATTTATCAGTCGATTCTGATGAAGCGAAAAATAAATTCTGTACCGGATACTTTCAAGTAAACAATTGAAAAATTTTGTACTACTTTAGTTCGAAACGTTATTGCCTATATGTTGCGAATTTATCTAAGAATTAATTTTTATTTGTTCAAGGGCATATTTGGATAAGCATGTAAACGAGGCCCACGTGAAATTGGAGGCTTGCAGACCTGTGCGAGAAGAGGTGAAGAAACTCGAGAAGATACTCTGTGAAAATCTCGGATTGAAAAGTATCGTATGGGACTGCGGATGGAATATAGCACACTACAGAGGATGCTTGTTGGCTTTTCAAGCTCTCGCCAAACATCATCCCGAGCCAATGTTTGTACTGAAAAATCGTGCTATCGTATTCGCAAACGATACCGGTATCAGTCTCGAAGGTAGCGTTATGTTGAATTCGGGTGAAGTCAGGCATAATTGGCTCGACGTAAGTTTTCGATCGTATGAAAAAATTCGAATTTTTTCGTATTGCATTATAATATTATTCTGCCAATTATAATGCAATCTTTGCAGCTTATAAAAAATGTGAAAAAACACGACGTCGTGCTCCTGAGATTGCCGGCTTTCGAGAAAGCCGTGTCTCGTGTACTGCTCGACATTAAAGTTGGCCGACGGTGCGTAACAGAATTAATTAATTGAGTGACCGTAAGGCTCAGGGTATCCTATATGTGCAGGAAGTTCATGCCGAAAGTCATGGTAGGACAGTACGAGAAACAGCTTCGTCAGCTTACCACGACCCTCTCGGATTATCGCGGACGTAGGAATTATCCGAAATCATGGCCGAGCGATCTCTCCTCGTACGAGATTGTCATCGAAGCGTTAGTATCGTACCGTTGATGTTTATTAATAAAATATTTTTAAAAGTCTTTATTTATTAAATCGCAGAAGATATTCGCTCAAAAATACTCGTTATGGTTAACGTATTAAAGAATATAAAATCTCATCAAATTTTCTTATCGATTATTGATCACGAATTATCTTTACAAGGGATAAGATTACATTTTTTCGCGATAGTGAGGCGGGCCCGTTGATGCTCTCTCCCACGGGACAATTCATCGTGCCATCATCCTGTCCTGGATTCCTCTTGGTTACTTTTATCACTGAGAGTTTGGAGGAAGCGACGAAAAGACTGCATCATTATAATAAGTGAGTTGTAAATTTTTATTATCCTACGAATAATTCGAGAGGCCTCTTACCGTCTTCGTGTTTCTTATAAATTGCTATTTTATTTAGTATCAAACACGTGGAGCGGGATATTCACGAAAGGACAATCAGAGAACTCGCTTTAGCTGGTCTCAACAAAGACGACAGCATCACACCGGATCTCATGATTCAATGCTGCGAGCGTTTGCTAGCTCACAAAAGCGTTCTAGCACCTATGCTCGATGGTGTTATACTCTGGGTAACGCATTACTATTCGGTAATGAGCGACGGAGTACTATGTGTACCTTGGGACTGGAAACTCTAAGCGAAAATATCCGATAATACTTAAAGAAAAACATAATGAGAATATCGACGATTTACGTGATGCAATTGACCGTCATTTGCGCTTCTGAATTCGTTGCTACGAAACTTCATTAACATTAAGGTGATGAGATTTGTATAATATATATTTTTACGGAAACCCAATTCACTTGTAAATATCTAGAATTTAGAATACTAATGTAACAATAAAACTTCCCGTCTGTGAGTCGTAAATGGTGCTAAAAGTTGAAACAATGCACAAAATATTGTTGACAAATAAAAGAGATTCATTAAGAAATAATCGGTATATAAATTCGTGGAGAAACATTTGTTTAGGTCGCACACAATATTCTTCATGCGGTCAATTTCGTCGATGCGTGATCACAAAATCGAATTAAAGGCGCCACACACTATTCCGGGGCGGCGGAAAATGACTGGCAATTGGTAAAACAGAAAATTGGATGCGTTTATAGAGAATCGATTAATCGAGTCTCGATTGTTTGATAAAAGAACAATCGATTGTTCAACAATCGAATGAGCATCGCCCATTATTGAAAAAAAAAGGAGGATAAAGAAGCAGCTGACATTATCATGACAGATTGTTCATTAACGACGCGTGAATAAAGAAAAAAGGATTTTGAAAAGCACAACAATTTTGACAAAGGAAACGAATCGATTACGCTCACACTGCAATTCAGCGATTAATGTATACACAAGCAATAAAAATGCCGGTCCAAAAGGATTCCAACATTGTGAAAATTGCGGTCGAAATGACTAAACAAGTACCACAACTTATAGAGTTCAATCAGAAACAGCCCTTGACTGGAATTATACAGGTTCATTGAGAATTTAATTTACCTTTTTTTTTAGTTACAAATTGGGGTGCACGATTTTTTTAGTTTACTCCATGTACTTCAAACTTCGGATTAATTACAATAGTGCTTCACCTTGTTATTACTTATAACTGTTTATTATTTTTTTATACCGCTGCAATATCTTTACTGTTAAATATCGGCAGGAACTGTGCAACGGATGGGCTCTCTCTGATCCAGACACTTATTCGCTTCAATTTTCTGAAAACAACAATCAGAACTATATAACGGAGAAAAATCGCAACGAAGTGAAAAACGGTAGTGTTCTGAGGCTCGAGCATTCGCCCTCCAAAACCGCGGGGGACATATTGTCTAAACTGAACAACGGTACTGTGGAAGAGAAAACAAAAGTGTTACAAAAACTTAGCTCCCTCAGCATCGACATAACATTCGCACTGGAATTCATCAACAAGCAGGGTCTAACTTTGATCATAACTCAGGTAATTTGCATTGCTTGTAAATCTCAAAGTTTCAGAATTTTTAGAAATTTTAACGACGCGATAGAAGTTCAACTTTGTTTCAATGATGTAAAAAACCTTTAACTCTAATTTCAATAAGATTTTGTACAACAGATTTGACAGAAAAAGTGCAAATCGACCGATGATAATTAATACAAATTTAGGAATAAAAAACAAAAATAACCATTTATAACTGCTCAATAGGTGGAGGGTGGAAAGTACAAAGGCGGTCCATTGGCAAACTCGCTTCAGTCTTTTGTCGAATTGATGGATCATGGAATAGTCTCTTGGGACATTCTCGAACCGCCGTTCATCAACAAAGTAGCGAGTTACGTCAACAATCAAGCCGTTGTCCAAGACGCTAAAGTAATCGAGGCGTCGCTGAGCATTCTCGAAAATATCGTACTCAATTCGTCCGGTAAATATGGCCAAGTCGAGAAAGAAGTTACATTGCCGAATCTCGTGATGCATCTTCAAAGTATGAGCCCGCAGATACAACAGAATGCCATAGCGTTGATAAACGCACTTTTTCTAAAAGCCGACGTTGCCAAGAGACGCGCGGTCTCCTCAACATTACAGTCGAAACAAGTCAGAAATGTTTTCCTGACGAACGTTATACAATCCACTGGCCAGGTATAATTTACAACTCTCCAACGTGTCAGCGCGAATTTACCGTGTCGCAACATCCCCGATACGTAAATCGTCGCGGGTGTGCGAAAAAAAAACGCGTATAGCGAGTTCTAATTTCAATTAAGGTTGTTTAGCGAATACAGTGCCGTCCAAAAGTTGAATTCATCGAAAATTTGCGAGAAATACGTGAATTTTGGATAGCTTTACATAAAGAAGCTCCATTGTTAAATTTTTAATTAATGTTTGAAGTGCCCAATTGTTAGTAAGTACAAAATAGTGACAATTTTTTTTGTCGGTTACAGTCACAAAGCTTTCTTGATGCTAAAGCATAATAGAATGTATTTAAAAATATCAGCCATTGCACAAAAAAAGTTCTGAATATTTGGTGACTAAACATTCTTTTAAATGATATACCGTGTGTCCATTATAGTTGATCTTTATTTTCCTGCGATATATAAAAATTTCTATAGAATAAAATGTTTGTATGTGACTGTACGTTCCCAAATTATTCTAAACAACTTTAGGGCAATTACGACAGTCCTCGCGCGTTAAAAACATTTCTTAACGGCCTCGTTGCGATTCGTAGGTGGGTACGGAAATGGCTCATCAGCTGTACGTGCTGCAAACTCTTATGCTGAGTCTTTTGGAGCAAAGAATGATGACAAAGATGGATCCTCAGGATCAGGATGGACACGATAAGATCAAGGAATTGCGAAGAATTGCTTTTGATACGGAGGGCTCGACGGGCGGCGAGGTAGCCGCTCGTAAACAAGGACTATTTGCCAAGGATTACAAAAAATTGGGTTTCAGATGCGATATTAATCCGGCTCTTGATTTTACCGATACTCCGCCAGGAATGTTGGCACTCGATTGTATGATTTACTTCGCCCGTAATCACACGGAAGCTTACACGAAAGTTGTTCTGGAAAATTCGTGTCGTGCCGACGAGCACGAGTGTCCGTTTGGCAAAACAAGCCTCGAACTCGTGAAATTGCTCTGCGAGGTGAGTCACAATTTTTTCTCAAAAGTGAACACCTACGGTGTCAATGATTAGAGGAAATTCATTGTTTTTTTTTAATGGTTTCCTCAGGTTTTACGTATAGCCGAAGCGCCGAGCGAACAGGGACAATCTTATCATCCAATGTTCTTTACCCACGACCATCCCTTCGAAGAGTTTTACTGTGTATGCATTGTTCTATTGAACAAAACGTGGAAAGAGATGCGAGCCACGACCGAGGACTTTGTCAAAGTATTTTCCGTTGTCCGCGAACAAATAACACGTGCGTTACAGTGCAAACCGACGGCACTCGACAAATTTAAGACTAAATTGCAACAATTAACTTACTCGACAATCACGAATCTCTGGCAACAGGAGAGAACGACTCGCGAGGAATGGGAGAGTCATGCTCGACCCATCGTCGAGCTTCGCGAACAAATAACACCGGAGATACTTGAACTAATACAACAGCAAAGATTGGGATTTTTGGTTGAGGGAACGAGATTCACAAAATATAGCGCCCGGGGACAACGTATAAAGGACAAATTTTGGTACGTTCGTTTGTCACCGAATCACAAACTCTTTCATTACGGTGATTGCGACGAAAAATCCGTACCCACCATCGACGATCTTCCAACAAAATTGGCAATCGTTGAAATTCGTGGTATTCTCATTGGTCGCGACTGTCCCCACATGAAGGATTTACAGAGACGAAAAACTACGCATCAACTGGCATTCTCACTCGCCCTTGATTCCGTCGAAGTGACCAGCCTCGATTTCGTCGCTCCGGACGAACAGGTCTTTGATTATTGGACCGACGGTATCAATGCTTTGCTGGGTGAGACATTGATTGTGTATTATTGAATTAAGAGACCAAACATAAATTTATCATGATGAAAGTTTTAAATACTTTTTTCTTCTCAGGAAATACAATGACTAGCAAAGAGACGAAGAACGATCTGGAGACACTTTTATCGATGGACATAAAACTTAGACTTCTGGACGCTGAAGGAATCGACATACCGCAGGATCCTCCTCCGATACCCGAACCGCCGCCAAATTACGATTTTTGCTACGAGCTGAAGTAACATGTAAATCACTTGCGTCGTTTCATCCCGCGTTACCATGGATAAGGGATGTTACGCAGTGCAACTGCAAATTCAGGAAAAAAAAACCAGATTGCACGAACGCATGTAGGATAGCATTAAGGTAATGTGATACGATGATCGATAAAAAAAAAATGTATTCCTTTTTTTTTCAGCGGCGAGTTAAGATTTCGTGAAAAAGGAAATCCTTACAAGCCTGATTTTCCAAAATCTTTTCACGCTACTGAGTAAAATTGTGTGAAAAAGTTTTTTCACCGACTGCTGTATTTCCCATTACCTTAATCAGAAATTTTTCTTTGTACATTCTCATACATCAGACGCGATTTCTATACAATATCTCTCTACACTGTATGCGATCAAATCCTCCCAGCGACGTGGAAACTGTCGAAACATTTTTTTTTTCATACAAGACAATGCAGTACGTTTTACCAAAGAATATTCATTAGCATTTCTTATACACAAATTTTATACGCACTAATTTTTCTTGTATATATTTTTAATCAGAGTCTATTTGTCCTGCGAATTATTCGAATCCCGAACATAAGAAACGATCCATTACGTCATCTTTTTTAAAATTTTATTATTGTAGCTCATAAGATTCATCGAGTGTGATTTGCTGTCTTTCTTTTTTTTTGCATCAACTTGATTCTCTTTTAAACCAGTATTTTGTAACAATTGACTTGCGGAGTTAGGTGTAATAAATTATACACACAATACAATAACTTGGTAACTCGTTTGTGTTTCACACGTTATAATACGCTCCAATTGCAACGGGAACAAAAAAGCGACGAAATTGTGCGTGCTGCGATAACAGGACGTACGATATTTTCTAAAAAAGAAAAAAAAAAACAATTAGCTCGCTGTTGTTTTCCTTTTCTTGTGCGCTGCTGTGCCTTCGCCTGCGAAGGTATATAAGACGATTATTTCGAAATATACGGCCGACCAAATTGTTCACATGGTCTCTTCGGAAAGAATGTGATAGTGCTGCGGATCTGTAGCATGATGATCAGGCGGATAGAGAAAGAATTCGATAAAATTGAGAACGGGACCACGGCTAAAGGGATTCAAATATCTGCCTTTCTTGTCTCTCAAGTACGAGTAGCGCTTGTAGTTGAACATCTCGTTGGTCGTTAAATTCATGCAGGCATGAAGAACCTGCGTTTACAAACGGGAAACGAATGAAAAGCAGTGTTGTCGATCGTTAGAACATTGGGGGGGCTTGCAAAAAAAAAGTTTTTACTCTGTTACTCACCGAAGTGCAAGTTAGTATCCAGCCGAGACCACAGAAGACCAAAGCTTCCATAAGGCCCAGCACGTACATCAATTGCAACCCCTCGATGGTGATACAGTAACAAGCGAAGTAGAGCGTGAACGAACAATTGATCGCGATGCACATTACGAAGAGGAAAAACCACATTCTGAAAGAGAAGCAAATAAATCGTTCGTAATAATGAAAAATAATAATCGTACGATCGTAATTCGTTGCAGAGCGATTATGAACTAGAAAACTCGCCTGTTTCTCAATCCAACGCAATTGTAAATGAACGGGCAGTGATGATCGAAGTAGGTCACGCAACGATTACATATTCTGCAATGTTTCGCTCTGAGAGGACGAAAACATCGACAGCTGTGACATAATCGGGATAAAATAACGTTTCTCTTCTTCCATTTGTCGAAATATGGTATCTGCTTGATTGCCCTATAGTAAGTGTCGCTGTTTTGCGGCACGTAACCGGGATCACGTCTGTTAGCTACGATCCACGAGATCCACATGAGTATATTCCAGTAAATAAAACAGTAGTGACTACCGCGTAAAAGATTCCACGTTATTGGAATGCACTTGAGCAAGTACATCGGGTAGCCCCAGAGTAAAACCGAACCCATGAACAGCAGCAGTGGACCTTTACTATTGCCGGCACCGCCGAAGAGTAATGCCCTGCGAAATAATTCAAATACATATTTGTTTTTTTTTCTTCAATAAACATTTAAAAACAAGCAAACAATAGTAATTTTTCGTAGCGTTAAGAAAACGATAAAATGATCGTGATACTATTTAAATATAGCATAAAAATAAAAAACAATAATCATACTTTTTTCAGTTGAAATAACGAATGTATATTTATGATTAAAGTTTCCTCGTATACCAGAGTTCATTGATCGGTGGTATCCATCGTGCTCTACGTTTCTGTTCGGCCTGCAGTATCCTCACGACTTCCGAGTGTCTGTGACTCTTGGCAAGCTGAAGAGGACTTTTGCCATTCTTGTCACGTGGACCAAGCTCAATTTTACTCTTCTCGCAGAGAATTTTAACGCAGCTCACGTTGCCGGAGAGGCATGCTAAATGAAGTGGCGTTGAGCCGAAATAATCGGGTTTCTGAAGATCGACACCGCTGTACATGAGAAGCCTTATTAATTCGGGATGACCCTTGTACGCGGCCCAATGAAGAGCGGTGTCGCCGTTTATATCGGTCAAATGACCAAGTGCACTCGAGCCAAGTAAAAATGCCGCTGTGGCGAATTTTCCGAACATACAAGCTGTCATAAGCGGCGTGAGACCCTTGAAATCCGCAGCGTTCACAGCCACACCGGCCTATTGACATTAACGACGAATAATTATATTTTCGTACGTTAACGTACATTGTAGTTTTATTTTTTTATATTTAAACATATGAAGTTTAAATTTTTTTTCAATTATCTCATTTCATACTTTGAGGAGGATTTGAACTATCGCACTGTGTCCTTTTCTGCATGCCCAGTGTATGGGCCTTGGTCCTTGAGTGCCAAGACACGAGAGATCGACGGGTCCATTTCTCTCCACGAGATAACGCATTACCTGATTGAAATTACATCGTTAAATATTCGTTATCATTTTTCGCCTTTCAATATTGATCTATTTACTTCGACATTGCCATCTAGAGCAGCCCAGTGGGCTGGTGTGTAACCCCATTCGTCTCTCGAACTGAGAATACTTAATCCAGTCTTCTCTACCAATTCCTCAACCGTTTCTGTATCCCTGTAAAAATCAATTAATCGAAAAATAATGACTGTGCAAAATGTTATTCATTAATCGTTAATTAATGGAAAATCTACAAAATACGTTTGCACAATAAGCTTTATAAGCGAGTAGATTGGTGTATTTAGCTTCCTTATGAAAATTTGTGAACAATGATAAAATATGAAAGGAGGAATAAGAATTTTCCATCCTCTGTCAGGACATAGAACTGAAAAAAACATGTTATTCTGATTGGAGTCTAATTTCTCTACGAGGGCAAATTTCATAAAACAAATTGCTTAACTTTAAAATATAACATTCCCACGCTCACCCTGCTCTGAGAAGTTCAAATATTCTCTTGGTCTCTTCGGTGGGACCCTGTCCGGGTGTCGCTACATCGGTGTATATATTATCGTCAGGTCCATTTCTTCTCTGATGACCATTCCCCTTTATCATAGATTGATTGTGATGAGCAGCTCCAGATATTGGATTGTTGGGTAGATGCCCGACCATGTCGGGATCCGGACTTAGCTCCCATACTGATTTTGCTGCGCCTGGCCCTGTCACAGGGCTCACAGGGTACACCTGTTTGTGTACATTACAATTAGTGATAATTAAAAATCAATGATAAAAACACCAAACGTTGATAACATTTTTGTTATTTTTCATGCTTATATTTTATATTGCAACTATATGTATACTGATAAAAAATTACCTTGCAAAGCGTTGCGAGTTCCGTGTTACCGCGCTCAAATTCGGAAGGCGTTCTCGCGTTCGTTGGGCCCCGATTATTCGGGACACAATTATTTCCTTCTGGAACGACTAGTCACAATGACGTGCCCGGTCCAACCATTCTTCTTGTTTTATCGTTATTAGCACGAATCTTGTAAATTTGTTCGTGTTATCCCGAAGCTCCACTATCTGTTTTGGGTCGCAGCTGATAGAAACACGCGCTTATCCGCATATCCTCTCGCAAAACACAGAGTGACACAGAGTACTGAGCACACTTTTTTTTTAACGCGGGCTTGCGCATTCAAATCAATAATTTTGTTCATGGAACGCGTGCGTAGAGACCTACTCCGCAATATGTTGGCGTATGTGTGTCACAAAAGTGGGTATAAACTGCAACGAGTAATCATGCGAAATCCGATATGCTTTAGGGGCCGAATATGTGTTATACTTAACTATAATGATAAGACTCACGCTATGGGGGTTGCAACTTATACTATATATAGGCATGCATATTTCTCGGTATTTCAATCAGCTGATAAAAATCAGCCTATTAACAATGGATTAATCATACTATAAGAACTGCTGACAAATATTTTGAGTTATTATTTATATGAAAGTGTAGGATGCGTCACGAAGAAAGAAAATAAGATATCACGAAAGAGACGTGGATTTTAATTGTTGGCCCATTTTGAATGCGATTCTAGTCGATATTTGATTTTTACCCGCGAAATGAGAAACCTGGTGCCCTCTAGCTTCGTTCACTGAAATCATTGCCACAGAGAGGACCCCGTCGATAACATAGTTACATGTTTTTTTTTCAAATAACCTCAAATTAGGAATAATATAATAATATACTAAATACTGTCTCATTCGGAGCATCATATTACACATTTTGCTATAGTATATGCCCGTGTTATGATTTTCATGATCTACTTAACTCATCCTGACTGTGGAATGTTTATGTATAAAACTGGTAGGAATAGAAATGAGTTTTTTGTTTGACCTCGTGAAAAATGCGTTTCTGAGAATGCTCCAATTGATTTGGTTCGGAAAGCGCACAATATCAAATTCATTGAGCATTTACGTGAAAACAAATACTGGCAATACTCTCTCTGTGGATCTCGATCCAAAATGGGACATAAAAAACGTGAAGGAAATTGTTGCTCCGAAAATGGGTATATCGCCGGACGATATAAAAATAATATTCGCTGGAAAGGAGCTTCACAATTCGACGATAATAGCGGCAAGTTCATAAAAATTACTCTGTAATTAATAATTGTTTATTAATTTAATTTTTTTCCCTCGTAGGAGTGCGATTTGGGACAGCAGAGTATTCTTCATGCTGTCAGAGCACCGGCGCAGAAAAATAGGAAAATAAATAATTCCTCAAATGCTATAGAGGAATCTATATCGGAAGGATCTGAATTTAATGATAGCGGCGGTAGGCCAATGAACGAAACTCTGACCGATCTCTCCCTGGAAGAGTTGGATGAGAATGAAACAATGGCGAAACAAGGTTGTTAACAAATTTTTTACAATAAAAATGAAAATCTCCCTTCAGATGAATAAAAATATTCATTCTTCTTGCACTTACAGTAGAAATAAAAATATATTGGATATATTGACATTTTTGTCCATTTATGTGCGGAGATCATACAAATTTGATAAATCAAAATTCCAAAATTTTTGATTTCATGGTACTTGATCTTTTGTTTTTGACAGTGCAGCACGGCGAACGTGCCCACTTCTTCGTTTACTGTTCATCGCCCTGCAAGTCCGTTGAAGCTGGCAAGCTTCGTGTAAGATGCGCGAATTGCAAGAGCGGAGCAGTTACGGTCGATCGTGATCCTCAATCTTGGCAGGACGTCCTTCAGCCACGGAGAATCACCGTTCATTGTGAGAACGATTCTTGTCGGCCAAATTTCACGTCACGCGACGAAACTGAAGATCAAGTTCTCTATGCGCATTTTTTCTTCAAATGCGCCAATCACGCGAGTCTTGGCGAGACCGACGAGGCAGTTCCTCTCTATTTAATAAGACCGAATTTAAGAAAAGTACCGTGTCTCGCGTGTACCGATGTCAGGTTGATATCTCAAAAAAAAACAAAAAATTCACACTCTCTTAGATCCCTTGTATCTACATAAATAACGAATTTCCTGTTATTTTTTCTCTTCACTGACAGAAAAACTGTGCTGGTATTTCCATGCGAAGCATCCCACGTAACGTGTCTCGATTGCTTTAAAGATTATTGCACGGTACGATTGCGCGAGCGTCAATTTGAATTTGACAGCGCAAAGGGATATTACACTCTGCCGTGCCCGGCCGGATGTACGAATTCTTACATACCGGAAGTTCATCATTTTCATCTGTTGGAGCAGCATCAGGTAAGGGACACTAACTTACACCTTTCGTCATCAATTTTTTTTTTTTTTTAACAAATCGCACCCTCGTGGGATTTAATGAAGGATCGAAAATTATCGTTTTAGTACGAGCAATATCAGCGATTCGGAGCTGAGGAGCATGTTCTTAGAGCCGGTGGCTTATTGTGCCCACAGCCCGATTGCGGAATGGGCATAATACCACCGATACTCGATGGAACCAACGACGAGTTGTGCCGCAGAATTCAGTGCATCGGTGGCTGCGGTGTATGTATAAAAAATACAAAACAAAATTTCATTGTGCTTTTCAAATATTAACAGAGACAAAAATGTAAGACTCATGACAATACTGGTTTTTTTTCGTTCCCGCAGTACGTATTTTGCAGGAGATGTCTACGTGGCTATCACGTTGGTGAATGTGACACGCAACAACCGACTACCTCGAACTCGGCGAATGGAGCCGGAGGATACGCCGTTGATCCTCTCAGAGCCAAAGATGTATGATTCATATTGCGTTTCCCCAATCTTGTCAAATTACAATTCTTCGTTTATAAAGTAACTTCTAATGGAAGTTGAACGTAAAATATTACTCAGTAAATGCATAGAGTAATTTTACGGATTAAATTGAGAAAAAAAAACCCGTATGGAAAAATGACAATGATTATTGCCACAGTAATCATCGCAATTTTTTCGAACGATTAATTAAACCACGCGTCATTAAATTCTCTCTCCTTTTTAAAAACCACTGAATATTTAATCAGCTTTTAATAGAATTGTTAATCTTTCAATAATTTTAGGCGAAATGGGACGAAGCTAATAAGAAGATAATACAAACGTCGACTAAACCGTGTCCAAAATGCAGAACTCCTACCGAACGAGATGGTGAATTGATATTCCATTGATCCGCGTAATTAATCGATTATTCGCACGTAACGAAAAATTCTCTCGTTTTTCCTCAGGAGGTTGTATGCACATGGTGTGTACCAGAGGAGGTTGTGGTTTTCAATGGTGTTGGGTGTGTCAGACCCCATGGACGAGAGACTGTATGGGTAATCACTGGTTTGGATAATAAAGAAGAATGAAGAAAACAAAAAAAAAACCCGACGAATCATCGCTCAACTCAACCGGCAACCTCAGTGCAACTTTAACGATCAATAATCGTTTATCGTACAAATGTAACGCAATTCACGAGAGAAAAGAAAAGAAAAACGTAAGAATTTCTACTTAACAAAAAAACAAATGAAAAAATATAAATAAAACGAATGCAAAAATACAGGAACTGTGGATTGTCGTATATTTACAGGAATTAATGCTTAAATTACACGTGCGTATGCGAATAATATTACGACGATAAATTCGTTATTGCCGAGGACGGAATAATGTTATTTTTTTTCCCCTTTCTTCCACACTCTCGAGGATCGTTTAGTAAATTGAATTTGCGGAAAAATCTATTTTGCGATCCAAGTGGGCATTTGCTCGATGTCAAATGGCGGTTGTCTGTGTCGCGGGTGACGGTGTCAGAGGAGTCCATCCAGTTTGAGAATCACCGTTATTCGAATCCTGCTGATGATGAGTAGCGCGACGATGATCCAACACGTTAGAGACGTAACGACGATCGGACGTTTCTACCTGTGCGTCGTTGTTCTCGATTGTACTCTGATCGGGATAACCAATTTCTTGATGATCCTTCGAAGGATCGTACTGATGTTCGTTCGCCGATTGCGGGGATGCCGAGTCAGCCTGTTGAGAGTGAAGATGTACGAGCTGTGTCTGTTGTTGATCGTGATGATTATGATGATGATGCTGTTGTTGATCGGTCGTTGACTGTTGATAGCCGTAATCTTGCTGACTCGACGACGAGATATTAGCGTGTTCGACGAGCTCCGCCGACGAATGCTGAAGCGTTTGATGTAATCCCGAGCTCGCCGACGGATAAGCAGCAATCTGATGATGAAGATGAAGATTTAGATTGAGATAAGACTGTTGTTGATGCTGTTGTTGCTGTTGCTGCTGCTGCTGTTGCTGCTGATGGTGCATCTGTTCGTTCATCGAGGATGGATGTAGCCAGACCGAAGAATCCGGACAGTGTACGTTCTCGTGGGGACTAGAGTTGCAGCTTGTAACACTCTGTCCGGACGGGACGTAGAGTGCGCACGATGTCGTTGTCGTTGCTGTCGTTGTTGTGCCACCGTGCCTGCCTAATACACCGTGAGCGTATGGCGAGCCGGAAGTCGAGGATGACGTTGGCGAGGGAAGTGGCGACGATGACCATTCTTGTGACAATGCCGGATTCAACGTCGTCAATTGTTCGGGACTTCGCGGAGCCCAGCCAGTCGCTGTTACGTACGCCGCCGAGTGAATCAGAGGAACTGGACCGTAAGGATCGACGTGTTGATCTGTCCACGAGAGTGAGAGACGAAAAAAAAAACAGTTTCAAACATTCTGAATGACGTTAACGTTAAGGGCGGGGTAAGGGTTTTCACTTCCGAAAAATCGATTTTTTTTTGTCTTATCTTATTGTTTAACATTTCAAGAATATGTCCTTAAAATTTTAAACCGATCTAAGCAATATTCTTGAAGTTATTGTCTTATTAATCTCCTGGCCTTTAACGCTATTTAACGCTATACTGAGCAGCAGAGCAAAGAAGCCTGAATAAAACGAAGACTTGAGAGAAAAGAGGCTGAAGACATCGACAATGCCGCAGGAAGTCTGCTGTATGGAGCTGGAATCGATGATTCTGTGTAAGTTGGAAAAACAAATTTTTTCTTCACTTTTTTACTTCATAAACTTTAGACGCGTTTTTCTCAAAACTACTTTTTGAAAGTCCGTGTTCACTGCCATTTAAAAACTACTTGACCGATTCATTTCAAACTTTGTACACATTTTCTACATATAAAATACCTCCCCCCAACGTTTAGTTAAATTTCTTTTTTTTACATTAAGGGTGTTTCCCACCCACATAATGGCGGAATTTTTCGTGGAAAATAACAGTTCACACTTTAGATGGCCGCCAAAAATGTTTGAATGAAAAAAAAAAATTATCAGAGAACGTTGGGGGGAAGATTTGATTATAATTTGACTGAATTTTCATGGTTTTTCATTTTCAGATAATTTCCGGCCGAGTTATAGTGAACAGTGCAAATTGTTTTTTTTTCCAAGACGTTCTGGGGGAAGCTCTGTTACGGGCTTATGCTTCAATATTTCTGCATGAAAAAATTACACAACATTGTCAAGAGTATGCTCAATAATGTACAAAAGGTTCGAATAAAATTGTTCAATCCATATTTGAGAAGAAAAATCGCAAAAAAAGTGTTTTTTTTACGCTGAAACCCTTACCCCTCCTTTAATAATTCGTTTTTGTTTTTCTACGAAAACGAAGCTCGATCTGTGATGACGCGAGAAAAGGTGAAAATTGTAAATTGCATGTTGCGTTACTTTCGAGGATATAGCTTCCTCCGCCGAGGAAGTTAATTGGGAATAAAACTTCCTCATAGAGGGATTTGCGAATTTTCGAAAATGATGAGGAGCAATACGCAATTTTCTATTTGCACGTTTTTCTTTTAACTTCGTTCCACATTCCTCAAATTTATCGGTCGATTAGAATCATGGCTCACCGTCTTGTAGATATTTGTGTCTTATCGTGTACGGCGACGGTCGGCACGAATTTTTGTGACTTCCGGGCGACATTGTACACGAGGAATTCGTGAGGTTGTTCGATGAATTTTGTACCTGACTCTGTGCAACCGCGAGAGCCGATGGCGAACCGCTGTACTCGTAGCTCATCGACGGTTGAGGAAGAAACCAAGCGCTCGTATCTGCGTTTTATTAAGATATAATTTTTCAAAATCGCTATCGATAAAGGGAACAATATTAAAGGCTAGAGAGATTAATATCATTTGATTTTTATGATTGAAAAAAAAAACTGTATATTTTACATTGAGGATAAGACTGTTGGTCGGTTGGTCTCTCTTTCGCGTCGAGAAACGCCTTTGCGAATGGATTATACTTGATCTTCAGACTCGTTACTTCTTCGTTCTGATAAGCCGTCACAGCTATGAACTGTGTTTCCGGAAATCTGTATGTGAGAACCTGTCGAATGGCTTTAAACGTGAAAATTCATACGCTCAAAAGGCAAAAACCAATGAAAATTCATATAAAGAAACATTTTTTAATTTGGTGGAAAAAAAAACGAACCGTCCTCACGAGAATGGGAGTATCTCGTTAATGGGAAGAAATTTGAAAGAAAAGAAAAAAACATTAAATATATCTCACCGTTCTCTGTTCCTCGGCTCCGACACGGACTAGATGAACACGAGGCTCGTACTTGTGCAACGAATTTAACATTATTTGACCATTACCGTTTGACTTATTCGTAAGTTTAACTTTGGCGAATGAGACCGCCTCTTTCATCCAATGTGCGCCGAAATTTGGACTCTCGGGATGTATATAAATGGGATTAGGTGGCGCAACTTCGGCCTTACCACCTGGTACCCATTCGCCATTTACGTATTTCCATCTTCGATTGAAAAATACAGTAAAATTGAGTAAAGAAGAAAAGAAGTTTTTGCAACGGAACAGATCGGAAAAATGTGCAATTGATTTACCTGTGAGGATCAATTTGTACGAATTCGAGAAGCAACGTGTACATCGCCGCCGGCTCGAGACCTCTCGCCACGACTTTGACAACGGGAAACATTCGTCTGAAAGGAAACGCGAATAATGCGGATGTAAAGAAGAAAAATATAAATGTTCGTAAATTCGCACGATTTCGGAGTTTCGCGTTTTGATTTCGGAGCAGGAAGATTATTTATTTCTCTTTTGAATGTTCGATGAAAATTCTATAAATACAAATACCGCGAGACAATATGAATTTAAAAATGGGCAAATCATTTTTTAAACTCACAAGACGAGAATATATTTTTCATTCGTAAAACGATATGATTAACAGTTTCAAACTTTAGTATTAGCATTTATGATGCTTTTTTTTTCTTTTGAATCCTCGATATTTGATCATTGAGTTTTTTTTCATCCGAATCATCGAAATTAATTGAACATAAATTCTTCTAACGCCGAATAGAAACATAAAATTTCTCGGACCTTCCAACATTTAGTAACTTTATTTCTATTCATTAAGGTAGTAGTCTGGTAACTTGGGTTCAAAAAATCGAAAAATTTTTTTTTGCTTAATTTGAAAGTACAATGTCTTGAGAGTATACTGTGAAAATTTCAGTTCGAAATACTTCCGGAGTTATAATGAGTTTCCGAGAGCGCCTCGAAGTTTTTCTCAAAACAGTGTTTTTCTGGTGAGCCCGGGTCCTAACTTTTTTTCTACCGAACCGATTGCTTTCAAATTTTAACAGGCTACTCTACACACTTATAGTTCTCGTCGGAACTACCGAGAAATTTGTTCACCCCTAACTTTTTATTTTACAACCCCTTCTTTGCTAAAATAAAAGGACTTTTTTTTTCCAAAGTCCGCCATTTTGTTATTTATCCATGAAATTTAACTTCAGTAGTTCCGACCAGAATGACATGTCTATAGATTAAGAATTATCAAGAATTTTTGATTTCAGATAACATCAAGAGCCAAAATCACCGGGGCCACCCACGCGCTTTTTTTTCGAGGTGTCAACTTCGATCAATAATAATAATAATAATAAACTATTAAATTTTTTCAACAAATTTTTTTTTTGTATCTTTAATATGTAAATAAAAACATCCTAAATATCCAAAACGATTCATTTTTATTTTCCTACAAAAAAACGCCTCCCAAAAAAGACATGAAAATCGGCTTAAGTTACCAGACTACTACCTTGATTGGACTTAAATTTTATCAATTCATTGGTTAATTAGAACTTCAATTTTTTACAATGAAATAGTCGTAGCGAACATCTTTAAACTTCATCAATGTAAAATATAGTTTTTTTTAACTAAAACAAAGTAAAAAATATTTGTTAAATTCCTGTTTTTATCATCGAAGCCGTGTTTCGTGATTTTTCTTTAAATCTTTCTGCTTAATCAACAATTCTCGTACGTGTGCTCGCTCGCAGTAGTACTCGCAATTAACAGTTATCGTTAATAACATCATGAGAATTATTGTATCGGTAATCGTGACTCTTCATGTCACGATCGTTAATTATTTGCCTAATTGGAGTGCTGATTATTCTCCAAGAACTGTACAGCACAAGGGAGAATCAATGAAAATTTAAAGACATGAAAATTAAAAAACAAAAAAGAAGAAAAATGAAGAATCGAAACATTAAGAGGACTACATATACAAATAAATTAACAAAAAAAGAGAAAAGGATGCAATGATTTAAAAAAATTGTAGCACTACTCGATGAACGAAATATGAGTGTTTAACACACACAAATACACACACACACACACCTTCCATTTTTCGTAACTATCATCTCGTTCGTGATGCACTGAAATCTCGTCCACAATTCACGATCCTCGAGTGACAGAGACAGTGTCTGATTCGAATTGCCGCATTGTTGAACATTATTCAAACGTTCATGATGTCGTTCGGCCCGATCGTCGTGATCGCGCTCATTCTCGCAACAATTTCCGGTTGAACGCGACGGACTGTCGAGTTCCGTCGCCGAGGACGTTACCGTCGACTGCATCGTCTACCCCTTTTTGTTTTTCATTTCAAGACAAATCATTTTAATTTTTACACTCTTTCAGAATAACTTGCTGTTTAGCTCAATATTTCTTCTCGCGCCAATACAATCATGGAAGAAATTTTGCAAAGAAAACGAAAAGAAAATAGTGAAACATTCGAGGCATAAATGGCGCTCGATAATGCGTCGCAGAATTTTTCCCACGAAACAATGATCAATTTTTGAATTATGCAATTAAATTTTTTTTTCTTCCCTAATACACATGAAAAATGTTATTCTCCGTTTATATTCAAACTAACCGAGGATTTCCGTTTTCATTATATCGACGAATTTAAAAAATAAATAAACGAATTCGTGGTTTTTATTGATAGAAGTTTGAAATTGTAATAAAAATTATTTTACAAAATGATAAATAAATCTTCTCACGTAATTCAACTATAAAAAAAGACATTTTTCCCGGCAAAACATCTTCGATAATTCGTGATTGTCTCCAGAGCGTTTATCAAAATATAAAAATCACGAACATCTCTTTTTTCTTCGATTACAATTTCAGCAACCGTACACAAAACCATTAATACACAAATTGAATCGTGTGACAATGGACCCACGTCGAAATTGTAATCGTAAAAAAATTCGTAATTGAATTAAAAATAAAATGTAATTGAATATTAAATATAGGCGAAGAATATAAAATTTGTCCATTTATGTTATTCGTCATTGAGGTTCTTTATTCTCGTTCCCGTCGTCGCACATCAGTCAATCACTTCTCGATTATCACTTGACTAAACAAAAGTACATTATAATTATTAAACTCGCACAAAGTGAACGCACACTGAAACGACGACGACGAGAAGAAGAAGAAGAAAAGACGAGCATAGAAGAATGACTCATAGATTCAACGATTACCAAGATATATTTCCTGAGGTATAATCGAATTACACACTCACTCGCGTATTCACCGGTGCAAATGGAAGTTGGTAACTCGCGCGTGATAAGTAAGAAAAAAAACGAGAAAAAAAAAACAACCCGAACGAGGAAAAAAAAAAACCATACAAGCAGAAATATCATCGGATTTTAGATCGTTGTTCGGTGTATCTCGCTCGAGGATATGCACTTGTAACACTTGGGCGCGATATTTCACACTAGACGGTGAACTATCGACGAGGCGCACTCCTCACTCAACGGTCCACTTCTTCTTTCAGCCCGGTACCCACCTTCTTGTTCTTCGCTCGTTCGACGGAAGAACAAGAAAGAGAAGACATTTAAAAGCAAAAAAGGAAGAAGAAGAGGAAAGAACGAAAACCTCCTCCCTCGAGTTTGCTCCTTGAAAAAAAAAAAAAAAAAAAAAAGAAAGAAAGAAAGAAAAAAAGAAGAAGCATCAACCATGCAGAGAATTCTCTCGTCGGGTCGCGTATGAAGCAAACGAGCGTCAATTAGAATTCATTAGGAACGTTTGGGCGAAGCCAACATGGCCTCTACCCAATCCCTCGTGGATTGGACGTTTATTTCGCGTTTTGTTGCTCTCACCACGAGCCCATTGGACACGTTTAATGTTTTAACAAGCTTAAACACTCGAGACACGCCTTTTTTTTTTTACGATACGTTTGCCAATCATCCATCGCCGTGCTTTCGGTTACCGATATATACATCCGAGGGAAAGAGAAGAAATGCGATGACGAAGAAAGGAGAAAAGAAGAAGAAAAAAAAGAAGAAGAGAGGGAAGAATTAGTTGGCTCATTCGGTGAACGCCCATAGAGATTTTGTTCCCTTTTTTTTTCTTTCTTCTCTTCACCTGTATAACGATAAAATAGAAGGTGGGCGTTTGTTCCCGCGTGGCCTCCGCTATCATTCCAACATCTACGAATTATTTTTCTCTTTTCTTCCTCTCGCGTTATAGCGCGACTAATTTTTGTTTATCGCGAAAGACCGCTTCTCTCTATCTTCCTTCCTCCTCCACGGTCGAATTTATTCGTTAGTTTCTATTTCCCGATGTCGGATATATTCACGAGAGTTACGTCGACGATAGAGAGCGAGACGCGTCACGAGTTTTAAGTGTTTTCTCTTCCTTTTTTTATTGTGCCATTGCGTACAAACGAAATTACCAAAAATTCGACGTTGAGCATACAATGCGTAATATCAACGATCTAAGTGTTTTTTTTTTTTCTGCATTTGTGACATTTATGTGCGAAATTTTGGATGACCATTTTGCAAATATTGTGTATGTCGCGTTGAAGTTCCGAGAGGGTAAACGCCACTCTTGAAATTTATAAAAATGAAAAAAAAAATAAAACAATTGACTCAACGATTGTCATTTTTCGTTCATTGCCTCGAAGATAGCGATAAAAAAAAAAAGGATTTTCGCTTTTAAAGGGTTGGGTGGAATTAATCCTTTTAAATAACAAAATCCTCAATGCAAATTGACTGAATTTCATTGGCATACAAGACAGTTTAGAGGAAGAGAAGAAGAATAAAAAGGGATTCTAACAATTTTCGATTGTGTGAATGCAGAAAAAACTCGCGTCTAATGTTTCATTTGCTACGATAGTGGATTACAAGAGTGAGTAAACAAAAAAAAGAAAACAAACGCTATAAAAATTCGTTTTATTTCGATGATTCACGTATGGAACGAAGATTCATTTGTGTCGACAAACATTTCTCGAGTATAAATAAAAATTTGTTTGACTAACAATGTGGAGATTAAAACTTTCGAAAAGTTTTGCTTCGTTTAAAATTTATTAATCGCTAATGAAATTTGACTCGAGAGAATCGTGAATATCACGAGCGACAGACGTTTCGTAAATGGTTACTTAAAAAACGAAAAAAAAAAATGAAGAAACGTAATGAGAAAAATCAACAAAGTGCACGGGCGCAGAGAATTGGCTGGCGCGTAACATCTATATAGCATATTATATACGAAATGTTTGACCAGGGCCACGAGCTTGTTTGCGATCTTTTTCTTATTTTTTTTTCTTTCCCGTTTCGTCTCTATGGTTTCTGTATAGGTATGTAATATACTCGATAGGCGAGGGTGTTATTTGCTCTTGTAATTTCACGAAAATTTCGAAACTTCAGTTGTTCATGATCTTTTCATATATTATTACTGTACCAGTGTATATATTAGGGTGGGTCAAATAAAATGACTAATATTTTTTTTTTCCTCGATATAATGAGAAACGTATTGTTTGGCATCTCAAAAAAACCCTCTGGAAGTATAAGCCCTTCATATTTAAATTAAGAGGTCTCTCATCGCGAATTTTCATTTCCCATTTTAAATAACATGGAAACATTTTTTTTTTAACTTTGGAATTTTATTAAACTTAAGGGGGGAAATAGGGTTAGGACAGCGTTTTCTCAATGATTTTCATGAATTTTTTTATAGTATAAAAAATGAATATAATTTCTTGAAACTTTGAGAATATTTTAGACATATATTTAAGTATATACTATAAAATTTTTGAAGAATTTCCTTGAAAAACACCGACGATACTAGCGACCCCATATTGCAGGTCACAATCAGACTCAGCATTTTGCGTACATTCTGGAAGCCGCAATTTTCATCTGAAATCAAACGAGGTTGGAATTTACTTTTATCATATGTCTCTTTTCTATAGGAACCTAAATGCTATCAAAAAAATAGAAAATTGAATTTTTTACAGGGGTCAAAACAAAAAAGCATGATTTTTTGCCATTTTTTACAACTTTATTTGCAAAAAAAATTTATTTAAAATAATGATAATATTCCGATTTTAGGTTCATATAGAGCGCAATACTATGAAGAAAGTAACTGCCAATTTTCAAAATGATCGGTTGAAAACTTTTCAAACTAGAGTGTACGCAAGTGCAAAAAAAGTCGTTTTCAGAAAAACGCGTTTGAAAAATAGCAAAATGCTGAGTCTGATTGTGACCTGCAATATGGGGTCGCTAATATCGTCGGTGTTTTTCAAGGAAATTCTTCAAAAATTTTATAGTATAGACTTAAATATACGTATAAAATATTCTCAAAGTTTCAATGAATTATATTAATTTTTTATACTATAAAAAAATTCATGAAAATCATTGAGAAAACGCTGTCCTAACCCTATTTGCCCCCTTAATGACTTATAACAATAGAACGAGTCGGAATTTTCATTTAAAATTTTGGGAACATATTTTTCAATAGTTTTACTAACAATTTATGAAATAAAAAAAAATCGATTTTTTGAACCGTCTAACCCTATTTCCCCCCTTAAATCGTTGATGTTAGGAGAGTCTTTTAGCTCATTTTTGTAGACCATGTGATGCTCTGCAAAAAAGCTCTCTTGTGTCTAATCGATAAAAGTAACCGTACAAAAAATAATCGGTGATAATTAGCTCTGGGTTCTATTTATCTCGTTTATTAGTACGTAAATTTCAAATTTTAAAAAATTTTCGTTATCAATATGAATAAATATACAACTAATATATACTACTAATATATTACTAATATACTAATATACTACTAATATATTACTAATTGTTTTCAAACAAATATGAGAGAATCCAGAGCTAATTCTCACCGATTATTTTTCGTACGGTTACTTTTATCGATTGGACACAGGAGAGCTTTTTTGTAGAGCATCAAATGTTCTACAAAAATGTGCTAAAATACTCTCGTAACATCAACGGTTTAAGTCTAATAAAATTCCAACGTTTAACAAAAAAATTTTCCATGTTACTTAAATGGGAAATGAAAATTCGCGATGAGGGACCCCTTAATTTAAATATGAAGGGCTCATACTTGCAGAGGGTTTTTTTGAGATGCCAAACAATACATTTTTCATTATATCGAGGAAAAAAAAAATTAGTAATTTTATTTGACCCACCCTAGTATATATATATATGGTCATTCACATACGTGAATATTTGAGATAAAACTAAAAGAATGCGTTAAATTGCAATTCCGAGTATTTCGAGAGATGGCGAATTGAAGAGCGTGGAGAACGCTCTGAAAGAGAATTCGTTCATTTTTATTGTACAGGGAAAAAATACATTATAATTCATTTTCGTCAATTCCACGAACTCTTTTGAAAACGACGAGAAAGACAAAAAAATGGCGTAATCCACGAGATTTAACTCTTAAGGCCTTATATACGCGATTCCGCCGATTTTCGAAGGTACTTTTTTAGACGTGGTTAAAAAAAAATGACGCATATATTGACAATATTTTTTCTACAAATCATTTATGCACATGGTTAAGTATAGGTAAAAGAAAAATCAGAAATTTTAACAAATAGCCGGAGATATAACATAAAGCAATGTATTTTTTTTGCGCGCGCGTTGATGGTGAAAGTTCTCGGCATCGATGTGGGTGTCTGAAAAAAAAATGAACATATTTACAATTGCATAATGAATGTATCTTTCGTGTGAACCAACAATATTATTAAAAAAAAATTATTATAATAAAAATTCGAAAGTTAAACATTTTTTTACTCAATTTCCTGACGGTATTTTATTTTTTATATTTTTTTGTGTCACTGAAATTTTTGTTTCTGTGGTTCACACGATAGGTGATGACACTAAGAATATGTTGTAAAAATTTCAAAGCGATCTCAACCTTCGTTCGAGAGTTAGAACTTTCACAAGGTACAAAAAAGTAAATCGTGGAAAAATGGTTTTGAAGTTGGCGGTCGGACGCGCCGCGCGGTATCTATTATAAATGTAATCTTACCTTATTTGATAGCAATTTTTGGAATTTTGTCAATTCTGTAAAGCTTAAAATATTTCTAACCGTTCGGGCTAATAGAATCAAAAATAAATAAATAAATTAACATTTTTTGAAATTTTTCGCGTTTATAAGGCCTTAAAGTAATGGGGGATTTACGTGTTTTTCTTCGCTGGCACAGTAAGATAAAAAATCGACAAAGGATAAGTACGATTCTACCGTATTTCCCTTTGGTGTATCTTTCATTGACACTTTGGCCACGTGTCATTGGAATAATCGTTCAATATATACAAATTATCATTGAAATATTTGTATTAAAAAAAAAAAACTATATACAATACATCGTTTAGTAAAGGAAAGGACGGTTACTCAAATATCGTAACTCTCGTAGTAATGCGATTTACGTCCTTTTGTCCGTTAGAAATCGGTTGTTATCCGCTCGTGCTGCTGCATATATAGTTCGTTGCTGGCATCGAAAAACGTAAATTACACCGAAAAATTGTGTGCGTGGTGGCATACAGAAGGTAGCGCGTAGGACCATAACGGTCATAAAAATTCTTGGGTTAATCAATGTTTAATGTTACCCGGCGTTTTCTTCTTTGGGATTTTTACAACACCTGACGCACCACCGCTGTCCGATCTCGGAGTATGAGGGTTGATGCTCCTGCGGTTGCTCGAACACTGCCGCCGGTTTTTTCTTCTCTTTTTTCTTCCACTCTCTCTCTCTCTCTCTCTCTGTCTCTTTCTCTCGCAGCTCTATCGCTTTTACTAAAATACTAAATATAGTTATAATGTAATCGGGGGAGGTGGACGAACCGAAGACAGTGGGGATTTATATTATTATATTTGAGGGATGCCGACGAGTCGGTATACACAGAGGAGAGGAATAAAAAAAAAAAAGAAGAAAAAACAAGATACGTACCGAAGCGCACGTCCCGGTGAAAAAAAAAACTTTATTAGTTGCGTAGAAAGAAGCGAGGAAGAAAAAAATAATAATCTCGCGTTCGACACACGTTCCCACTTTGTTTTCTCCATTAACGAAAATCATTGACAAGCATATTGTAACAGGAAATAAATAGAACGGTATAAAGTGACTGCAAAATGATAATAATACATACGATTACATATATCAACGATTTAACTGTGTATAAGTATGTGCTTGCGCGTGTGTGTATGTTTTTTTTTTAAATAAAGGACGAAACAAACGATAAACGAAATAAACAATTTTTTCAATCTCTGACTTTCCTGGGCGTTGTCGATACTTCTTTGATCGGTGAGTAATCCGTTCGAATCGTTCGCGAAGTCAAATTTTCCGGTTCCATGGACTCTTCGTCGATGTATCTCGCGCTAGTTTCTCGTAAATTACGTTGATTGCGATTTTCGCCGGTTACATAATTGACACTACCGGCGCTCGAGCTGCTGCAATTACTCTCGCTGTATTCGTGACGTTCGTCGTTATCGCGACTACCCAATAGAGTGCATTTTTTGTCGCGTAGCAAAAAAGTCCCGCCCGGTTGTTCAACGAGTATCGTTTGAATGTCTTTCGACATTTTGTTGTCAGCGTGATGACTGTCTTGCTGTTTCAGACGATGATAGTCGAGAAAAGCGGCGAAACTCTGGAATTTAATGACATTCGAAATATCTATATTGAAATTTTCATACTGTCGTATTACTGAAAATGTGTAATAAAGAATTTTGTGCATTGGAATCGAAAAAAAAACGTTCTCGATATCTTCCAAGTAACAATTCTCATTAAAATCGATTAATTTGCCATTTTGAATTTATACATTTTTACATTAAGCTCGAAATTAGCGTTCATAGAAACCGTCCAAGTAACAATTTTCATGAAAATCGTGAAATGAATTCATGAATTTATAAATTTTAACATTAAACTCCAAATGAGTGATCTAAAAAAATATCCGATTATCGATTATTTCGAAAAATACAATGATTTCATGTTTTTCCGTTAGAGAAATGTAATTTACCATTTGGAATTTTTTTATTCCAATCTAGAGCTCGAAATCAATTTGAAAAAGTCCCAAGTACCTTTTTTTATCGATCATGCCACGGATTCTAGCATTGTTAAGGTAGTAGTCTGGTAACTTAAGCCGATTTTCATGTCTTTTTTGGAGGGTGTTTTTTTGTAGGAAAATAGAAATGAATCGTTTTGGATATTTAGGATGTTTTTATTTACATATTAAAGATACAAAAAAAAATTTTGTTGAAAAAATGTAATAGTTTATTATTGTTATTATTATTGATCGAAGTTGACACCTCGAAAAAAAGCGGGTGGGTGGCCCCGGTGATTTTGGCTCTTGATGTTATCTGAAATAAAAAATTCTTGATAATTCTTAATCTATAGACATGTCATTCTGGTCGGAACTACTGAACTTAAATTTCATGGATAAATAACAAAATGGCGGACTTTGGAAAAAACATTTTTTTTTCCAAAATTCGCCATTTTGTTATTTATCCATGAAATTTAACTTCAGTAGTTCCGACCTGATCTGAAATAAAAAATTCTCGATAATTCTTAATCTATAGACGTGTCATTCTGGTCGGAACTACTGAAGTTCAATTTCATGAATAAATAACAAAATGGCGGACTTTGGAAAAAAAAGTTTTTTTCCAAAGTCCGCCATTTTGTTGTTTATCCATGAAATTTAACTTCAGTAGTTTCGACCAGAATGACATGTCTATAGATAAAGAATTATCAAGAATTTTTTATATCAGATAACATCAAGAGCCAAAATCACGGGGGCCACCCACGCGCTTTTTTTTTCGAAGTGCCAACTTCGATCAACAATAATAATAATAATAAACTATTACATTTTTTCAAAAAATTTTTTTTTTCTATCTTTAATATGTAAATGAAAACATCCTAAATATCCAAAACGATTCATTTTTATTTTCTTACAAAAAAACGCCCTCCAAAAAAGACATGAAAATCGGCTTAAGTTACCAGACTACTACCTTAATTGTTTGGAAGGTTCGTCAATATGAGTCGTTGAATTTTGTAAAAGGAAAAAAAAAAGGATAAATAATTTTTTTTCGACCTGATCTGAAATAAAAAATTCTTGATAATTCTTAATCTATAGACGTGTCATTCTGGTCGGAACTACTGAAGTTCAATTTCATGAATAAATAACAAAATGGCGGACTTTGGAAAAAAAAGTTTTTTTCCAAAGTCCGCCATTTTGTTGTTTATCCATGAAATTTAACTTCAGTAGTTTCGACCAGAATGACATGTCTATAGATAAAGAATTATCAAGAATTTTTTATATCAGATAACATCAAGAGCCAAAATCACGGGGGCCACCCACGCGCTTTTTTTTTCGATGTGCCAACTTCGATCAACAATAATAATAATAATAAACTATTACATTTTTTCAAAAAATTTTTTTTTTCTATCTTTAATATGTAAATGAAAACATCCTAAATATCCAAAACGATTCATTTTTATTTTCTTACAAAAAAACGCCCTCCAAAAAAGACATGAAAATCGGCTTAAGTTACCAGACTACTACCTTAATTGTTTGGAAGGTTCGTCAATGTGAGTCGTTGAATTTTGTAAAAGGAAAAAAAAAGGATAAATAATTTTTTTTCGACCTGATCTGAAATAAAAAATTCTTGATAATTCTTAATCTATAGACGTGTCATTCTGGTCGGAACTACTGAAGTTCAATTTCATTAATAAATAACAAAATGGCGGACTTTGGAAAAAAAAGTTTTTTTCCAAAGTCCGCCATTTTGTTGTTTATCCATGAAATTTAACTTCAGTAGTTTCGACCAGAATGACATGTCTATAGATAAAGAATTATCAAGAATTTTTTATATCAGATAACATCAAGAGCCAAAATCACGGGGGCCACCCACGCGCTTTTTTTTTCGAAGTGCCAACTTCGATCGACAATAATAATAATAATAAACTATTACATTTTTTCAAAAAAATTTTTTTTCTATCTTTAATATGTAAATGAAAACATCCTAAATATCCAAAACGATTCATTTTTATTTTCTTACAAAAAAACGCCCTCCAAAAAAGACATGAAAATCGGCTTAAGTTACCAGACTACTACCTTAATTGTTTGGAAGGTTCGTCAATGTGAGACGTTGAATTTTGTAAAAGGAAAAAAAAAAGGATAAATAATTTTTTTTCGACCTGATCTGAAATAAAAAATTCTTGATAATTCTTAATCTATAGACATGTCATTCTGGTCGGAACTACTGAAGTTAAATTTCATGAATAAATAACAAAATGGCGGACTTTGGAAACAAAAGTTTTTTTCCAAAGTCCGCCATTTTGTTATTTATCCATGAAATTTAACTTCAGTAGTTTCGACCAGAATGACATGTCTATAGATAAAGAATTATCAAGAATTTTTTATATCAGATAACATCAAGAGCCAAAATCACGGGGGCCACCCACGCGCTTTTTTTTTCGAGGTGCCAACTTCGATCAACAATAATAATAATAATAAACTATTACATTTTTAAAAAAAAATATTTTTTTCTATCTTTAATATGTAAATGAAAACATTCTAAATATCCAAAACGATTCATTTTTATTTTCTTACAAAAAAACGCCCTCCAAAAAAGACATGAGAATCGGCTTAAGTTACCAGACTACTACCTTAATTGTTTGGAAGGTTCGTCAATGTGAGACGTTGAATTTTGTAAAAGGAAAAAAAAAAGGATGAATAATTTTTTTCAAACAAGCAAAACTCACCGTGGTACTGTCGTTCAAACCGGAAGAACTGGTATGTGCGGGAAGGGGAGCGATCCAATAACAATCGTCGGGTGAAATTTGATGAAAAATTTCCTCCTCCGTGGCCGATTGCGGCGAAACCATTGAATTACCGGGACATATGCCGATTTGGGATTTCGGGGAGAACGGGAATAACGAAGCCGATAGGAAACCATCGGGTATCAACTATACATGATTGGGAGAAATTAATACGTAATACTCTAATAAAGAACAATGATTTTCTTCTTTTTTATTCGATATTTTTATATATTATATATATATAAACGTTTATTCTCCGTGTCTGTGCTCTTTTTTCCTACCCCCGTCGTCACTTTGCCAAGCGATCGTCTCGTCATTACGTTCGATTCGCGATCGAAAAAACTCCAATCGCACAATACACGTGCGATTATCTTTTTTTTTTTTTCCCTCACGTGTCCATATAATGTGTCTACTTCAAGCTCAGGACGAATAGAGAGTTTCGTGTAGGATATCCTTGTTTTTTTTTCTTAATTCCATTTTAATTCTCTCTGTTTGTCGTCGATTACGTCAGAATTTGGAAGAATGTGGAAGCGACCTTTAATTTCTAATTCTTAAACGTTATTTGTATTTTTATATATTATGCATGGGATGAGAAGAAAAAAAAAAAAGACAATTGTTGCTAGACCCAATTCGTCCTGAACTATGTAGTAACATACTAATGGTGTATATGTATATATATATCACCTGTACATCGTTCACTTCGAAGTATTATTAGATTTCACACCGGTTGAATATTTAACGATAAATCGGCGATAGCACAAATTCGTTCATTCACCGTTTGTAAACTATAGGTCCTTAATACGCATAGTGCCTGCCCTACGGTTGTACATCGTTAGATGAGACTTTGGTAAATTCGCGCCTCTGTGTTTTTTTTTTCTCTCCTTGTCGACGATTGTTTTTACAACGCGATTATCATCTTTCTTCTCGTTCGATACGAGACATCACGAATTCGGAGATTCGTCGATCGAAAGTCGGGCTTCCGCGGATAATAACGAGGAGTTGTTTATTTTGTCTAGTATTTAATTTGTTTCGTGTTTTTTCTTTTTCAATATATTTTGTTTTGTATATATTTTTTTTTTTTTTGGTATTAGGAAAAATTAACTAGTACGATATAGATTTTTTTTTATTATACTCTCTTTTACGAGCGATTGCCCCTCCCAATATTTTTTCGTCGCGAGCGAGGCGATTCTCCGTTCTTATATATTTTTTTTTTTTTGCCAGATGCACCACAAGTACGGAATATTCAGTCGTTTTATATACGCACACCTGCCTTAGACACACAACCGTTATTTATTTGGCATATTTTTTTTTATTTCGTCAATTTCTTTTTTACATTTATTTGGGATTGCCCCATATTCCGCTTTTTTTTTTTAATTATATGTTTTCATCACCCACGCGCGTTTTTATAGCTCATATAAAGTGCCGTTCCGCGAGTCGACAATTTATTCAGCTCTCCGGTTCACCTTATAACACGAGCAATAATCGCTCAGCTCTCTATCTCTCTCTCTCGCTTTCTGTCGTGAAGCACATTTCGTCGAAAGCTCTAATAACGTTTTTTTGTTTGTTGTTTCCAAAAATTGTGAACACGAGACTTTTACACGAGAATTCGGGAATAGAGTAGCAAACAAATGCTAATTCGACGACAATTACTTTTTTTTTTTAAATTATTTTTAATCGCAATTGTATTTTTTTTTTAAACAATATATTACGCTTTTTTGTTTCATCTCCCATTACGATATTTCATGACTAACAATATAATATATTTATTTTAATTTACTCTTTGGTTCAGCATCCTCCGACAAAAGGAATGTCATTTAAAAATTATCTTCCGAAACAATGGGAGAGGCGATAAAAATGATCTATAAAAAAAAGTCTCCAATCCTGAAACTTCTCATTCATTTTGATTCCATTGTTGATTTTGACTATCGACCGAGGGGCTTCGCGAGTGTCTGTATCGATTTGGCCGAAATATTTTGTTTCCTACGTGACGTTGTGTTTGATTTTTATTAATTTTTTTCCGTTTTTAATCAGAGCTGAAGACGATATTGCGGTATGAAGTTGCGATACTGTATTTGAAGATTAAAATTTTATGAAATTACTTTTAGAAACATTCGTTCGGATTATTTCGTTAATATTTCCTTTCGACATTGCTGTTTTAATGTGTGAAATGCAAAACTGATAGTATTAATGTGAAAATATGATTAATAATTCCTGCAATTCGCCATTTTTTTTAATCTCAATTTGTACAATTGTAATTCCATCATTATGACATTCGTAACTATTCAAAAGAAATGTTCGCGAAGGTAGAAGAGTCGATTTGAAAATATTTGAGAAATAATAAAACGATGAATTCTTGAAGTAATACAAATTTCAAAATCCTCTCGTGGATCACGTAAAATTGATTAATTTTATAGATGCTGATGGATAGAGATGAGCATGGGCAATGTTTTTTTTGTTTTTTTGTTTTGAATTCACGTTCGGATTTTTCTATTTCCTACGAGTTCTCTTCTATATATAAACGCATTCGAACGAGATTCAGATCGGATTAACTAATAATCGTATATGTAGTATATAATATATGTATAGTTACTAGATTCTTTAGCCCTCCCGCTATATCGATATCACTATCAGTCGTCGTTACAAATTCACGGCTCTTTTGATGTCCGCTAAAGATTATATCGATAATGGCTTTCGAATAACATTTTTTTTTCTTTTTTCGTTCTCAAAAAAGAGCACAATATACTCAAGAACATTAATTCCTTTCATTTTTTTTTGTTATTACACCCCGGCATTTTTTTCTACATCATCAGCCTGTGTGACGGAGAGCCGATATAATTTTGATTATATAGACACTGCTATTAAAATTTGCTGCAACTCGCTGATATTACAACGTGTACATTCTAATCTATGGAAGATCGTATTATCTCCTTTTGGAAATGAGAAAACATTATTTTTCTCGATTTGCCATTCAAGGACAGGGGAGGAGACTTCGCGATAAAAAATTGGAAAAAAATGGTGTTTTAGTATCCGTATTTTGCAAAAAAAAAAATCTCATCGAAAATCCCAGTCGAAAGATTCTTCAAAATAATTTTTTGGTAATGTCAAAACGTATTCAGATTGGTATAAAAAAAATGTAAGTGTTTTATTTTTAAAATATTTGTTTTATTTTGAAAAAAAAAATGCATTCTCTCTTGTAATATTTTAGATTCGAATTCGAACATTTGTTTAGATGATCGTAGAAACATTTTTAATAACCGCTCGTTTGGAATTTTCGTTACGATTTTATTTTCTCGACAATTTGAAACAGAGATCGCGAAGCCGCCTCCTTAAGCACGACTCTTTGGACAATAGACGGTCCTTCATATTTCGTATTTTTCATTTCTTTACAGATAAAACATTTGATTAACGATAGATTTGACCGTAGAATATATTATACAATGAGAAGTGCACACGGAATATTCGATCCAAAGAATTTCGAGGAGTTCTGGACATATTCACTCGTTCGGTAATATACATCACGAATGCCGCGAGTTGATAAAAATTGGCCGACGAAAATTCTCTGAGGGGGGGCGGGATTTCGTTCCTACGATAAAAAGTCTGTGCAGAACGGACGATGAATTTTTCTTATCTTTTTTTTGTCTTTATTAGTTCTCTGCTGTTTTTTTTTCTTCTAATATCATTAATGTAACCACATTAGTATCTCGAAAAAACATCACAACGCGTTGTACTTTTGAGCTGAAATATTTTTTGGAATAAAAGATGATATGCCGTGAGAGTTTTCTTTTTGGGGTTGTTTTTTTTTTGGATGGTCGAACGTGCTACAAAATTCGTCTCTACAGTAAATTCGATTAAACTCGCGCGATGCATCGATCGTACAATATACTTGATCCGATTATCCGTGGGCGCGAGTAATTTTTATGATAAAATTCGTACTTTCGTGTTAAATATGTTACAGTTGATTATTTTGGCAATAAGCAAACGTTGGATTTCGCATCATTCGATGCATGATTTCTCCAACACGAATAAAAGTGCATTGAAAAAGAAAACAACATGGAAAAATCATTAATTATTAATTATTATCTTGAAAAATACCACAATTCGTTCGCGAACTCGTGACACTCTATGTGGGTATATTAGGACAATTCAAACGTGCGTTTTTTTTTCATATTATTTAGGTGTTCATAAAGGTTCTTGTTGTTTGTGAAAATTGAAGAAATCTTGCGAGAGGAGAGAGGCCTTAAATTTTCGGAAAATCGTTGTAAAAAAAGGGAACACATTTTTCTTAGAACGATTTTCCAAAAATAGCTGTTTTCATGAATTTGACAATGCAAATATCGAGCTGTTAATGAATGTTTGTGTTGTTTCATAGATAATTTTGACATTTGGGGTCAAACAGGGGTTTGAGAAATTTTTTTTTTTCACTACCACCTCATTGTTGTTAAATATTTTCAAATTCGATTTTTGTTGCCTCATCGAAAAATGCATAATTTTTCCATTCATAATGTAAGAAAAATTAAAAATTTTTTCGATTTTTGACATCAGTGAAACAGTAGAAAAAAAAATGTCAGAACTTCGTTTAAACCAACGTGTGTATACTCTTGCGAGACAATATTGATGAGCAGCTCGATAGTTGTACTGTAATATTCGCGAAAATGGGCATTTTTTAAATTTCCAAGATCGAGCAAGAACATCGTAAAAAAAAAACTTTTCCGAAGTTTCTGAAAAAGTTTCGCAGGAATTTTTAGTTTTTCACAGGATACAACAATGTCTGTAAGAAACTAAATAATAAAAAAAAGTACAGCTTTGAACGATCCTAGTGTATGGTAGAACGATCGAGTCGGTAGTGCGAGGAAAAACGTAAACGGAAAATAAATAAAAATGTTGGTCCCATTACAAATACAGGATGATGGGTTGTCCAGCGAGAATGTTCGTGAACCAACGTTACACTATCAACTTGTCTTTTTTCATCTTTTTTTATATCTAAAGGAATTTCTTTTATTCGTTCATTTCTCTTTAATGTCGAATCCAGATAGCCGTGCGCTGAAATAATCTTCAGATACGGATCTTTTTGTCTATGCACATAATATTTATGTAATATTGACCTACGATCTACTAAATAATTCATATTCCTATATATATATTTTTTTTGTTTATCACATATTGAATCTTTTGATAATAAATATTAATAACCTATTAACAATAATAAATCGTTAACATATATATTATGTAGAATGCTCCGTTCTGATTATCATATATCTAATATATTATATATATACCTTATGAAAAGCATGCATCTTTCTTTGAAATTTCATTTAAAATGATTTTTTTATAATATTCAATATCTTTGATCCATCATCTACAAGTTTCTTTTTACCTTCAATTTATTATATCGTTATGCTACAATATACCATTCGTTAAATTCACAAATGGATATATCGACCTAATTCATCTACTCGTCGTTCGTTTGATCGTTTGCCCAGTCAACTATACAATTAATCTATTTAAATCTGTCGTGAATAATTGTTGAAAGGATTTTTCACGAATAATCGAGAAATTACGAGATCCTGGAGAAATATACCGTAGAACGGGGAACAACGAGACAGAGGTATATATATATATATATTTATATATATATTAGGGCGATTTTTTTTTTCGACTATTTTTTTTCTCAGTCCCCACCTGAAATTCTGTTGGATATGTCGAAAAACAAATTCCCTGAAAGTTACAGCCCTTAATATTAATTCTAAGTACTTTCCCTTACCGTGAAAAGATTTTCCATCTTAAATACACGTAAATCGATTTTTTTTTTTTTTTTTTCAAAATTCTATAACTCAGCCGCATTTTATGCTATCATATTGTTCTTGGTTTCGATTTACTCAGAATAAAACAATCTAGAAAGGTGCCTATTGCGGCGAAAGTGTAAATTGTACTGATGAGTTGGTACGAGTCACTGAAGTTGATTTTTACCCAAAATTCTAGTTTTTTTGCTGTTATTTCCAAAACAATTAACTTTACGAAAAAAATGTATATGAAAAATTTGTTGGAAATTTAATTTCCTACAAAAAAGAGCCTATTGACCCAATTGCTTTGATTAATTATTCTTGAGATATTGAACTTTAACTTATGAGTAGTAAAAATTGTATACTACTAAAAAAAATTCGACTTACGTGTATTTTAGATGGAAAATCTTTTCACGCGAAGGGAAAGTACTTAGAATTAATATTGAGGGCTGTAACTTTCAGGGAATTTGTTTTTCGACATATCCAACAAACTTTTAGGTGGGGACTGAGAAAAAAAAAATGGTCGAAAAAAAAAATCGCTCTAATATATATATATATATATAGACATCTTGCGCATATTTATACGAGGAGAACGATGAAACAGCTAATCTGCGTTTTTTTTTGTTTGGTAATTTCCTTGGATATATGGGTACATGTGTGTCTGCAAGTGTGATTCACTTCGGTCACTTGAATTATAATGTAATACTTAATATATCCAGTCCATCGAAAGGCACAATTTTGATAACCAATTGAAATTCTTTTTTCCTTCTTCTTCTTCTTCTTTATTTAAATATTAAACTATCTTTAATGATCTTCGATACTCGAAATAATCATTAATCCCTTAACTTGAAAACTTCGAAACCAGAATAATTCGGGCGTGGCCTATGTAAACCCCGTAGCTCTTTCTCACTCTAGCAGACGTTACAATCGACGAAAGCGAACATCAATATGACGTGGTGTATAAGGTGGTATTTATAATATGTATATATATATATATATATACATATGGCATCTAGCAAATCGTTATCTACTTGACGTTCATTTTTTCGTCCGTTTTTTTTTCACCCTCTCTCGTTCCATTGAGGAATCATCGTCTATACAATCAGGTCAATGGAGCACTTTAAAAAATTGTTTGCTCATGTTTTCAGAGTGAAACTGGGCCCGAGTGAAGGTGAGACTTGGACCAACAAGTGCCCACATGATGTAGAAAAGACCCAAGTTTTCGGGGATCAATCCAGAGAAAAATTGTTCGAATTTTGTATACTAATAATTTTAATTAAATGCAATTATCATTTTGTCATTTTCTGGGATTGAAATTACCGGTTTTTTTTTGTCTACACAAAATCTTCTTCAATTTCTTCACGCAATTGAATCGAATTTTTGTTGAATTAAAAAAAATGTAACAAGATTATTCCATGCTTTTTGTCGTCATAATTATCTTTCGGTTAAAAAGTGTTAAGATGTTGCAGTGCACATGGAAAATGTGCGAGAGAAGATTTCCTTTTCGCGAATTATGACAGATTGCATGAGCCGATTGTTTGAGGCTGAAAAATGAAATATGACCGACAGGAAACGATATCAGTGAGTGTTGCTACAAATTATCCGTCGTTTCTTACGAAATTTCGTAATTTCTTCAACCATTCCATTCGCTAGTTTCTCGACCTCACATCGATAATTATTAATTTTATTCGAGTTCAGCCAAAAACTCTTTGGTACAACTACCCCCCGTCAATTAACATCATTTTCACACTTGAAAATTCGAGCGAACCGCTATATATCTTTCAATTTTTCACACGATCACGATATTAATCGGACTGATTAATATCGAATTTTCCTTCAAAATTGTCTATCGTTATGCACGAGCACGATAATCGAAACGAGAACTACAAGAATTCTTCATCGACTAAATCTACCTATCTACCGTTATTGTAATTTCTTTTTCTCTCCATTCTTTCGTTTTTTTTTTTTTTTTCAATAATATTAAATTTCGCTACCTATCGCGCTCACGTATGGACTATGCCAGCGTGGCATCGTTGTGACACCAACAATTGAACTTCCACCCGATGGTCCCGGACTCCTAGCGTCGTTGTAATAATTTCCCCCTAGCGTTGTATTATTGTTGTAGCTCGTTCTATTGATACGATCAACGAGAATATTATTAGTCGCGCCGTCATTAAACACGCCACCCTGAGAATTACAATCGTCCAAATTTCCGTCGCGCCGTTTATTCTGCTGATTACGCGACGACGACGACGATGTTTTTCGTACACGGCGTATCGTTAAATTTTCATTGACGTGATTGACGTTGGTCGACGACGACGAATCATCGAGATCGCTCGTCACGCAAGAATCGACAATGTCGTTCGTGCGATTATTGACAACGTTTGAATTGCATGTATTTCGTGAATTGTTACTCACATTGCCGCCATCGCCGACCATCATGTTCGCGAAATATTCCGATCTTGAGAAACGACCGATTTCCGTTGAACCAAAGGCCTGATGAAAACCGGGCAATGGCTGTTTACTCGAGGCTCCTTTTTTATTATTTTTCTCGATCGGACTCGACGTTCCGTCGTAACGTTGCTGTTCACGTTCGCGATTTTGTAATTGCCCGTGCTGACGAAAATCTTGCGTTCTCGTTTGTTCGCGATCCTGTTCGCGATGCGATTTCAAATCGTTCTCGCGTCTCGCGCGTATCACCATCGATCCAATCGCGTCGTCCCTCGTTACCGACGACGACGAATCGTTCGTTTCCCATCTTGGACCATCCTCGATCGTTTTTTCGGGCTCGTGAAGCTGCGACATGTTCAACGGTGACACGGGACTCGATTGGAGCTTCGCCTGTATACGAGAAATAAGGAAATCATTTTTCTATGTGAAAAAAAAAACACGACTAATTTAATTCTCATTGAGATGTAAATTGGATTTCCTAACTCAAACTTCGAGTGTCTGAGTACTTATGGTAGAATGAAAACGGTGCGTTAAATTGAAATATTCAATTTAACGCACCGCGTTATATTTCGTAACTTAAATCTTTCGTCACATTATATGTACCGTGATTTTGAGATTTAAGATATTTATCTTTTTACGTACAGAATGATTTTGTTGTGAAAAAAAAATAAAAAAAATAACAATTCTAGGACGTACCTGATGTTCCGGTTGCGAGTAATTCGGATGAAGTCTGTGACTGATCTCTATGTGCTTGTTTTGCATATAGGGAATTTGCATTTCGTCGGAAAAGCCACAGTGCTGATTCTGCTGCTGTTCCTGTAGGAAAAGCATGTGCCTTGGTGTTCGATTTACTGTGGCTGAAAAACAAATGTTTCTTGTTTAGTTTTCCTTCGAATTTTTGTACAATCGAAATATCGAGGTTTAACAAAGAAATTGTGCAATCAACAATAGAAGATGACTGTACGGAGAAAAGTTCATTTACTTTTATTAAGTTTGGTTGAATCGTTTAAATGAAAAAAAAAAAAAAAATAGTAAAAGCAGCGATGAAAAGAAAAAAATACTTACATAGTGGCACGGTGCAAAATTGATTCCAGCCTGGGTGTGCATGGGGATTGGTCGATTGCATACCGGGATGCAGAGATCCCATTTTCGTGAGCGCTGCTCCGGCCCTCGAGTGATAAGGCGACGGGCCATTCTGAAGTAAATTCATGTTTGTTTTTCACATTTATTTATATTAATTATAATGAACTGAGGAAATGTACATAAAATAAAATAAAAAAACGTACTTGATAAGGATGCCATTTTTGACCGTCGGAAAATTCGGCAATAACGCAATAATCATTAGTTTCGTGAGACGACGATTGATGTCCCGTTAAATTTCCCGAATTTCCATGACCGGAAAAATCCGTTGGATAACCAGCGTTTGAGGTTGCGGTAAATGGCCCACCTGCGGCGCATTCGGCCTGTTTTCTCAAAGCCTCTTTTGTCTTATCGAACGTTCGGTGTTGCTGTTGCTGGTGCTGGGCCACCGTCATGACCTGAAATCGATAATCTAATATTAAACGAACGCGGTGCCTACGCAAACGTGATGGTCGTAGGTTCCCGATACACTTTGACTTTGAGGGAGAGAATGCCGGGAAAAAGAGCAATGGGTCAGATGAGGCCAGGGCTTTTAACGTTCAGTGTGGATTTTTTTTTTTCAATTGCTCAAATCTCGATGGAAATTTGAGATCATTTAAAAAATTGAATATAAATTAAAAAATAATTACAATTTGTTATCGATTAACGAGGACATTAACGTTTGATTACCTGTGGTGCACCATGTGACCTTAAAATTGGAAAGCAAATGTATTTATGATCAAACGTTTAATTTTTGTTTCTTCATCTTTTTAGATCTTTTCCATGAGCTTAAGATTAAACAAAAAACGATAAATTCATGTGAGGAAGATTGCCAATCGAAAACGCCTTTATGGTTGTTAAAAACTGGATTAAAAAAAATGACCTATTTTATTGCCGTTTTCTCGTGCAACTGTTGCGAAAAAAAAAAAACGGAAGATAAGAAAGAAACAAATTGTCAAATCACTTAGACTTACCCTCGGCGAGAGAATTGGTTTTAGATGATTCACGGATGATCCATGAGAACCCGAAAACCATGGATTGATTATTCGATTGCCGTTGTTGAACGAAGGACTACCGGGTAACGAGGAAACGGTAGCAGACGCGACCGATGAACCGACGCCATTCAATGGATGATTCAAAAAATTCGTCGTTCCGGTTCCCGTAGACGGAGATATATTGCCACTGACGCCGTTGCTACCGCAACCAGGACCAACGACGCTCGTGTTTCCGGTTGCTGACGCTATTGCCGTTTGTAGTATTGTTTGTCTCGACAATTCGCGACTCTGCTCTCTCATGGCTTTTCGCAATCTTGCCTCTTTGGGATTGTACACGTAATCTGGGTTAAACAAAAATTATAAACAAAAAAAAGACAACGTTCAATCTCAATTACCATGTAAAATAACGATTTGTTGATGAAAAAAAAAAACGGATATTAGGATATAATGCATATAATTTACACAATATGTCAAAGAGTGAAGTAGATATACAGCATTAGAGAGTATATATACGCAAATGTATATATAAATATAAAATGTATCATATGCGGACTATATTACTCGTTAAGACTTCTCTATGTCTGACTAACCGGAAGCATATTGATTTTAGCTTTGAGAGAACTACAGAGCGAAAAAAAGAAGTTGTAACTCGTTTATCGTGGATAGCGAGAGAAAGCCCACCACTGTTTAAATGTGGAATGAAAAAAAAAAAATGTATACCGATTAAACACCACCGGAAATATATTCCGATAATGATATTTTACATTGACGATTCATGAATCACGAAGATATGCGTATGCTACTTGTCGTGTGTGCAACAGATGAAATAGAACAATCGATTAGCTCTCCCAATCGCGAGTCAATTCGTATACGACGAGATGGTGATCGGGAAGGGGGAAGTGAGGGGTAGAAAAAAAAGGTGACGTAAGTCGCAAACATCCGGCGTTTCAATGCAATAGTGTGACTGTTCGTGTTACAGAAATACAGAGTCTCGGTTCATCGGTGTATCATTACTGCACAGTACATAAGAAGAAAAAAAAATGTTGCATGAAATCGAACGTTTTTGGCTGTAGTAAAATTCATCAAACATTAAGAAATTATTTAATTGATCTTTTTCATTGTTGTTTTTTTTACATTTTAACAAAACTTTCTTCTATTGTAATTGTGTAAAATAAATAAATTCCGTAGTTTAAGGTAGTAGTCTGGTAACTTAAGCCGATTTTCATGTCTTTTTTGGAGGGCGTTTTTTTGTAGGAAAATAAAAATGAATCGTTTTGGATATTTAGGATGTTTTTACTTACATATTACAGATACAAAAAAAAATTTTGTTGAAAAAATTTAATAGTTTATTATTATTATTATTATTGATCGAAGTTGGCAGCTCGAAGTTGGCAGCCCGGGTCCTAACATTTTTTCTACCGAACCGATTGCTTTCAAATTTTGAACAGGCTACTCTACACACTTATAGTTCTCATCGGAACCACCGAGAAATTTTTTCACGCCTAACTTTTTATACTACAACCCCTTCTTGTAAAATAAAAAGTTAGGGGTGAAAAAATTATCCTGTTAAAATTTGAAAGCAATCGATTCGGTAGAAAAAAAGTTAGGACCCGGGCTGCCAACTTCGAGGTGCCAACTTCGATCAATAATAATAATAATAAACTATTAAATTTTTTCAAAACATTTTTTTTTGTATCTTTAATATGTAAATAAAAACATCCTAAATATCCAAAACGATTCATTTTTATTTGCCTACAAAAAAACGCCTTCCAAAAAAGACATGAAAATCGGCTTAAGTTACCAGACTACTACCTTAATTGCAAAAGATATTTCCAATATGATTTCCAAACGATCTGTTTGCAAAATTGATAAACAAATTACCGTTAAACTCCAGAGATAATGTATTTTCTTGGAATTTCACAGAATTTTAGGCTCTATTTTTGTTTTACTGTGTTAGAATAGACGGGTTCGAATCGAAATTCACGATTTTCAATGACTACAACAATAAAACATTTATTACTATCGATAGTAGTTACTTTAGTTCAAAATTGTACTCGTCCAGTGTTTTTGTTACGCGAATAAAAAAATAATATCTATACAAACTTTTATTTCCAGCGTCAATTTCGTTGTAGGTTTAAAAATTATTATCTTCAAAGTGTTATGGTCTTGTAGGTGCATAGTTGTAACTAAGTATAATCTAAATGAAAGTGGAAACGTTCCGTTACACACAATATACCGTATATAATACTGATTGTACGAAATAAACAGGAGTTTGGGTGAGGAAACAAGAGTGTTCGAATGAAAAATCACTAAAAATGATTAAACGAAGGGACAACAGTGGACGCGCGATCGGTGAGCGGCTCTGGCGATCACCCAAGTGCAGTTTTGGCCGTGGTCACTGCTTGGATGGGTAACCGCCTAGCCGTGCACTAACTGGCACGGTGGCTTTCGAGCGGGGGGCAGTTTTATTGAGTGTTTGACGTGGTAAATACAACTGAAACTCAGTAAAAACAAAGCCATCCGTATCGACACAGGTTTTCCGTAGTTTCCCGGTGCCCATTGCAAATTCAATACAGTGTAGCTAAGGCGTCTGTGAGCGCAATGGAAATTAGGTTAGCTTAGCGAAGTGCGGCCAGAGAGTGACAGGGGGGAAAATAGAAAAAATGGAATTGGGAAGAACCGTACGTAAAAACCCTAAAGGTTATACGTTGGAGCAGAGGAAAAAAATTAAAAAATAAAAATGAAAAACGATTAAACAACGAAATAAGTAGAATAATTATTGTGAGAAAACGAAAATCATATGTTTTTTTTTCCAGCAAGGAAGAACTATTTGACACAATTGTTTATTTATTACAAAAATGCAATACCATTACAAGAACATTGATTAAGTGTTTAAATTTCTTTTTGAATAACGATTAGCGATTGTTTCGTCGAAAAAATGTTTCTGTATTACTCGAGTAAGCGGATGTTTATATACCTGTCGGATACGCAGGTGGCAGTCTGTTGTATCGTGAGGCATTAGCTTCGATCGCATCGGAAATCGGAGCACCTCCGACCCCACCGCCAATACCGTACGCACCGGTCCCGTATACATTAGTGTTATCATAACAGAAATTATGCTGCTGTTGTTGTTGATGATAGAAGTGACCGTGGGCCGGATACGGCTGAACGTAATTACAGCAATCCATTTCGGACGAACTTTATCAATATTTTCTTCTAATCCTTAAACGTCTTTTTGACTTTATACATACATATATATAGATTTATATATGTCTCGGGGAAAATTATCGATTTATTTATCTGTTGATATCAGCCCCTTTCGTTCTCCTCGCGGCTATTATTATCGCATAGAAACACCACAAAGTACACGTTTGTTTTTTTTTATATTTTTTTTTTTCGTTTCTTCGCAATTTTTGTAATCCTCTCTTTTCAAATGATTTCTGGATCTGTTGATATCGGCTCTTTCGTTTCACCTGGAGTATTATTATCACACACCACGAAACGTAAGTTTTTTCATTTTTTGTCTTTCAATCCGCTCTTCGGAATTTTATAAATCTTTGCTTGTTTCTTTTCTTTCTTTTTTTTTAATCCTGTTTCCAAATCGATTTATCGACCTATTGATATCACTCCATTAAGTTTCGCACGGGTGAGACACTCAGCGGTATTATTATCGCGCGGAAACACCACAAAAAGCACGTTTTTTTTTCTTTTTCGATTATTCTATTCTTTCTTTGTGATTTGTTGAATCCTTGCACTTATTCTTTTTAACTTTCTTGTTTTTGTCATACTGTACAGACACATACACACACACGCACACGCACGCACTTTATCCACGATTTATGGAAGATGACAAATTTGTCGTATATTACTTTTATAATTGGCCACTTTTTATACTATTCCATATATATATATATATGTATATATATATATATATGTAGCAATATAGTACAGCGTTTGGTATATATTTTTCTTCTTCGTTCTATATTTATTTTAATAATAATAATAATTCATTTTTCTGAATTAATTCAATCACGGATATCTCGGTCGTTCCGAGGCTGCCAATGGGAAGACCTTGCACTCGATGCACTCGCACCGTCTATCGTCTTATTCACACTCTTCGAGGCTCGTGTCTCATCGACGTTGTCGTCGTCGCCGACGACAAGATCGTCGTGACCGTATGAATTTTTCGAAACGTCGAAATCGCCGATTTCGGACGTTCTCGTTAACGTCGCTCGATTAAAGATTGATCTCTCACCGCGAGAACGCAAAAACGACGATATTTCGGTATTTTTTCTCCACCACCACCAACCGGAAGTCAATGATTTACGATTAACAACCACGTTATAACGCTTCGAGGTTGATGGATATAACGTTATTACTATTATCGTCGATAAACGATTTGTCGACGTTAAAGCTGTGATTAACGAATAGAAATAATTTGATGCTCTTTTAGGAGCATCAAATGACGAGACGACGTGTTGCCTCATCCTCGTGCTGGCTGTCAGGGAAGAAGAAGAAGAACGTCATCGACCCGGGGAAAAACGCGAATGCTTTTTATGCCGGGGGGTATGCTGACACTGCCTGGTCGCTCGCTCGACTTCGAACAACTCTTCCTTACTCTATCGCGCTCTTTTTACCCTCTCTCCCTCTCTCTTTCTTTCTCTCTCTCTCTCTCTCTCTCTCTCTCTCTCTCTCTCTCTCTTTCTCTCTCACTCTTATTTTCCCTCTATCCCTTCCTGTATCTATCTATCTATCACCGTCTCTGTTGCGTTATCGGTACCGCGTCGACGCGAGTGCGGCTTCGTGGGAGTATCGTACGGGGTAGTCGCGCGCGCGCTGCTTTTCACCCTGACGATGCGGTGTCGAACGATGCTCGCGGATGGGTTTGCCCGACGATGATGCTGATGCGGCCCGACGAGAAGGTCGAAATTGCAACCCTCTCGCGTCTACGTGAACTCCCGAAACGATGAGGTGTGTATCCGAAAAAAAAAAAAATAGACGGGTTAAAAGTTGTGTATGTCGCGAGGGTGTTGGCCGGAAGCTCAAAGTATAGTCCTCTTATTTTTCTCTTTTTCGTTACTACTCTGTTTTTATTATTGTTGTTGTTGTTGTTGTTGTTATCTGATCATTTATCGTTTTTATGAACAGGTACGATGATTGAACGTTTATATATATATATATATATATAAGTCTATATATGGAAAAAGATAACGAATAACGTCAAGTACTTTACGGGCCGTTGAACGATGCCATTGCCCGTGGCGCCGATCGATGTTCAACAAATTCCAACCGCCGGAGAATATATGTGTATATATTTACGTGTATGTATATGCAACGACGATGGAGCGTGGAGAAAATAACGTCGATATACGTATATCGTGACGTATCAATATTAGTGATAAATTTTTTTTTAAATCAATTTTCATAATTTTGTAATGTTTCGAATTCATTTTGTCTTCGTGGCTAATTCGCTGAACGTGTACTTTGTTTCGAAAAATAAATTTCCTATTAGACCGACAATCCTTCGACGAAAATATATTTCAATTTTTTTTTTGAGAAATCAGCGGAGATTTGTGAAATTGAATTTTACAATTTCATTTGATAAATCTACATTCTATATTTATCGATTTAATACAATATTTACCGACCGACAACAGCGGACGCACGGTCGGTGCGCGGCTCTGGCGATCACCCAAGTTGAGCGGCTTTGACCGCTGTCACTACTTGGATGGGTGACCCCTTAGCCGTGCATTGGCTGGCACGACGATTATTGAACGTAAGGAAGTTTTATATTGCGTTTCTGATATAGTAAATACAACTGAAACTCAGTGAAAACAAAGCCGTCTGTATCGACACAGGTTTTCCGCAGTTTCCCTGTGCCCGTGGCAAATGCGATACAGTGTAACTAAGACGACTGTGGGCGCAATGGAAGCTAGATTAGCTTAGCGAAATGTGGATAAGGAGTGACGGGAGGAAAAATGAAGAAAAAAAATGAAATTGGGATGGTTGATACGTAAAAACCCGAAAGGGTATACACGTTGAAACAAAGAAAAATACAATGTATACTGTAAGATGGGCAAGAAAAAATAACAATTATATGATTAACATATGATGTGTCAGTTTTTAAATGTTTTATAATGAAAAATTAGATTTTACCCATCTGCGTTAGAAGTTCTGAACCTCATACTTAAGCAGAACTCTGATGATCGTGTAGGTTACAATTTTTGATTAAGGTAGTGGTCTGGTAACTTAACCCGATTTTCATGTCTTTTTTGGAGGTCGTATTTTTTGTAGGAAAATAAAAATGAATCGTTTTGGATATTTAGGATGTTTTTATTTACATATTAAAGTTACAGAAATTTTTTTTTTTTTAACATTTAAGTTTATTATTATTATTATTATTGATCGAAGTTGGCACCTCGAAAAAAAAGCGTGTGGGTGGCCCCGGTGATTTTGGCTCTTGATGTTATCTGAAATAAAAAATTCTTGATAATTCTTAATAATTATTTTGTTATTTATCCATGAAATTTAACTTCAGTAATTCCGACCAGAATGACATGTCTATAGATTAAGAATTATCAAGAATTTTTGATTTCAGATAACATCAAGAGCCAAAATCACCGGGGCCACCCACGCGCTTTTTTTTCGAGGTGCCAACTTCGATCAACAATAATAATAATAATAAACTATTAAATTTTTTCAACAATTTTTTTTTTTGTATCTTTAATATGTAAATAGAAACATCCTAAATATTCAAAACAATTTACTTTATTTTCCTACAAAAAAACGCTCTCCAAAAAATACATGAAAGTCCCGTATTTTTATTTTATTTTATTTTTATTAATGTTTCCATCGTACACCGTCCGCAGTCACTTTTTTCTAATGCACTACGGTATCGTATTTGCCCGAGGGCACAGAGAAACTGCGGGAAACCTGATCGACGCGAACGGCTACATTTCACCGAGTTTCAGTTGTATTACCATCGAAAAACTCCGAAAAAAACTGCCTGCCTGTTCAGTAGTAAACGTGGAAAATCAGTGACGGCTTTGCGGTCACCTATCCCAGTATAGATCACGAACGATAAATACAGTTTAACATGAGAGATCGCAACAGTGAGATCGATGCTAGAAAAATATTAATATTCCAAAGTTCGGTACAATGAAAATTTAATATGCCAGTGTGTGATAAATCTGTATTTTTCCAGGGGGATTAGTCGAACGACGTTTAGCGTATATCAGTCGTATCTAAAAATTAGATTTGAGAATTTTAGTATATCGCAATAAAAAGAAAAAAAATCAGCCACATTAAAGATATCAAGAACATTAAATTCGAACATTAGTAATACCAAAAAAATCTTAATGAATAAGTATTTAAAAAAAAAAGTTTATTCATCGAATATTCAAAATTTGTTTCATTTTTTATCACGAATCTATTATAAATAATTCTAAATTAATCTCAATTAATTTTTAATTGCTGTCAAATTCCAAAGGCTCTATTTACAAAACTGTTCGGTCAATGAACTTAAAACTTTGCGAGTGCAATATAGAACCTGTTTACGGGAAAATATTCAAAATTTATGATGTTCTCACAATTTTCATTCGAACTTTCGGACGAGTCTGTATTGTCCAAAACATTCTTAAAGTGAAATAAACGAATAAAGAAGTTATGGAATTGTTAAAAATAAAGTTTCAAACGATTAGTTCGAGCGCAACGACGGAAATAAACGAAGTATGGATGATAACACCCTTTCAGTATTTATCAGTCGAGGCGCGGTGAGGAATCGCGCGGCGACGCCGACGGAGCAGAAACAGCGGCTGCGACGGGCGCCACGAGGATGCCACTTAGTTTTATACTCGAACACATTTTCATTGGCTTCTCTCTGCACTCTCGACCGCGAGATACTCGCAAACCTTCACGGTACAAAACCGACATCAGTGTAGGTATAGTCATAATATGGAAAAAGAATGATAATTCAATTGGACAAATGTAATGTCATTCTTGAAAAAGGATATGAATGTTCGATATTTTGAAACAAAAACTATAGATAATTATTTCGTGAGAAAATCTTTTTTTCAAACATTTCACTCATATAATTAATGATTCCCATTTGTATATTGTTTAATATTCAATAATCGTATATTCGCAAGAGAAAATTCGGTCGTTTTTTTTCATTTCTCCGCGGTCATTTCATCCCCCGCTTGATTTCTCCCTCGCCCTTTGAATTATACCGAATGCACAGCGCGAGTCCGGCTAGACATTCTCCCGTCGTGACGCCGGACCACACACACGCATCTCTCTCTTTTTTTTTTACCCTTTCCACTCTGCTAAACTATTAATGTAGGTGTACAGGTATGTATATACAAAAGTACGTTCCACCTTCTTCTGCCTAATATTTTTTCCTGATGTCAAAGTTTTTCTATAAAACACTATAATTCTGTACTTGGGAAGTTTCAATATGCTTTATTGTGTTTTAATACAATTTGACGTATTTTTCAAATAACAATAATTCATCGTGACGTACGGATATATAAAATAGTAGATTTTATCTTATTGCGATTATGAAACTGAGTAAAGAGAGTAGTAAAACACTGTAAATCATTCTCCTCTTGTAAAAACTCCTAACGTTCGAAGATGAACTTAAACATACCTGCAATTGAGTAAAAAGCGATGTAAAACACTGCAAATCATTCTTCTCTTGTAAAAACTCCTAACTCTCGCAGAATAACTTAAACATACGTAAAATAGGGTTTGACCGTGCTAGTGTAAGAGTTCCCTGGAAAATTAAAAATAATGATTTATTCAGGAAATTGTAGTATCGATAATCATTGTATAGATTTGTTTTTTTTTTTCATTATTCAGTTTCTTCAACGCAATAAGCGTGTTTCCAGCATTAAAAAACAACATAATGATCTATTGACACGTGCAAGTGTTCAGGTTCATCTATAAAAGTTTGTAAAACCAATTTTTTAAAATTTACAACTCATCTGACCAGTGCTTATTGCTGCAACTACCTTAATTGACGATGTTTGGTTTCAGGACGGTTCTTGAGCAGATTACGAAACTCCCTGTAACTATAGTTCAATTGATTGGAACTTCTCGTCAATACTCTTTGAATTTGGACCGTTTAAACACCATTTCCTGGAACTCGGGGTTCTGGAGTGGATTACGAAACTCTCTGTAACTATAATTCTATTGAGAGAAATTTCTGGTCAATACTCTTTGAATTTATACCGTTTAAACACCATTTCCAGTAGCTCAATTATAGTTATATTTATGTAACTGGCACTAAGACATTAGATTAATGTTTTGATGTTGCAAATTACCGTTAACGATCATTTATTGCTTCGGGCAATGTCAAATACCATTTAACGCACTATGTAGGTACTTTTAATGATGAAATAAATTAAAACTCTTCAAAGTTTTTTTACGCCTGTATATATATATTAGGGCGATTTTTTTTTCGACTATTTTTTTTTTCAGTCCCCACCCGAAATTTTGTTGGATATGTCGAAAAAGTAATTCCCTGAAGGTTACAGCCCTTAATATTAATTCTAAGTACTTTCCCAAAGCGTGAGAAGATTTTCCATCTAAAATAGACGTAAATCGGATTTTTTTTTTTTTTTTTTTTTTTCAAATTTCTATAACTCAGCCGCATTTTATGCTATCATATTGTTCTTGGTTTCGATTTACTCAGAATAAAACAATCTAAAAAAGTGCCTTTAGCGGCAAAAGTGTAAATTGTACTGGTGAGTTGGTACGGGTCACTGAAGTTGATTTTCACCCAAAATTCTCGTTTTCTTGCTGTTATCTCCGAAACAATTAACTTTACGAAAAAAATGTAAGAGAAAAAATTGTTGGAAATTTAATTTCTTATAAAAAAGGCCCTATCGACCTTATTGCTTAGATTAATATTTCTTGAGATATTGAACTTTTTATATTTTTTATTTTTTTTATTATTTAGTATTTCATATTTTATAAATTTTAAACTACTCATAAGTTAAAGTTCAATATCTCAAGAAATATTAATCTGAGCAATTGAGTCGATAGGCCCTTTTTTGTAGGAAATTGAATTTTCAACAAATTTTTCGTTTACATTTTTTTCGTAAAGTTAATTGTTTCGGAGATAACAGCAAAAAAAACGAGAATTTTGGGTAAAAATCAACTTCGGTGACCCGTACCAACTCACCAGTACAATTTACACTTTCACCGCAAAAGGCACTTTTTCAGATTGTTTTATTCCGAGTAAATCGAAACCAAGAACAATATGATAACATAAAATGCGACTGAGTTATAGGAATTTGAAAAAAAAAATTCGATTTACGTGTATTTTAGATGGAAAATCTTCTCACGCTTTGGGAAAGTACTTAGAATTAATATTAATGGCTGTAACTTTCAGAGAATTTCGTTTCCGACATATCCAACAAAATTTCGGGTGGGGACTAAAAAAAAATAGTCGAAAAAAAAAATCGCCCTAATATATATATGCAATTTTCATTATCCATATGAATATATGTCAGGTAAATGCGTATCAACGTGTACCTATGTGTATCCTCCATACATATGTATATTGTATAGGTAGATAACATGGCCGTAGAGTCTCGGGTCGCAATCAATACCTCTGGTCCCCGCAACCCCCGTCACTCACCCGGCAACCTCAGCGAGAGAATATTTTTTCCTCTTTTCTCACTCGCTCTTCTGTTTATTCCCCTTCAAATTCCCACCCACTGTCTCGCTCATTCCCTCTATCCTCCCTCCCGCTCTCTTTCGCCCGCGCGGCCCTCTCTCGTTTCATCCCTGGCGCACTATTTTTCAGACCTCGGTCGAAGGGGCGCAAAACGCCGGCGTCACCGACACGCCGGGACGTCGTCCACCCTTGCGCGCGCGGTCGTCGTTCGATCTCACCGTCGTCGTCGGCTCTAATATTCTTACCCTCTTCGCGCCACTCGGACAACATGCCGTGCCGAACTACACGCGGCCAACGACATTTCTACACATGCCTTTATTCCTCATCACCCTTCTATTTCTATGGATTAGTACAATAATATAAGAATTGAAAGAAAACGACAAAAAATATGTATAGATAGAATTGCAATTGGAATTGTAATATATAGAAGAAATAATATAGAGAAGATGCAATATATGGCAAAAGAAAATATTTTAAAAAAATGTACAAAGTTGGGAAGAAGTTTTTCTCAATATTTTTAACCTTTTTTTTGAAATTTATTCCTTCAACAACGCTTCGACTTAATGTGGAATAACCCATACTTTTTTTTCTTGAATTTTCGATTCAACCCCTTGCTCTCAGACTTCTGATGCATCTCGTTCTCACAATCTTTTCATATTACTTCGTCTTTTTGTCCACCGAATATACACACATAATCTTTCATTTCTTTCTTTCTCTATCTGTTTGAGGTTTTTTGTTTTTTTTTTTCATTTCTCATCATCACCTTTTCTAATCTAGGTCGTCGTAGTCACGGAAGGGTTGTCACGGGAGGGGCAGCAGAGCGAACTTTTTCTATCGTCCTTCAACCCCTCGCATATACATATATATGTGTATACCTATATATAGGGAGGGAGTGAGGGATATTGAGATAGTGTGATACGGTGTGGAATCGACGCCGGGCAACCCCGCAAGTCCAGCGACATCGATGCAACCGAGACGACAACGTCAACGACGAAGCGGAGACACCCGCTGGGTCAGGGTTGAAATTGGAAGGGATGAGACACGAGATATTTCATGCTTCGATAAATCGAACTCTCCGTATATAAATAACACCGCGTTTATAAGAGAAATGTTGGTAGTTTCATTAGCTCGATCGTTCAATGCACTTATGCTCGTTAACGATAACGATTTAATCGTTATTACATAACAATGATCAATCGAATACAGTTAAATATGTCGATCGATGTAAATGACATTGGATTCATTATCGAGTGGGAATTTTCCGAGTGGAATTTTACCTCGTCGAAACTGAAGTAAAAATCTTATCATCCGAGTGACTGACCTACTTCCTGTAACCGGAAATTCGATTACGACAATGAAAATACTTTCATCGATAGATGAAGATTTTGTTAAAAAGAGACAATATGACAAAGCAATGAGGAAATTTCAAATTCACAAGTTTTTTTCTTGTTTCCTGTCATACTGCTCTGCAAATATACGTGAAGGGTGCTGTGCAGATTGTATATATGGAATATGTGTAAAAGGGAGTAAGGTGAGTATTGCCAGTACTGATAGAGGAGAAAGAGAGAGAGAGAGGTGGCAGGCAGCCTATCGATTTTCGTCGGGCATTCGTCAGAGGGTAAAGGGTTGAAAATAATGTAATAAAGATGGACGTTGAGAGAGAGAGAGAAAGAGAGAAAGAGTGAAGGAGGGAGGGAACGTCGACGTGATTCGTGCGGAAAAATCGTCGAATCGATCGTTCCCGGACCTCTTTCCCTCTCCCTCACTTTTTCTCTCGCCGACACAGGTACCCTCTCGAATCGCTACTATAAAATGGGATTTTTTTTTTTTTTCATCCCTCAATCAAATACTCAAAGCTCACCGGGATATTTCCTCTTGTGTTCGGCATCGACCTCTCGCGCCAGTGAGAAATATTTTTCCTTTATATCCTTATCCATATTTTTCCATAGAACTCCGAGTCTGTTGTAAAATATTATTATTTAAAAATGAATACTTTGAACGAAAAAAAAGCCACCGGAACATTATAACGAATATATAAAAAGTAGAAGAGGAACAAAAAGAACTAATGAATGAATAATATTAATAATAATTTGGAGCATTTTTACTAGCCTAACGCTTATATCCTTGTTCGATTCTCGAGGATTCTCGATAGCCAATTTTTTTCTCCACTCGTTTGCAAATAGCATAAAAGCGTTTGCCGGTCGTGGTATCTTTTGTTTTCCCGGCGCTGGATTATTACCACCGTGAATTTCCGATTTTCCGGTTAACGCGGAAGTCGCTGTTCCACCGCGTTGAAGCTGCACTTGAACGACATTAGCGACTATACCGGAACTATGGAAATTTGGCTCGATGGTGATTGTATTTTTTTTCGTTCCACTTTCTGTCTTTCTGTTGGCATTATTCTCCGTCAGTATACCGATCAATTGATTTCGGCTCGTTTGACGATTTACGCGTCGCGTTACCGACGCTAGTGAATCGTTACGTGACTGACGAAGCGCTACGATAGCCGAAATGGACGATTTATTATCGCAATCGTGGTTGCTCGAGCCCGAAGCTATAACGATTCCACGCTTCGTCGTACCTGTATGAAACGTTGGTATTTTCGTAAATTTTCTATAAGGATTGAGCGAAACTTTATTATTTTCTTTTCTCATAAAATTAATCTCTCGCAAATTAATTTTTCATGATTTTACATTCTAACATAATCTAACAAAAAGAATTAAAATTTGATTATATTGTATCGAAAAATTGATCAACCAATTAAAAAAAAAAATCACCAATAATGATTGTTTTCCAATCAATATTTTTCCATCGATTTTCAAATCACAATGTTGCACTTACCTTTGCCATTGAGACTAGCGAGTAGATCATAATTCTCCATATCGTCGAACAGAGAATCGTAAAACGTTTTTTTTCTTTTTTTTTTTTTTTTTTTCAAGTCACGATTGGAAACAATTAACAAAATGTTTGCTCAACTCTATTGTCGTTACGAATAACGCAGAGAGGCTCAACAATAGTAACGTAAAATCATGAACATTATTACGTAAACCGTAAATCAGCTATTAACAACACACAAATGTATAATTATTAGTTATGGAGTCGAGGCGTTGTTGCGAGCTCGTACGTTTTTCGTTGTTGAAAAAAAAATTATCGTTGTCAAGCTGTGTGTCGTTGTTTGACGCGCGTCGTTAATTTCTGTTTTTCTTTTCAGCTCTCATTGCTTTTCTCTTTTTTTTTTTTGCTTCGAGTCTGCCATGGTTATCATCGATAATCTCGACAAAAGACGGACGAAAACTGAGATGAGTGTCGCTCAATTCAAACGTCATATAGTTGTGTGATGATTTTATAATATCATACGCACGTTCGATATTCGTTCTGTCACGAATTATTTCATTTTACATTTCGATTTAAAATAAAAATAAAAAAAAGCATCATTTTCGTTATTGAATAAACCAGAAGATCGAAATGTCGTGGAACGCAAATTGCGAGTGTGAAAAGCGTGGAATTGATTATTACGGTGTATTGGGGATAAATAAAAATGCCCACGACTTGGAAATCAAAAAAGCGTAAGGATATCACTGACAATGTGACTATAACTAATAATCGATGATTAAGAGGCGGGGGCGTTGTGAAAAAACTACGATTTTCTCGCTATTCGTAAACCACGATTAAAATTAATTATAACCAAGTGAGAGAGTCGCACCCTTTGTAATTAGCAGCGATGTAATTAATGCAATCAGCGAGACTCTCGTTTTAATTAAGTCCGTACGATTATGAAATAAAAAGATGTTGAAAAAATGATAATGTTTTTAAATATGTCAAGTGTACACCATATTACAAAGTTTCAATGTCATCCGCACAGACGAGTTTCACAGTTATACAGTGGGTCACAAAACTATTCGTACACCTTGTTTTTTTGCGATAACTTTGTAGACATAAGCGATACGCAAAAAAAATCAATTTTATTTAATAGTCCATCAGGTACAGAGATAAACTGCAAATGAAGAATTTTTTCCCGGGAATAATAAAAGAATTATGGAAAAAGAACGAAAATTTTTGGGCGAAAAAAGTATTCGTACATTCACAATTGATCTGCTAAACCTCGATACTCACTCACGCATGGTCTGAACTCTGCGTAAAATGTAAACAAGTCTTCGTTTACCCAATGACTTTGACCTATTCCATGCGATAGTAGATCTTCCAGATCTGAACAGACATATCGGCAAAGAAAAGTGAAGTATATCAATATCCATGCGAGATAGAGTGATTTTTCTTCGGTGACGCGGTGGAAGTTATCGAAAAATTAGTAAAGAACTAAATCTAAGTTTCACAAAAGTGCAATATATAATTAAAAAAAATACGAAACAACAAACAGCACAGAAAATAAGCCACGAACCGGTCGACCGAGAATACTAACAGTACGAGAGCGTCGGAATATTGTTAAAGAGGCTACAAGCAAAACCGTTCACAAGAGCTCGCAGTTTAGCGAATGATCTCGCGTCAACATCGGGGAAGAGCGTGTGTCCCCAGACTATTCGAAACGTTTTGCATTTCGCCCAAATACACGGCAGAACTGCCAGGAAAAAAACATTAATTAATAATACAAATCGAGAAAAACGTTTAGGTTTCGCAAAAATCTACGTAAATAAATCTATAAAATTTTGGAAACGTGTCGTATTCTCGGATAAATCGAAATTTAACATCTTCGGGTGCGATTAATTTAATACCGAAAAATTTAATACCGACTGTGAAGCACGGCGGAGGAACCGTCATGGTTTGGGACTGTATGGGATATTATGGCGTTGGTAATCTGGCTTTGATAGATGGGATAATGAGTGCCCAGAAGTATATCGAAGTGTTGCTCAGCAATTTGAAAGCAAGTGTAGATAAAATGGGCCTGGATGGAAATTTCTACTTCCAACAAGATAACGACCCGAAACATATACTACCATAAAAACGAGGGAATGGTTACTCTATAATATTCGCAAACAATTGATTACACCACCACAATCTCCGGACATCGATCCTATTGAAAATTTATGGCACTTGGTGGATGTAGAAATTAGAAAAAGAAGAATAACAAACAAATCCGATCTCCAAAGAGTGCTTTTAGAGGAATGGACGAAAATAGCAAAAGAAACAACGCAAAAGCTAGTAGAATCCAAGCCTAAGAGACTCGAGGCGATAATTGAAGCAAAAGGGATGTACACCAAATATTATCAATTATTAACAACTATGATGATGTAGGTTTTCACTATAATCGTAAGTGTGCGAATATTTTTTTTGTCCTCAGATTCTCGTATTTTTTACATAACTTTTCTGTACCTTCTGATAAAAAATTCCGGATTTTCAGATTATCTCTATACCTGATGGAGTATTAAACGAAATAGGTTTGGATTTGATATCACGTATACCTATGAAGTTATTGCCAAAAAACGCGGTGTACGAATACTATTTTGACCCACTGTATACATTCCTCGGATTAACTTTTTCGCAACGCTCGTTTACACAAGCGAGAGTGTATTATAAACTTTTTTTTTTAATGCATTAAAAAATGTTCCACAAAAGTTTTCGTCGTCTGGCTATACGTTATAATCCCGAGAGGCTGGACAAGAAAGAAAGCTCTCGGGTAATTTTTTCCCTCGTCGCCGAGGCATACGACGTTCTAACGGATCCATTAAAACGAACGGTTTACGATCAGTACGGCGAGGAGGGCTTAAAAAATGGTGTACCAGGACCTCAAGATTATATTCAGCCTTATGTATATCACGGAAAACCGATGCGAACGTACAGGTATAATCGAGCAAAATTTCTCGTTTAATTGAAAAAATATAATAAAATCCCCGAGGGTTATATTGTTTGCATATCGTGTGATTAATTGAATTTTCGAAATTAAAAATTGACAAAGCGCTTTGTATACACAAAAAAAAATGCATATTTCGAGGTTTACGATTAATGAAAAGAGTTATAATAAAAAATGACAAGAAAAATTGCTAAAATTCAACGAGGAATTGAATATAAAATTGAATATACGAAAAGCATTTGTCGCTGAAGGCATTTTAATGGAAATTTTGCTTAACAATTTTTATTTCAAAAAAATTTTATATGCTCATAAGCTTTCAATAGTATCCTCAAATTATCGAATGTCATAGACTTTTGTTGCTTTTTTTTCGATCAAGAGAATTCTTTGGTACTGAAAGTCCCTATGCCGATTTATTGGACGTTCTATCGAAGCCCTCGGATTACGACGATTGTCCGGAAGGTCGTGGTGTAAAACGGAAAGAGGAGCCGATAATTCAACCTCTACCGTTAACCATCTCCGAGGTGAGATTCATCAAATCGTCGCCATGATTTGGATATTCATTATTTATTCCGAATTTTCTCATCTATCAAAAGAATTTTCCCAATTATTATCATTATGTTTTTGTTTATAAATAGATATTTCCTTGCATGCAATTAAAAAATAACTACAATTCAGAATATATAGTAACAGGTTTTTTACGGAGGTTGCAAGAAGATGATAATTGAGAGGTTCGTCTTCGAGACGGCGGAAAAAATAGATACTGTTCTGCGGGAGAAGATTCTTAATATTCTCATTAAGCCGGGTATACCAACGGGAACGAGAATTGTATTTCCCGAAGAGGGTGATCAGGGACCGAGCAAGATACCCGGTGAGCGTGCAATTGGCACAAAATTTATTTCACACTTAATTTACTCATTTACTTTTAGTCAAACATACGATACTCGTTGACGACATTCATTCGACGTTGAAATGATTTGTTGCGTTGAAAAATTATATATTTTTCATGTAATTTCAATTGAATCAACTCCCGAGTCCCTGTTCCACGAAATTCAATGCAAAAAATATAACATCTTCAATTATTATTTGTTTATTATTCGTGAAAAAAAAATTATATCTGTTAGTAATTTATCACATTTTTTAGAAGTAAAAAATCATTCTTCACGAAATTTGAATAAAAATTCCCAATTGAACGATTAATCAAGTTAGAAAATATAGAAAAAAAAAGAAAAAAAACGAAACGAAATGTCTATTTGATGTAACGATAGCTGTCCATCAACTACAGCTGACGTTATATTCGTAACGGAGGATCGACCTCACGAAATATTCAAGAGGGAGTGCGCTAATTTGTTCATGACAGTCAGGATATTCTTGCGTGAGGCTCTTGTTGGAACTGTCGTAACTGTGAAAACCGTTGACGAGCGAATACTTCGTGTACCAATAACGTCAATTGTCACGTGAGTCTGATATACAGTAATATAGTGTAGAAAATTATTCACTTTTACAAATTATATAATTATTCAATAATAATTTGCAATTGTATTCTTTTTTCGTTAATTGTTTACATAAATACATTTTTTAAACAATTCTGCTTTAAAAAAAAAAAACAATATGAACAATTGTCACAAAGAAAGTTCGCGAAGATGACACGAAGTTTCATAATGTGATTTAAATTATTTTAAAACAGGCCAGAATATGAAAAATTGGTGATGGGCGAGGGACTTCCGTTGTTTGAAAATCCTGAAAAACGCGGAGATCTCGTGATAAAATTTGATGTTGAATTTCCGGTTTATATGCCTATGGCCAGCAAGAATTACGTTAAAAAGGCTTTTAAGATTTATGAACTACCCGACGGGGATTCAATGAACCCGAGTCGTTTCAGTGAGTCTGGAAAAGTACGAGGAAACGTTGACGATGATATACCATTGCGAAGAGAACGTGACGATGAATTAGAAAAATTGAAATTATGGTGCAAGAGTTAGAGCGCTCTAGATTTTGTATGAAACGACTTTTTTTTGTAGTTAAATATGTATATCTAGATTTTAGTATCAAGAATTTTAAAAAGTTGTATAAAACATCATGTTTTGTAATTCATATTTAGCGGTTTACTCAAAAGTTAAATTTAATAAAAATGGCGTGAGAATCTTGCATTTTTTTTGGCTTATTTTTGAGAGGTTCTATATTCACTTGCAACGTTTCATGGATATTTATTCACCAATTTCATAAATGCAAACTTATCAATTTTTCAGCAATCGAGTCTGTAACAAAAATTGACACTTATGTGTCTAAAAAAAAAACAATGCATACACTTTATAACAGGGAAATATAATCTCAATATTTGGTCAATCAACATATCTTTTAAATTGTTCTATTAACACCTATTTGGCATTATTATTGTTTAGACTGAAAATTCTCAGTATCTTTGATATCGTTGATTTTGTTCAGATTCTTATTTCATTGCGAAGTACTATAACATTCACAAGAATATCCTAAGATACGTCCTGTAAAAACTTTGTGTAAACATTTTTATTTTCTTCAAATCTCTCCTAAAGTCTCTCCATAAATGTTGCACTAGGGCGATTTTTTTTTTCGACTTTTTTTTTTTAGTCCCCACCCGAAATTTTGTTGGCTATGTCGAAAAAAAATTCCCTGAAAGTTACAGTCCTTAATATTAATTCTAAGTACTTTCCCAAAGCGTGAGAAGATTTTCCATCTAAAACACACGTAAGTCGAATGTTTTTTTCAAATTTCTATAACTCAGCCGCATTTTATGCTATCATATTGTTCTTGGTTTCGATTTACTCAGAATAAAACAATCTAAATAAGTGCCTTTTGCGGCGAAAGTGTAAATTGTACTGGTGAGTTGGTACAGGTCACTGAAGTTGATTTTTACCCAAAATTCTTGTTTTTTTGCTGTTATCTCCGAAACAATTAACTTTACGAAAAAAAATGTAAACAAAAAATTTGTTGGAAATTTAATTTCCTATAAAAAAGGTCCCATCGACCCAATCGCTTAGATTAATATTTCTTGAGATATTGAACTTTTTTTATTTTCATTTCTTTTATTATTCAATATTTCATATTTTATAAATTTTATACTACTCATAAGTTAAAGTTCAATATCTGAAGAAATATTAATCCAAGCAATTGGGTCTATAGGACCTTTTTTGTAGGCAATTAAATTTCCAACAAATTTTTCATTTACATTTTTTTCGTAAAGTTAATTGTTTCGGAGATAACAGCAAATAAACGAGAATTTTGGGTAAAAATCAACTTCAGTGACCCGTACCAACTCACCAGTACAATTTAAACTTTCACCGCAAAAGGCACTTTTTTAGATTGTTTTATTCCGAGTAAATCGAAACCAAGAACAATATGATAGCATAAAATGCGGCAGAGTTATAGAAATTAGACGAAAAAAAAAATTCGATTTACGTGTATTTTAGATGGAAATTCTTCTGACGCTTTGGGAAAGTGCTTAGAATTAATATTAAGGGCTGTAACTTTCAGGGAATTTCTTTTTCGACATATCCAACAAAATTTCGGGTGGGGACAGAAAAAAAAAAAATAGTCGAAAAAAAAATCGCCCTAATGTTGCACATTATATTTGAACACTATGAACAAATTTCCCAAAGCCGAAGAAGCACGTCATTTCGTTATTCTACATTGAAGATGAAAGTCAAACGTTGACATTCCACGTGCACGTTTAAATTGAATTACGAAACTTTGGTCGGTGATACAGAAATTGTACGATCAAAAGTTCGACTAGAAATAAATAATTTAATTTTCGAAAAAAATGTATCTTACCATTTTGTTTAAATAACCCTAAACATAATCAATGGAACAATGGAAGCTCTGCTCCAAATAAATCCAGATAACCAAATGAAGAAATATCGTAACGAGCCTTTTTCAAATTTTCCCTTTGACGACAAATTTGCTACAATGTAGTAACATTTTTGAAAATAGAAAAAATGCCTTCTACAAGTTTTTTATTCTACAGAAAATATATCTTTGGACGATTGTAGAAGCGATTCAACAATCGATCGTTTGAGATTGCCGATTTTTTTTTTTTTTTTTTCGCCAAGTTAAACCGATGCGATCCCTTAAGGAAATTTTGTTCGGCGCTTCCATCACACAACAGCAGGAATATATATCAATATATCTGTAGATATAGAGCCACTGACGTCATCACGAGATAATTTATCGTTGTTCGTTGTTATCTGAAGAAAGAGAAAAAGAAAGAAAGAGCGAGAGAGAGAGAGAGAGGAATAGGACTGGTAAAAAGCATAACCTCACTATCTGGCTCTCTGTTGATCAGTGAAGAGGGCTCTGCGGGCTCTGCCTGGCGTTTATCTCGAGTGCCAAGTTATCTCACGAGAATCATATGACTTCGTCGCACGTGACTTTATTTACAGTTGGCTCACGAGCCTCTCGCCAATATGTATGGTGCAGCAGTCACTCGTGTGATGATAGGCCGTAAATTCGCATCAACTTACAACGACGGGATATGCAGAATTTATAGTCGAATATCGTGTTGTATTGTTGTTTTTGTTATACATTTATCTCTCTCCTCGCGTCCTTATAATGCCTTTGTTAAATAAGCTATTATCAACGAGAAATAGTTCGAAGAAACGTTCGGATTGTCGTTTACTGGTTAATTTCGGTATCGGGGCCAACGACAGGTGAGAGAAAAACACACATCAAGTGTCACGAGAGAAAGAGAGAGAGAGTGTGTGTGTGTGTGTGTGTGTAAAAACGGCAATGACGCGAATAGGAGATACAGTGGAAATTGTTAAACCCTGTTAATTTGTACAATTTTTATTTTCTCTATTTACCGCAACGTTTCTTTGCATTCCTTTCGTTACAATTTATCGATAAATCATATTGTTTATTTTTTTCGCGGATTCACGGTCTGATCGCTCTTGATGTCTGAACGAAATTCGCGTGATTTTGTCTCGTGACTCTCTTCACGAGGGAGAGCGAGAAAGAGGGAGAGAGCATGAATCCAAGATAACGGTGATGAATAAATATTTAATCGTGAAAGTTATGAAAGTTTGTAAATTTTTGCAAACATCGTTCGATTATTGTTTTCGCTCATCAGTTGTGTGTGATTTTCCATATAATTTGGAAAAACGACGTCCTTTTTCCTTATCTCAAATGTATGTTTATGATTTTTGTTTTTCTACCATTAAGATACAATAATGAGAATGTTTTGATTTGTTTCAACACTCTTATCCATGAAAATGTTGAGACAAAATTTTGTGTTTATATTTCACGGCTTTCTCATTGTCCGGTGTATTCTCTGCCGTCGTGACTTTTGTTAAATATTAAACTGATATTAACTAAGGTAGAAAGTTGATTTATTGAAGGTTCTGTGATAAACTATGGAACCATTAGTTGTTAGAAACTTTGCGTCGACAGCTGTAGCGAGAAATTAATTTTTTGGACTTACCGCAGTATGCTTCGATAGAATTTCGATAAATAAGAACGACAAGTATCAGGCCTTGTGGAGAGAAAATATTTGGCAGGCTTAAGCATTATTTAATTTTCATAGTTTGATAATTATTTATTTATTAGAATATATGGGAATAAAGTTTTGTATAGAATTAACGGCTAAAATGATAGAAAAAGGTGGTTGATCGGTATCAATGAGAATCTTACGAAAGTGATCAGGAGACAAAAATGTACATTGAGAAAAGTAACGAGAGACTATGATCGAACTACAACTTTTTGGATTTATTGAACTATTTTTATGAACTGTACTTCCCGTATGATTGAAATTGACATTTTTACAAATTTCCAGTGCCTCAATTTGACTCCAAAGAGCTAGAACTATTGAAACTTGAATAATGAACTGAAAATCCAATAACGTCAATCAAATTGTAACTATACAAATACTAATTCTTCAAATTTTATTGTTCATGTCAATCAGCGTCCTTGAAATATTCATCCTCCATGTACCTCATAAAAGTTTTTCAAATTCACAGGAGCGGATTATATTTTGGAGCGGATCAAGTGAGAATCCTTTTGTTTCGTGAGTGCGAGTGGAGAGGAAGGAGACTCCTCTTCGATTCTGTAGCCGCAAGAAAAGCGAGTAACGCAACGTGTAGCGCACCATCTCAGAACAATGTCAAACAGGCCAATGGTACATGTACGAGAAATGGGGTGGGACTCGTCGCAGAGGTAACAAACATTTGTTGAATAATAAATAATCTTGAGCATTTCGTCTTTTTCGTATAAAACTGATTTTTCTTTTTTTTTTTTATTCATTCAGCACGAGAAAGTCGCTTGCGACGATGTCACTCTGCTCAGTGAAATGGTTTTTGGTACTGTGGCCATGACTTACAGAGGATCATTGTTCAAAGTTCACGCGTTAAACGCACCGAGATGTATAATGTGCACCAAAGTTTTTCCCGCTCCCGATCACAGCGCTCAGAGGCTGAGGTAATTTGAATTATCGACGATGAAGGAATCGCGAAAACGAGCGAAAGAAAAGAAAAGAAAAAGCAAGATAAATTAGCCATTGTCGAAATTTCAGCGACAGACTTTCGGACGATAATCTCGGACACTCAACAACCATTGACTCGAATTCGAGCGGTGGTAGTATAAGAAATACAAGTGAGTTTTGTGCATCCAGTTCGATTTGCTCAAATCGTTTAGCGAGTTATTAGAAACTTGATATTTTTTTTTTCGCTCTCATCACAGACTCACGTTTAATGCGAAAAATCGTTTTGACAAACGTTTATCGATATAATAAAATATAAAAGGATATTGATTTCAGTGTCTCATCTGAGCTCGGGAAACTTTTCCGGCAACAGTCTGAGTCCTGATTTGCGAAAAAATTCAATGTGTTCGAGTACGAGCAGCGGATGGGACATAGACATACCGCTGTTGGGAAGTGAGTTTGTAATTTTATTTCTCACGACGAAGGTTCAAACTATTACGAAAATCACAATGAGAAATTAAAAAAAAAAAACAATTACTCAAAACAGGCTCGCAATCATTGGAGAGTAGTTGCTCGTCAGGATTTGGTAGTTTGACGAGTTTGCGGAGACGATGGTTGAGAGCAATTTCGACGACTCTGAGTCACTCGGAATTGGACGAGATATTTGGTATTCAGGCTTATAGCGAGAATACAGGAAGCGAGATTCGTGAAAATAATCATCGTCGACACAAGACTCGTTTAGGTCTTGCAGTTCTGATACAACTTACACCTGGCCACGAACGGTAAGATAAAATGCCCCTGAAGAGTTTTGTAAATTAATATTGAATGCGAAATACAAATATCCCTAAAAATGTTCGCATTGCCATAATTTTTACTTTTTTACAAAACTTATCGGTTCTCATTCTACAAAATTAGTTGAAATCTCGTTTAGAAATTCTTATTTAATAAAATCTCAATAATGCTCTCGTCGATCTTAAAATTTATTACGAAATTAATAAACTGAAAAATCATATTGCCACCTGTAAAGTTTTTTCGAAATTTAATTTGAAACATCTCGAGGAACTGGCGCGAATACTGCGAAAAAAAAAATTCAAAATAATTAACTCATCTGTTGTACATAATAATTGCAGACAGATGGAAGCTCGATTATTGGAACACGCCGGTCAATTAGAGATAATGCTAAATCGTTTGGGTTGCGCCTGCGTAGATTCGTGCCGAAGTCACGGCAAGAGCAACGGCGAATGCAAAGGACTGACATCCCGTATGCACAGAGCTTCGAACAGATGTATCACGTGGCTTTTGAGATTACTTTCGAACGTCGACGCTAACGCAATACCATCATTGTGGCACGAAGTTATAATGAATACAACGACACCTCTCGTACACCGAACCCAAACGCTGCATCGTAATCTTCAACAGATGTGCCAATTGATCAACGGGTTTGACACGAAATCGACGAATTTGTGAGTTATCGTGAAATATATCGATCGAAAATTTTGATAAAGAGATAAGATTTTTTTTAACGTTTATCTTTATTGTTTTAGTTTCCTTAGTACGGTCGTGACTGCCGTATTGACGCATCATCTCGGCTGGGTGCAAACCGTTATGTCATCGCGTGACAAACAATTGGTAATTTGTCGTTATTTCGATGAAATAGATAAAAATGTTTGACGTGTCGAGTATACAAACATTCGATGAGAATTTAAATACATCACAATTAAATAGAAATTAATTTTTTTTAAATCCACCGTAATGAGAACGGTAAAAAGATTAAATCTTGACAATATTGAGATGTACTTTGAAATTTTCATTCAGTCAAACTTTCGAATGTGGCTGTATACGGTAAACATCTTTGAGATCCTTCGACTTTTAATCGCGAATTCCCTCCTTAATGCTTTAAATGTAATCGTTTAAGATTGAAGAAATTACTTTCACAATTTCGCAGATGGAGAATCTGAGCAAGAAATATCCGTGCAATTCTCTATGGGCTCAATTGGGTGATTTGTACGGTGCTCTCGGTAATCCATCGAAACTCGTTCATACGGTAATAGCCGGCGATACGGAAAAGACAGCATTGATAAACGCGGTTCTAACATTTCTATCGTACTTCGTAAGAAGCGCGATAATCGAGAAAAGTCGTGAGTATCGTTGTCCGACGCAACAAGACGTTAAAGAAGCGATAGCGATACTCGAGCGATTGAAGCGTAAAAACAATTATCTCGTTAAACCTTCGAAATTATCAAAAAATGTGAGCGTAACGTCCGTTGGCACGTCGGGCTCAAGATCCGACGATTTATCATCGAGAATTCATTGCGAATCATCAATGACAAAGAGCATTATCACGGAAACGTTGACCAAGAGTAAAATTGATTCAATCGACTCGAGCATTCACCGACTGAAACGTACGTCAAGTACGCAAAAGAATCTTGACGCGCAATCGACGAATTGCATCGATCAACAATTGAAATATCCCATAAAGATCGAATCCTTCGACGAGGACGATCCTCTCGTCAATGTCACGCTATCAGCGAGCATGATGGAAAAAAATTATCCCACTGCCGCGATAAAAATAATCGTTAGCGAGACGACGACTAGTCCGTGTAACGACACCGGTGGAACGAAAAAGCGTTTTCCAAGAGCGGGCGTGGATTACGATTTGGAGCGTAAAATTGATCCGGAAGATCGGGAAATCGAAGAATTAACGATGGAGTCAAAATTAACATCGTTACGAAGACGCAACGACAGCGGTTTTTATTCACAAAAATTTCATCCCGAACTCCGTCAACTCGAGACCGAGGCATTTCACGCACGTTTGGATATGCCAAAGGACCAACCACAGTCGCACGTATTTTTTACCCTCGGCGATGAGCCCAAAACGTTGGAACAACAGCTGCGCAACAAACAACCGATCGATTGTAACTGTCAATGTTCATTCGCGTTTACGAGAGTGCCGAGCACATCGGCCGAATTGCCCGAGGGTGTATTGCGAAAAATTATACAGAGAAATTTTCCGGAATCGTCGAAGAGCATACAGAGACCGTCCTTATCGTCTATGAGAAATGAAAAACTCGTTGCCGCCTGTCCAAAGTGTAACGGCGCTGGTTATTCGGTTTCACAGAGTTTCGAGGGCAGTAAATTACTTCTAGAAACGCCGACAAACGCCACCGAGGTATTACGCACTTGTGGCAATTCGGTCGGTAATCGTGCCACGAGATTACTACGTTCAAACAGTCTTGAGGCTCTGATGGAGGCTAACTGTGTCGTTGAATTACCAATGCCGAGGTTTGTCATAAGTGATACTGGACATTTTTATAATTTTCCTTCTGCCTTTATTTTTACGAATGAAAATAAATTATCTACGTATTCCAGAGAAGAATATTTTAGTCGTGAAAATTATGTTTAAAGAACAATTGCTTACTTGACGACATTACAAAAATTGAAGCATCCGTGATTCAAGAAGAGATATTGCAAAAGTTTCCTTGTCCCTCGTACGAGCATAAATTTACGGTTTAACAGCACCTGTTTTTTTATGATTCAACAGATCGAAAAAAACAACATCGCGCAACGCGAAGGAACCGAACGAAGTAACGGGTTACACGAAGACTCTTCTACAGAGAAGAGTCACGAGTAACGGTGACAAAGCTGTCGATTCGACGATTTATGATTCGGGCTATACGTCCGGTCTAGTCGTACAGGGATTGACGAAAAGGAGGCGAAAAAAAGAGAAAAATTCAACGTCAAAATGTCAGGCCAACGAGAGTAACGACATCGAGGCCGAATGGTTGTCGCAATTGCGCGAAGAAGTTAATATAAATGCTCGATTTCCGGTTATCGATCAACCGGTCTCCGAGGCTTTGTGCATTATTGCCGATCTCGATAATTGGCAAGTTGGCGTTCTTTCCAATACCTCGGCGATCGAGAGCCCTTTGGTACCGATCGGGATGTCGCGTCTCGTTGCTACAATGCTCGAATCGTTTGCCTATCTGTGGACGAAGTATCGTTCGCCGACGCACGTAAATATCATTTCTTTTTATCTAAATTAAAAAAATCGATCTTTTAATCCTTGATTATAAATTTTTTACGATAATCAAAATTCTATCGATCCGTCGATTTTTTTGTCAATTCTTCCGCAACATTACCAACTTATCGTTTGTTCACTCGTTTTCTTTTTTTTTTTTTATTCTTTCAGTGTATCGGAATATTCGAGTGTAAATTGAGAGAAATGTGGTTACGCAGCGAGGCACTTGCCGAGATGCTAATGGCCGTGGACGTTTGCGACGTGACGATAGCAAGTTTAACGAAAGCACTGGATCTCGATGCTGCCGATATACCGTTGTTACTGGCCGTTGCAACGACACACTCGCCACAAATAGCGCAAAGATTTGGACTCAGTCTCGCCTGATTCGATTATACTTGTCATTAGTTCGCATCAAGAAACAAAAAAAGAAGAAAAACCGTGTTGGTAGTCATTCGCAAAGTCAATTTAACGAATATCATTGTTACATATAATGGATGGAGTGTCTCGGAGATGTTTTTTTTAAATCTTAATGAGCGATAGTGTGATACGTTGATTTTAATTCTCGAATATTTGCGAGTATAAAGCGAAGAAAGTATACTTATCATTACCGTCTTTATAGTTTTTACGTATTTATGAGTTAATTCAATTAGGTCTGTGCGGTACTTAGAGGCTTCGAGTCAAAAGTCTAGCCTTTAGAAACTGTATTCTCTCTATTTCTTTTGTTATTGTCACGTGTACAGTTATAACAGAATTTAAGCGAACGAACAACTTAGTATAGAAATGAGTTTCCGTTAATTCTATTGCACATCGAAATAATCGTCCATTTCATTGAATTAATGTCTCCGCGTGAGCGTGTAATTTTGTCTCGAGGGAGAATGAAGAAGAAGAAAAAAATGTTCTCGTTATCATATTTACCTACTATACTGTATATACACCCACACGCACACACGCAAATGCACGAATGTGAAATTTCGTAACCAAATACTCGTAAGGAGATGCTCGGTACCGTGTTCACTTAGACTTTTAAGTTCGAGGCATAATCCGACCGATGTCGTATTGTTTTTTTTTTCTACGCTAAAATGTGAATTTATTCCTACATAACCGAGCAAAGAAAACGAATAAAGAATACATCAGTTTTGTAATGATTTTTCTTTTCATGTTTTTTTTTTATTCTGATTCCCTCGCGCACTTGCGGCGGGGGGGTCTTTGCACTTTCATTTTTTTCTCTCTTCCACTTTTACACAACCGCATGTCCTTTCACGTCAAAAATTCTCGAGCTGCTGGCTAAATTACGTTGTAGGTTTTTTTTTAAAATAAGTTTTTCTTTTCGCCCCAACAGTTGTAAGCTCGTATCGTCAAAATCATGGAGATTTGTCCAGCCGTTCCGTGAGTCCTTGTCATTTTTTATTTTTTTCCACTAATCCCGACCAAATCATTTTTCGAAGGGTTATGGAATTTCTTTTTCTATCCATTGAACGTTAACAAATATCGATCAAGGTTTATATCTGTATTTATCAACACAGGGCACCTCGTACTCTGCCGCAATCGATAATCGAGGCGAAAAATAAAATTCGGGTAAGCACAATGTGCGAAGGAAAGAGTAAAAAAAAAAAAGAAATATGATTCATTCATGAATTATTTTCTACACGCGACGAGGTCTCGTTGCGCCACGCGCCACACGCTTACTTTATATGATAATTCGATTGTTGCTCATTTATCGTCTAGTTGGGTCACGATGAGTGTTGCAACTGCTGTTGCTGTTGTCTGCCACAACCTTCGTGCTACGTACGTTTGTTAAGAAACAATTCGTTCTCCCACGCTTAAATCATCCAATATTCCCGATATTTATAATTATAAATGCAATTTACGACAATCACGCTCGTTGAATTCTTTTATATTTCAGAAATATGTACAACCGGATGTTCCTAAATCCTTCAAGCCGATGCGCGTAAGTATTTGTTAATTTCAAATGAATATATGGACAATTTCACGGCAAATCGACTAACGCGTCGGCCTTTTATTAGTTTGTTAATTTTTTTTCTTTACGGTATCTATATTTTTTTTTATAAAATTTTTTAACAATTCTTATCGCGAAATGAAAATTTCAAGCCAACGTACAATGTGGGTATGATTTTCTTAAATTTTCAATCGCATCTTGAAAACTGAGCGATCGAGCAAAAAAAGATTAAGCACAGAGAAGTACTGGTTTTTTATGAACATTTGTTTAATTTTTCGTCTATGTATCTTTTTGAATTATATATGCATTTTACCAGTAGAATAGTATTTGGATTAAAAATGAAACGTAAAAGTAGTGCTACTTTAATAAATATATTACACATATAATATTCCAAGTACTGTTGATTATTAATATTTTTTTTGCAGTATTATTGGAAACCGGATGTCCCAATTGACGACAATACGACATACAGACTTTCCTACTGGGACGGACCTACGGCCACAAATCAGCCGATATCTCGACCTGAGGATTGTTTGACCGTGGGGGATGGTCCGATATCCGACGAAACGACTCATAAAGTGAGAGTACGAAAAGAAATATCGTTTAAAAATAAAAAAATAATTGCAATTTCTATTGGTGATTTAAAAAAAAAATCCTGAAAATCGAACAAATTGCTTGATTGTCAGATGAGTTACTTGGGAAATTGGTGCATGAAGCCAGAGACACCGTCCTCACCGTGTTCAAAACAGTGGCTCGGCAGAGGTCCTATGCAGGACCTTACGACTCAGAAACACGATTACACGTGGAAATTGGCCGATAAATCGGAGCCTTTTAAGCTCACAGGCAATTTGTACTGTCCTTGCGCTACCATGTCCGGTGAGTCAGTTACAACTTTTACTTTTTCAATCATCTCGTGATAATAATTATTATTTTTTTTTAATACTAAAGACAAGATTTTCGAAATATTCGCGTGTATTCCATTTGCGATACTGTATTTTATCGAGGTATTAATGAATATTGATTTATTGTAATCACAGACGACACGACGTACAGATTGAGTTATTACGACTCGACATGTCGCATTCCCGTTAAACCATTTAAGCCAATTCGTCGTTACGAGAAATCTGACGTTCCGATGGACGGATGCACGACTTACAGACTGAGTTATTGGCCAAACGAGACGCCGGTCAAGGCAAGGAATTTTTACGATTTAAAAAAAAAAAATTTACAGTCAAAATTGAAAGTTGCGATTTATCAGAATTTAAATACAATCGTAATGAGTTAAGAATTTGAATAAAATCAAACATATTGAAAATACTGAGAGCATTGATTTTAAATAATAATTATTATGAAATGATATTGTTAAAGCAGTTACGAATAAAATTCGTCAAATATCCAAAAACATTTTATCGCTATTAATCGCTAAATTTGTTCTGAATACATAGAATTTTCTTTCTATTTTGTTGCAATTTTGAAAAACAGGTTCACGAGAGAAATTTTAGAAGGTTCAATAAACCGCAAAATCGTTAATCTTGGGAAAATGTACTTTAGGGACCAAAGAACGTAACGACAAAGGAATTCTTTTAATTTAACAGGAATTACAGCCTTGGAACGAAAAATTGCATTACGTACCACCGGTAACGCCGATGGACGGTTGTACGACTTACAAATTGAGCTATTGGCCAAACAACGAACCGCCAAGAAAACCATTCTCATCGAGATCAGAAACGGACAATCTTCTCAATGCAAAATGCTGCTTCGACGACAATACAACGTACAAATTGAGCTATTTCGGTTGCGGCGGTGAAAGATCAATGCCGGCTAAACGTTCGCCGGAAGCTGGATTCTTCTCGACCTGTCCACTTTCTCACGACACGACACACAAGGTAATTGTAAAATTTCAATAAATTACAAAGTAATTTTTATATCTGTTTTTATTTTTGAAGCATTTTCCGGCTGATCTGTTCTTTTGGGAAGAAGTAATGAGCGTGGCACATTAAAAAATTTAATTGAACGAAAGATTCAATTTTCTGCAAGTTTCGCTTCCAAATATTTAAAAATGTGTTCATGCTTTTATTATTATGAAGTGTAATCGTCGATCTGCTAGAAACAATTTTTCAAATATATATGACTATCAATGTTTGAGTAGGTAATTGATGAAAATTGACAAAACACCAACTTATGAAAGTGATCCATCCATATAAATTAAAAATTCGGAAATGAATCGCAAATCAAAGGATGACACCGATGAGAGTTTTGTCGAATAATTTCTATAAACGATTTAACTCGAGAAAATTTCTAACTATCGATACGAATTTTTCTACACGATTTACATCGTGACGTTGAACTATTCGTCATACGTTAAATCGGGCGATAATCGTTAAGGTAGTAGTCTGGTAACTTAAGCCGATTTTCATGTCTTTTTTGGAGGGCGTTTTTTTGTAGGAAAACAAAAATGAATCGTTTTGGATATTTAGGATGTTTTTATTTACATATTAAAGATACAAAAAAAAAATTTTTTGAAAAAATTTAATAGTTTATTATTATTATTATTGATCGAAGTTGGCACCTCGAAAAAAAAGCGCGTGGGTGGCCCCGGTGATTTTGGCTCTTGATGTTATCTGAAATCAAAAATTCTTGATAATTCTTAATCTATAGACATGTCATTCTGGTCGGAACTACTGAAGTTAAATTTCATGGATAAATAACAATATGGCGGACTTTGGAAAAAAAAACTTTTTTTTCCAAAGTCCAAAGTTTTGTTATTTATCCATGAAATTTAACTTCAGTAGTTCCGACCAGAATGACATGTCTATAAATTAAGAATTATCAAGAATTTTTGATTTCAGATAACATCAAGAGCCAAAATCACCGGGGCCACCCACGCGCTTTTTTTTCGAGGTGCCAACTTCGATCAATTATAATAATAATAATAATAATAAACTATTACATTTTTTCAAAAAAATTTTTTTTTGTATCTTTAATATGTAAATAAAAACATCCTAAATATCCAAAACGATTCATTTTTATTTTCCTACAAAAAAACGCCCTCCAAAAAAGACATGAAAACCTACTACCTTAAAGGAATTTGGAAAACTTGAAGGATGAAAAATGTTTCGACAAAAAATATGTTTAATGTTTCCAAATAGAGTAAATTTTAAACAACGGGGTTAAAGAGAAGGGAAAAATTGTATATTTCGTTTTTTGTTTGTTTTTTAATGATCGATCAAGCTCATCGACTATAGATTTGATAATAAGAAATGAAATAATCCGTCTTTCAGTTGAGCTACTTGGGAAATTGGTGCGTGAAGCCCGAGAGTCCGTGTCTGCCGTGCGAGAAGAAATGGCTCGGTAGAGGACCGATGCAGGACGTTACAACTCAGAAGCACGATTATACGTGGAAGAATATACTGACAACGCGTCCAAACTTTCGTCCCGACGACAATCTCGAATTTTCGCCGCTTCCACTCGAGTGTAAGCGTTTGTTTCGTCTGGTCATTTATTTTCTTATATTCTCAATCTAGTGTATATTTTACGAATAAATTCTGTCCGTCTCTCTCTACTTTCGTAATCGTAAAATAAAGGGAGTAGTGTGACGCAACGGACTGTTGTTTTTTTGTTTTTGTTTTTTTTTCTGTAATGTTGCACACGGGGAGAAAAACGAGAGATATTCCTGCACGAGTGAAATATCGTTAAAAAGGCTAACGTGCCATTTACGTCGTTATACCTTCAATTTAATTGCTTCAGACTGTATAATCATTATACTCATTTTTTTTATTCTACGTTTGTTTTTTTTGTAACCTGTATCCCATATAATACTCTCGTTTCGCATTGAATTTACGAACGAAGGAAAGAAAGAAAGAAAAAAAACTTCGATTACTTTCATACAGGCTGCACGACTCACAGGCTATCCTACTTTCCGAACAATTTGCAAGGTTTGGTGAAAAATAAACCGTACAAGCCCGTACAAAAGTATTGTCCATCGGGTGTACCGATGGAGAATGAGACTACGATGAGACTGAGTTATCAGCCTGTTGAGACCCCTGTACAGCCGGACAAACCTTGGATCACAACGGCCGTTTATCATCCACCGGTCAATCCGATCGACGATAATACCACGTATAATATGAGGTATTAGGGAGATTTTTTTTTTCGACTATTTTTTTTTTCTCGGTCCCCACTTGAAATTTTGTTGGATATGTCGAAAAACAAATTCCATGAAAGTTACAGCCCTTAATATTAATTCTAAGTACTTTCCCTTAGCGTGAAAAGATTTTCCATCTAAAATACAGGTAAATCGAAATTTTTTTTTTCAAAATTCTATAACTCAGCCGCATTTTATGCTATCATATTGTTCTTGGTTTTGATTTACTCAGAATAAAACAATCTAGAAAAGAGCCGTTTGCGGCGAAAGTGTAAATTGTACTGGTGAGTTGGTACGGGTCACTGAAGTTGATTTTTACCCAAAATTCTCGTTTTTTTGCTGTTATCTCAGAAACAATTAACTTTACGAAAAGAATGTAAATGAAAAATTTGTTGAAAATTTAATTTCCTACAAAAAATGTCCTATCGACCCAATTGCTTAGATTAATATTTCTTCAGATATTGAACTTTAACTTATGAGTAGTATAAAATTTATAAAATATGAAATATTAAATAATAAAAAAACTAAAAATTAAAAAAAGTTCAATATCTCAAGAAATATTAATCTAAGCAATTGGGTCGATAGGACCTTTTTTATAGGAAATTAAATTTCCAACAAATTTTTTACTCACATTTTTTTCGTAAAGTTAATTGTTTCGGAGATAACAGCAAAAAAAACGAGAATTTTGAGTAAAAATCAACTTCAGTGACCCGTACCAACTCACCAGTACAATTTACACTATCGCCGCAATAGGCACTTTTCTAGATTGTTTTATTCTGAGTAAATCGAAACTAAGAACAATATGATAGCCTAAAATGCGGCTGAGTTATAGAATTTTGAAAAAAAAAAAAAAAAAATTCGATTAACGTGTATTTCAGATGGAAAATCTTTTTACGATAAGGGAAAGTACTTAGAATTAATATCAAGGGCTGTAACTTTCACGGAATTTGTTTTTCGACATATCCAACCAAATTTCAGGTGGGGACTGAGAAAGAAAAATAGTCGAAAAAAAAAAATCACCCTAATGATGTATATAGATTTTTCTAATTTTTCACGATTTTAGAATATTTCTTTTGTCTACAGACTATATTCAAAAGTTCGATATAAAAAAATGGGAAAAAGTGATTTTTTGAGATATGTTTTCGTAATATCACAGCTGCAAATTTTTTTGAAGTCACTAGATGACCATTACTCGTGGACTCAATACTTGTAAATATTCTCCCGATACTTCATTTCTTTATTTCGTTTCAAAAATTGAAAAAAAAAAATTACAACTGTCAAATTTAATATCAGCGATTATATTTCATAACGTAAGAGAAATTTTTATGAAAATTTCACATAGATTTTTTAAACTTTTGTGTTAATCACTTTTCTTCGCATCATCATTGTTTCAATTCAATGTTTCATCTTTGGCGTACTTTTTTTAGCTTCGAAGTTTTAATTTTATTTCAATGTACCAATACTCAGCAAATATAATTTTCGAATGATGTTGAAGTTTGCATCGTTGGAATGCAACGAAAATAGATTTTTTACACCATTAATTCCCCTTAAGATTGAATTATCGATGACGAAAATCGTTAAAACGTTTTATTGGGATCTCCGTCAACGACCAGGTCCTAAATGGGCACGAGAAGCAATAGCAATGCTGAAAATAAAAAATTTTAAAACCTATTTGCGTTGCGTTCCAACGATGCAAACTTTAACATCGTATTTTCGAACGTGACGATATATATCGAAAAAATCCTGAATTTCATGGTAATTTTATTATTCCAATGACAATTTTTGTTTCAATTAAAAAATCATAATTATCCGCAGTTATATACCACCTGGTACGTTATCACCTCTGGATCCCTGTTCACAGTTTTGTCCACCATCGGACACATGTCCAGGTAAAGTGAATTATATCTTCATTTTACGCCTGTTTTCACCGTGTCTTATTTTCTGTTTGGTTTTTTCTTCTCTTTCTCGTCACAATTATTTCGCAGCTCCTCGTTGTCCCCCTTGTCCACCGTCCGTAACAAGACCCTGCGATCGTGAGTAGCATCTCTACGATTCTTACCATTTATCTATCTCTCTCTCTCTCTCTCTCGTTATGAGAATAAACGTGAATGAATTCTGACAACAGAATGGTGTGACGTTTTGATATTTCAGCGAACGGTTCCTCGTGACTCCAGGACAAATTATCCAGTAGGATTATTTGTTTTTTTTTAAATATTTACAAATGTACATATATATTTTAAGTATCGTCCGTTTTGTATGGTCCCGTACTGTCCAATTTAATAAATCAATTATTTTATCACAAAAATATGTTGCTAAATACGTCACTAATTATATCAAAGGTGATGCGTTGCTGACCTCGAATTTTTAATGACGTTAAATTGCGAACAACCTCGTTTCGTGAGAAAGCAACACGCTTGAGAAATCTTTGGATGAGTATATTTAGAAAAGAAGAAAAAAAATGAACGTACACACACAGAAGCTATTTATTACGAGAACGACACGAAAACCTACGCGAGCCTTTAAGCCTCCGCGAATCTTTTCAAAGATTCACAGAAGTCGAAGCGAAATCATTCGATGCTACGAAGTAAGAGAAGAAGATATATATAACGGACTTTTATAATACACACGGGGAATCGGTATGGATGGCTTCTGGATTCCACGGATCCATATTTGCGAAGGCCAACCAACCCATGTGAAAGTAACGGTCGCTTCCTCGCAATACGGTAACTATTACGAAATCGAATTATACACACGGCCATATAACAGTCTGCTGTCTATATATAAATATTTATAATATATTCCGAGACAAATTCATTCCTCGTCATTATCTATCGGTTTTAATTTTTTCTAGTCGTTTTTTTTTCTTTTTGGTAAGACAAAAATTACGACCTATTTAGCAGTGTGATGGGTAGTAGATTGGCTTGGGGTTTATGTGGGGTCGGTTCCATCCCCAAAAGACTTCTATATTTTTGTTACCGTTAAACTCTTGTTGGTATTGTTTCAAAGGAGTCAAAGAGATATTTTTTTTTTCAAAAATATTATCATTACAATTAGAATGACAATGAAAAATTGATAACAATTCCAGAAAGCACAGAAATCAAATGTGTCTTAAAAATGAATGAGCGATGAATTAAGGGCGGAAATAGAGTTAGGACAGCGTTTTCTCAATGATTTTCATGAATTTTTTTATAGTATAAAAAATGAATATAATTTATTGAAACTTCGAGAATATTTTATACATATATTTAAGTATATACTATAAAATTTTTGAAGAATTTTCTTGAAAAACATCGGGGATATTAGCGACCCCATATTGCAGGTCACAATCAGACTCAGCATTTTGCGTACATTCTGGAAGCCGCAATTTTCATCTGAAATCAAACGAGGTTGGAATTTACTTTTATTATATGTCTCTCTTCTATATGAACCTAAATGCCATAAAAAAAATAGAAAATTGAATTTTTTACAGGGGTCAAAACAAAAAAGCATGATTTTTTGCCACTTTTTACAACTTTATTTGCAAAAAAAAAAAAAATTATTTTAAATAATGAAAATATTCCGATTTTAGGTTCATATAGAGCGCAATACTATGAAGGAAGTAACTGACAATTTTCAAAACGATTGGTTGAAAACTTTTCAAACTAGCGTGTACGCAAGTTCAAAAAAAGTCGTTTTCGGAAAAACGCGTTTGAAAAAATAGTAAACGCTCGGTTATACGCGTGGGGCGCTCGGGGCTGAAGGAGGGCTACTCACTTTAATGGCTTATAACAATAGAACGAGTCGGAATTTTCATTTAAAATTTTGGGAACATATTTTTCAATAGTTTTACTAACAATTTATGAGATAAAAAAAAAATCGATTTTTTGAACCGTCTAATCCTATTTCCTCCCTTAAGATGTTGAATGAAGCGAATCGTGAATATTTTTTCACGTAGCTTCTGCATATTCGCTTGTAAAGTTTTCATGTCGTTGACAGACGACTCTTCAAGACTCTCGAGGTTGCTTCTGCATATTTTTTTTTACGCGACTCGTTTCGCAAACTTTATGAAAATTGGTAAAAAATGTACAATATAACAAAGTTTTGTTTGGGACTTTTAAAAACAAAGAACGAAATTTTAATTTATATTCGAAAATAATTGGCGTTAAAGACGTATCTCAGAAGATTTAAAAAAAAAATCATTAATTTAAGTAATAATACAAACGAAGAGCCTCGATAATGTTCATTAAAAATAATTTATTTTTTCACATAAATTTTCTCGTTTTATCCATGAAAGCTAATAGAAGGGCCTTCTTTTTTTATTTAACAATTATTTGACTAGCGGCGATTTAGTTTCAAACCTGCTCTTCAAATACATTTACTGTTCACGTTTAATTTTTGCCTTTATCCCGGCATTTGAAATATGCGCAAACATAATGAAATTTTCAGATACATGAATAATGCATAAATTATTAGTTTTTTTTTTCAAGATTTTACATTTGCCAACAAATGTCATGATTATAAAAATCGCACGCGATTTTAAATATACGATCGAGCTCGTCTCGCGCAGTAAATACCGGACGGGAAATTTTTTTTTCCTCACACGATGATTTCTAAAATTCGCCTTGTAAGGGTTTCGTACGTTCGTACGGAGTCAAGCGTATTACAAAAACGTTATCGTCTATATGGTGCCCTCTCATCTTCGTTCGTGCATCTCTATGTTCGAAGGAAATTGTTGCCGGAAAATCAGTGTACACGGTGCTAATAAAGATTTGAGGATGTGTGATATATTGTTTCTATACTACACCAATATATCTATGCTCGGGATATGAGTTGCTAAATCGCAAAGTGCAACGCGAATTCACGCTCGAGCAATTTTCCTTGCTGTGGAAAAAAAAAGAAAAAAAAATCTCACCGGCATTGGGTCCTCCCACCGATACCGGGATTTCGCCGCGATGAAATTATTTTCATTCGAGGTCAACTTTCTCGCCCACTCTCGGTCTAACATATTTTTGTATGTTTGAAATCGAGACAGAGAGATGGAAGTTTCCGGTGAAATTTTTAAATAACACATCTACAATACAAATTATCGCGGTGTTCTTTGGTCACCGTTAGACGACTAATTTTAATTGTCGTAAAGATTCAAGTTTCTCATGTATAATGGGGATAACCTTTGGCACAAAAACATTCGAGGAAAGCCGTCCGAAAAGGAGAGAAGTTTGAGCCGAAGGCGTGGATCCCTTTTATTTCCTCATCGCGATACCAACGTATCGTCTATCCCCCTTTGCTTTTTTATTCTCTCTTTCACTCTCTCACACACACACACACGCTCTTCCTTGATTTATTATCGACCGAAGTTACACCGGGATCATCTTTTATAATTCGTATTATATATTAATATGGTATATTAATATGGCTGGATTAACTTCGATGAATTATTGATTGAGTAGTAAAGATTAAGGGATATTGATTAAAATTCCAAGAATACGAAGATTATTGACTTTCATAAAGACTTGGAGAGCGGAGAGACAAAAAAAGATGTTTGAACAAGATTTCGAAAGGAAAGTGATATGCTAATGACGTTGAACCTACAGACGAAAGAATGTATACTTTGAAATACGAAAAATGAGTACGAGGTCTGTTCGAAAAGTATCGCGAATTTTGAATTTCCGCGGGCTACGTATATTCGATTTTCGATTTTTTTGTAGCGTTAAGTTGGTACTCATGTCCCTCACATATGTTGAAAAAATCGGCCATTTTGAATGTTTAGTTAATTGTTGACAGCTGTTTTGGTAAGACGTGTTTTGGCTTGTCTTCGATTTTTGCCTATTCCAAAAAAGCAGCTTCCATTGCGATGATTGAGCTTTGGTTTCCACGTCATAACCATAAACCCATGATTCGTCACCAGTTATGACCCTCTGGAGCAAATTCGGGTCGTCGCGGACCGAGTCCAACAGCTCCTTAGCAATGTTAACGCGACACTGTTCTTATTCGAAATTGAGCAATTTTGGCGAGAATTTCGCGGCGACCCGTCTCATGCCCAAATCATTGGTAAAAATCGAATAGCACGAGCCAATCGATATGTTTAGTTTCCTCAACAACTTCTCTAACGGTGATTCGACGATTGGCCAATATTATTTTCTTCACTTCATCAATGTTTTCGTCTGTTGTTGATGTGCTCGGGCGTCCAGAACGCATTTCGTTGTTCGCATCTTCTCGGCCCTCTGAGAACATTTTGTACCACCGATAAACGTTGCTTTGGTCCAAGGTAGCTTCACCATATGTCACAGTCAACATTCGGAATGCGTCCGCGCACTGAATTTTCTTTTTCACACAAAATTTGATACAGATTCTTTGATCCATTTTTTGGAATAGGCAAAAATCGAAGACAAGCCAAAACACGTCTAACCAAAACAGCTGTCAACAATTAACTAAACATTCAAAATGGCCGATTTTGTCAGCATAAGAGTGAGGGACATGAGTACCAACCTAACGCCACGAAAAAATCGAAAATCGAATATACGTAGCCCGCGGAAATTCAAAATTCGCGATACTTTTTTAACAGGCCTCGTATATACACGAAGATAGTGCAGTTTGGCATAACTGTACCTAGGAGGCATTTTTTTTCCATGCAACTTTTCTCTATCAACTATTAATCCGCAAAGTCAATGAGATCTCGATGAGATTTTGTTCCTCACAATAGGAATAAAATGAATGTTCCATCGACTGACCTGAGAACTTATTTGATCTAGCTCATTAATCAGGAGATTTTTATTAATATCGTTTTTTCAAATATCATCACGCACGGTTCAGTACTGCGTAAAGAAAAATGTTACTAAGCTATAAATTTGACATTACAAAAAGTCCAATTGGTGAGTCTACTAGTTTTTTCTAAGCTATTGGCACAAACTTGTGACGATTGACATTTCTGAAAATTGCTATTCAAATAATTTCCAATAAATTTCTGTTAAAAAAAAAGTGGTTTTTAAACTGTATTTTCCATAAGTATGTGATAGAATTATGAGAGTGATTTCGCTTTATTCATACGCTAATATACATGTTGTTAAAATCGTGCGACCACAATTTTCCATACATCATTACGTTATATAATCTTCAATATTTTAAAAAATCTCTTCAATCGAGACTCCGACACATACTTACGATATAAAAATTCGAGTGTTTTTTTCTTCTTAACTACACGATGGTCCAAACGTACCCGGAAATCTTTTCATATGCAAATAAAGTATCAAGTTTCTGTCGGCGGAGCGCGTATGAAAATGACACGAGAAAGTATGAAAAAAGTCCGAGAATTATCGGAGGAGAGGTCGTCAATTTATATTAGACGACGAGAACGATCGAGGAGTGTTTACAAGTTTCGTTTAAAAAAAAAACAAAAATATCCTCGTGAGACTATTAAAATCGTATAAATGACAATTTTACAGAGACCAGTCGCGGAATATGTATGCATATTAGTGTTAATTTTACGTTAACATTTATATATTTATAAATTGTTAATATTAATAAATATATTGGCATACAGATATACTCAAATATGCATATACACACACGCTCTCTCATGTCTCTTCTCATCGTTTCACCCCTTCCTCTCAAAACCACCTTTTGGCCATTCGGGCTCGATCTCTCACTCTATGGTCAGCGCACCTTCGTTTAATCGCATATATAGCCAACGACGTTCATAATTCATGAATAGCTAACGACAGAGAGGGGATAAAGTGAGAGTAAGTATAAAAGGAGAATTCTTTAATCTCCTCGGGACACAGAGTTCGCGGTGCTCTTCTTCGATCGTTTCCCCCGCAATCTTCGTTGTTTATACATATATATATAAATATAAATATATACATCGTATATTACATAGTGAAACGATTGTTTTGTTTTTTCATTAAAACGGATACAAAATGAAATTTCTGGTGAGTAAAAATCGTAATTGATTTTTAAATTAATCGCAATAAGATTTATTTTAAGTGTATATTTCGTTATTTGATGATTTTTTGTTTTGACGGTTGATTAATCAATATTGAATGTTAATTTCATTTATTCAAAATTTATTCTCAGCTAATTCAATTGATTATTTGTCATCGTAGCGAGGAGTTTCATCTAAAAAAATGTCTGTCTTTGTTTTACAGTATTATTATGTAACGTGCAGAATTTTTAATTTGAATAATTTCGAGATTTTTGAAGAAAAAAAAATATACATTCTGAATGTTTTTCAGTGAAAATTTACGAATAACGCTTGTAAAACTTCAAGGTCAACCACCGGCCAGTACAGTCATTGATAGAATCACGGTAATGTGTACTACGGATAGTTTTTTTTCTCATGCCGCCGCATTGTTGTGAAAAATACAACAAAAATCACTAAAAATTCGTCAATATCGAATTGCACTTGGAATAAAAGGAAAATTGGCATTTCTCTCATTGGGTTTCACGAATAAATTTGAAATCCCTAATGACCGATAACTTCAAAATTCAGTTTAACCATTGACTAATTCCATTTGTATTTCATGTCTTTGTATTAGAAAATAAAAATGCGAAGGATCTTGTTGAAAAAATGGACAACAAATTCCACAAAAAGTATGCCTTATTAACTATGAATTTTGTAAATTTCTGCAAAGTACCCAAAATCGCTCATGATGAATTGACCGACGTACCGCCCTGTTCCAACAAAACCAAAATGTATAGGATCTTTAATGATATATCGCACGAGCGAGTGCCGGAAGGCACATTGAGATTCGTAATTTTTTAATCGAAGATAAACCGCGTTTGAACTATAATGCGACATTTAAAGGATCCTGATCGAAGGATTAATATTTTCGTGATACCGCTGTACTCGTACAGACCGATTGTTTCGAGTGTCTTGTCGTTTTTTTGTCGGTTGTTTTTTTTTTGGGGGCATCCAACGCGAGAGACCGTAACATTTTCATCGTTAAATTGGATTCGATTGTTAAATGAAGAAGCAAAAAGATAAAGATGATAGAGAGGGTTGCGGATGAACGCGGGAGGATCGTCGTCGTTGTCGGGTTAACGGGTCAGGAGTTAAATGACCCACGTTGGCATTTGGTTTTCACTTTCACTCATCTCTCTGCGGTGTGCCGCACGCTTCGTGGACCTCCGCCTCCACCACGTTTGCGAGAGACACACGAGCGGGAATCTGGGTTTCGTCTCGCGCGAACAACGCGCAGCAGAAGAAGGAGAGTCTTGAATGTAAAAAAAAAAAGCCCGCGAGCGAAACGCGCAACTACCGGGAAGTGTGATGAGCATCTTGGCGGCCTCAAAGAGCCCTCACACACATCATCCCGAGTGCGGGGGATGGGGGGGTTATATGTTTTTCTCTCTCTCTCCAGGCGCGTTCTCAATCTCCCTTTTTTCACTCTCTCCGAAAGTGCCTGCATCCCGAGTGCTCACCTCTTGCACAAACGTATGAGTGAGTGAGTGAGTGAGTGTGTGTGTGTGTGTGTCGTATGTGCTCTACGGTTTGATCGTCCCGGAGACGTTGCGCAATGATCGATAACTCTCTCTCGCGCGATTGGTTTCTTTTTTTTTGTTTGTTTTGGTATTCTTTTGTCCTGTCCATCAAGAATAACGAAAAGCGATCTTTCGAGACACTCGTGAATCATCCATACATGCGACGATAATTTATTCCGAGAAACTTTGATGCGATATATATCAAAAGGCGTCACGTAACCCAAGTATAATTGAATTTAAGAGAAATTCTCGTATCGATTACGCGACAGAAAAATCTCGATATTCGTATAGCTGTTGCGGATTCAAAGATGTCCACAATTGCCAGAAACGAGATTAAAAATTCGAAGAAAAAAAAACGAAGTTATCAATTACCACGGAAAAGTTGTAACAAATAACAGAGAGAGAGAGAGCTGATTAGTTGCGGATAATTAGGTCATAAATAGCGAAACACGAAAGGATTGCCTTTCATGTTGAGCGGTATTGGCCGCGATCAATACTGGGATGGGTGACCGCTTAAGTCGTGCACTCGCGTTCTTGTACGACGACTGCCGAGCGGGAAGCATTTTTTTCTGAATTTCTGACGGCGATACAACTGAAACTACAGGAGAATGTAGCCGGTTAGGTTTTTCGCAGTTTCCCTGTGCCCTCCCACAAATGCGATACATTAATAGGAAAGAGGGGCTGCGGACAATATTTAGGGGGGTTGTAAAGAAAGGGGAAGTGACGTTAAAACCCCAATAATAGCAATAATAATAATAATAATAAAATAGTAGTGAAACACTAGATTGCCATGACCAAGAAAAATGTCCAAAAACGACCAAGTAGTAAGAATGAAGATTGTTAATGACCAAGAAGTGAGAAACAGCATAACGCGGTTACAAAATACCAAAAAAAAAAAAAAAAACGCAATTGAAAATAACCAAAAATGTGGTTAAAACTAGAAAAAAGAAATCTACGGATTGTCAAAAAAGAAAGTAGCCACAATAGGGACTTGATAGCGATCAGCATTCGTAGAAATAACAATGACAAAGGTGATTGAAAGAAAACAAAAAAAAAACAAATATTACAGATAGTCGCAGCGATAGTGGGAGTGGCGTTAGCCCAGCAGGACAATCAGGGAAGGAACTATCGTGATCAGGATCAGGATCCGAGATCGTTGAGCAACGACGACAGGCGGCAAAGTTCCACAACACCGATTCCAATAATCGCGTGGAACAAGGAGCAGGAACACGATGGAACTTACAGAACGAGGTAAGCGCAATAGTAAACAGCCACCACACACCCCCCCCCCCCCCCCCCCCGCAAATGAAAAATGTGGGATTCACATTAGTGATGGTACGAATGATTTATAAAATGTACATTCGCGTTGCGCACCTCTTTCGCGCTCCCTTGATCTCGTGTCTCGATTTAGGTGCGGTTCTCCATTCGTCTTTACTCTATAAATTAAAGACACACTAACGCAGATGCATGTAACACACGATTTTCTATGTAACGACGCGCAACTCTCTGTGCGAAATCCTTGAACTATCGTCCGCGATCGCACGAGACTCGATACATTCGATGGAATCTTCATATATATATATAAGGCTGAATATCTCGTTTGCCCTTTGAAAGTCACATCGATTCTTCGGCGACTCGCTCACGATTAACCGACATTTCCATTAAATTAATTCTCGCGGGAAAAAAAATAGCTACGAGACCGGTAACAACATCGTTGCGGAAGAGAGCGGTTACATAAAGACCTTCGGCGAGGGCGACGACAAGACCGAGGGTATCGTTCAACAAGGCAGTTACTCTTACACAAGTCCCGATGGTCAAGTTATATCCGTGCAATATACCGCCGATGAGACTGGTTTTCATGTATCGGGAGATCATCTTCCTACCCAACCGCCGGTCAGCGAGGAAATACAGAAAGGACTCGATCTCATATACGCTGGCATTAGGCAACAACAGGTAATGTAATAAAATTATTTTCATGATCTTCCGATATTTGGATTGCTATTATAAGCAAGGTTGGTATTGAATGTAAAACATTATTTCATATGATGCTGAAGTTTGCATCGTTGGAATGCAACGAAAATTTATTTTTTTATGTTATTCATCGCCCTTAAGGTTGAATTTTCTAAGACAAAAATCGTTAAAACGTTCTTTTGTGGTCTCCTTTAAGGACCGGGGCCTAAATCAAGTCGAGTCAAGAGAAGCGAGAGTTATACCGAAAATTAAAATTTCAAAAACCTATTTTAGTAACAATCAATAGGGAGCCCGTTACTCTTGTCCGCATCGCACTAAAAATAAAGTGCATTTTTTTTTAAATTAGCAAAATGGTTACAAATTATGGGAGCGGGAGTGCCGCCATTTTGAGGAAAACCGTATTGGCCAATATCTCCGTTACCGTGCACTTTAGGCCAAAAATGGTTATAACCTTTCTTGTAGATAATTGAATTTCCCATCTTTTTTTCTAGATAATTTTTTTTGTATCACTTACCGTTTACGACTTATACGACTGTTAAAATTTATTTATTCACTTTCTGACCTGCATCTCTCCTAATAATTGTTTAAACAATAAAATGCTAATAACTTATCTTTTGAATCCACACATTTTCCACAACTTTTATTCAAAACTTTTTCGTCTGAAATTAATATTCTCCAAGTTATAACGCGTTTTTATTAGCCTTGCACCCAGTAGCGCAACATTGAACGCGTTATAACTTTGAGAATATTAATTTTAGACAAAAAAGTTTTGAATAAAAGTTGTGGAAAATGTATGGATTTAGAAGATAAGTTATTAGCATTTCATTGTTTAAACAGTTATTAGGAGAGATACAGGTCAAAAAGTGAATAAATGAATTTTAACAGTCGTATAAGTCGTAAACGGTAAGTGATACAAAAAAAATTATTTAGAAAAAAAGATGGGAAATTCAATTATCTACAAGAAAGGTTATTACCATTTTTGGACTAAAGTGCACGGTAATGGAGATATTGGCCAATACGGTTTTCCTCAAAATAGCGGCACTTCCGCTCCCATAATTTGTAACCATTTTGTTAATTCACATTCAGTACGTGATACTGAAACTCATTAAAAAAAAAATTCCCTTTATTTTTAATGCGCCACAATATTCTCTATTGATTGTACTATTTTCATTGCGTTCCAACGATGCAAACTTCAACATCATTATTTCATATGATTTTATAATGGATTCTATTTAGTATTTACGAATTTTGTACATTAAACTTGGAATCAGCGAGCTCGAAAACCACTGGGTACCGATTTTCCTAAAAATCTAATTACCTTTTTTTTTCATAAGCGGCCATTTTGATTCCGCCATTTTTAATTTCAAATATTTACACTGAATTTCGAAATTAGCAAGTTCACGAAAATACTGAATACCGATTTTTTATAAAAATTCCAACCCTGCTTCTTGAGCAATCATACTGGATCCGCCATTTTGAATTTCAAATGTTTTACATTTGTTTCGAAATGAACGAGCTCAAAGAGCTCTGGACATCAAATTTCAACAAAATCCGATAATTTTGTTGGTTTTCTCATCGGCCATTTTGAATTATCAATGAAATCTTATACGTTTTTTTATTATTTATTCTTCGATGCTAACCAGGAAGCTGATCAGCGCGAGGCCGCACTGAAAATCAATCAACCACAGAGCCAACAGATCGACAGAAACGAGGAGAAGAAATTCCGATTCTAAAGAGCGAGAGATAAAGAGAGAGCCAATAATCGAAGACTATATAACATTTGTCGGATACCAAATTATTTTTGTACGTCGCGAAGACTTTTTCGTCTCGCTAAAGTACGAGGCACACGCAGAATTATCGATTCTACTCGATGTATACTATAAATTTATATATAATACATATAAACAGGTATATATATAGCTAATGATTTCACGTCAACAGATTTTTCATCGTTGGCACCACTGAACTATAAATTAATGATCGATCGATAATAATCGGCGATATGTACATTGTTTTTTTACTTTCCCCACCCAAATTTCCTTTTTTTTTCTATACTATCTATATAGTTAATAAATTTGCATATATTAATAACTATTATAATATTATTACAAATAATATTCGAGGTCCTCGATTTTTCGTACATCGTCATCGATGAATTATGTACGAGATCTGTTAAAAAAGTATCGCGAATTTTGAATTTCCGCGGGCTACGTATATTCGATTTTCGATTTTTTTGTGGCGTTAGGTTGGTACTCATGTCCCTCACTTATGCTAAAAAAATGCGACGATTGAGCTTTGGTTTCCACGTCATAACCATAAACCCATGATTCGTCACCAGTTATGACCCTCTGGAGCAAATTTGGGTCGTCGCGGACCGAGTCCAACAGCTCCTTAGCAATGTGAACGCGACACTGTTTTTGTTCGAAATTGAGCAATTTTGGCACGAATTTCGCGGCGACCCGTCTCATGCCCAAATCATTGATAAAAATCGAACAGCACGAGCCAATCGATATGTTTGGTTCCTCAGCAACTTCTCTAACGGTGATTCGACGATTGACCAATATTATTTTCTTCACTTCATCAACGTTTTCGTCTGTTGTTGATGTGCTCGGGCGTCCGGAACGCATTTCGTTGTTCGCATCTTCTCGGCCCTCTGAGAACATTTTCTACCACTGATAAACGTTGCTTTGGTCCAAGGTAGCTTCACCATATGCCACAGTCAACATTCGGAATGCGTCCGCGCACTTAATTTTCTTTTTCACACAAAATTTGATACAGATTGTTTGAACCATTTTTTGGAATAGGCAAAAATCGAAAACAAGCCAAAACACGTCTAACCAAAACAGCTGTCAACAATTAACTAAACATTCAAAATGGCCGATTTTTTCAACATAAGTGAGGGACATGAGTACCAATTCGCGATACGTTTTGAACAGACCTCGTATGTTAATCAGTTTTTGCAAGAACCGCCATCTTCTCCATTTGCTGCCAAACACGTAGAAAAGATTGCCGTTGTCAAAACACACATTTTACTTCCTAACGGTATCTGAACTTTTGTAGATGAGTCGGATTTTATTACAGAGCAAGCAAAAGAACTCAACGAATAACCCTTATCTTGATGATCCATGAAAATCCTTCTCCGCGTCTTTCCCGTAGCGAACAGTTACACATACAAAAACACACTTCGCACTCACATATGTTCGAAAGGTAAAATGACTCGTCAAACATTTTATAAACGAGGGAAAAAAAGTTTTTATTCGCTCGCTTTATTAAAAGTTACGCGCTCTCGGTTATTCAAATATCGGAAAATTCTTTACGATCGAAAATAATTATCTTTATCGTGGCTATTGTCGTTGTAACAGCGCGCGATTCGTTTGCAAAGCGGAAAAAAATGACGGATGGACGTCTTCTAACGATCGAGAATATTCGCAATCCGGCGTGGAGGGTCTTTGCCGAGTAAAAACGCGCCATCACAGTCCCTGCCCCCTGCCCTCTCGCGGACACTGGTCGCGGCGTGTGTTCTAACGGAATGACAAATTGTCGATGGCCATTATTGTCAAAATTACATGTCGACCCGTCCGCCCGCCAAATCCAATGTTAGAAAAAAGTAGTCTCCGCAAAGTACTTTTCTCGAAAGCCTCGAAAAAACATACAAATTTCGACCATTTGACGTTCGAGCATATTCTCGCTCGCGGATCTTACCATAAAAATCCGTTAACGACGCCCCCCACGACGTAGACGCATTTACTTCTAAACTATACATATACACATTGCGCGATTTAACCCTCGGCCGATCGAAAGTTTTCACTTACCGGTTTTCTCGTCTAACCGCTCGTCCATCTAGATATAGCGTAATAATACATCAGAACGGAAAATAAAATTGCTAATTGGAACACTTTTTTCGCGAGCAAGATCATCCTCACTTTTGTCCTTTGTCGCAGAAACTACTAGAAACACGCCTGGCGCCACTGCTCCGTCCCTCGCGCCACCCCCGCGACGTAGCGTCACTTTTGGGAACCAAAGAAAACAAAAGCTCAATTGTAACGATAACGGTCGGAAAAGGAAAATTGTCACTCTACGGTTGCGCCGAGATAAGTAAAGCCCTACGCGTATTTTCATATATTCCGGAATAAGACAAAATGTATCGTTTCGAAGGCTCAACTGTTGAAAAAAATCGGATTATACGTGATCCTCTCGTGATAAAAAACGATACCCACGCATCGGGTATTATTATTATTCCGAAACTTCGAAATAACTTGGATTCATATGCTAACGGTGGTCGACAAAAAAAAATGCTCATTTTACGGTAGTCTCTTGGTAAATAAAGCTGTTCGCTCTACCCTCATTCCATGTCGCCGTTGTTGTTCTTTTGAAACGTGAAAAAAAACTTGTCGAATTGTTTGACGACCGGGAGAGTTATTAGTTTTCGTTATTTTTTTTGTAACGTGTAACCCGCGACAGGATATAATTTGTCAATTTGAACCCTTCAACGATTCAGACGAACATCCCCCCCGCGACGCTCGTCCACTTTGCCTCGTATCTTCCCTATCGCGATATATAATTTCTATCGAACGGTTCTTAACGATCGAAAACAATTTTTAATCGCGTCGTGTTCTCGAGCTAAAGTCGGTCGAATAAAATATTCAACGTTTAATAGAGATCGAACAAAAAAAAGTATACAATTTTGCCGGTGAAGCTTCTGTTCGTGGCCGAACAAGCAGCACGCTCCACGCCGTAGTGTTAGTCGCGTGTGCCAGCGAGAAAACGCATTTCACGCAATGTTACGTGCGACGCGCACGCCTCGCTCTTCGGAACTGCCGAAATAGGAGAACGTTGAATTCGCGATAAAGGCGACAGTTTTTTCGTAAAAGCGAGATTAATGACATAAGTATACTTATATTCTAAAGTGTTTGTGATGAACGCGAGAAGAATAAATCGAGATGCAAGACGCAAGTGACAAGAATTTCAACTACGCCGGAACGCTGATCGCCGCGCGAAAACAGCTAGCGGTATCAAAGGTAAAAAAAACATTTTTCATCCACACAAAATTCATACATGATGCGTGAATCATGTGACAAAATCGAAGAAGACATCGTTGGTTAAAAAAGCATACTTGTTACGGCTTTAAGGTGAAAAAACTCCTTAGAAATTTTGTATAAAGTGCTTTCACGACAATTACGCAGGTGACGTGAATTTTTCTTTTTCCCCATCTCAATGTGTACTCCTGAAATTAATATTGTGACTGTCCCTTTTGCACTCACGTGCGATTTAAAAAAAAATTCGACAAAAAAAATAATTTGTAGAGAAAAAAAACTACTCATGGCCATTGAGTCTGTTCTTAGAATCCAGAGAGATTCCGCTTCAAGGAATTTCAGAGTAGAAATTTAATGAAACGTTTATACCAATTATATCGAACGAATTGCAATATTTGTTTCGATATCATATAACCACGATTGTTTCAAACAGATTGATAATTGTGAAGCCAATATTTCACTGATCTGCGTTTTTTTTGTTTGTAAAAGACCAATCAGGCAAATTACAAAAGAAATGCTAGATTTTATTTATTCAAAAAAATTGTATCCATAAAACTCATCGTTTGATATATCTTCTCGACGTATGCAATTTGTCAAATAACGCAGATTGAATTGGTACTCGAGAAAGAGTAGATAATTTTTGTTATTGACTCGTTGGCGGCGATCCGCCATTGTCGTATTGCGCCTTGTTTTTCAGTAGATATCCGGCGAGGAAACTTATTGGATCGACCGGTCTTTCTTTGGCAAGACTCGATAGGGCTTGTAGCAATATAGGTACCACCGTCTGATCCAGGTACTGTCTTGTGGGAAGCGATTGAACCTCGACGCGTGACTTCTTAGGTGGTACGCCCGAGAGATCCGCCTCTTTGTCCATAACTATTACTTTCTGAAATACAATCAATTTCATTTTATCTTATTACTTTTTTTTTATTTATCTGGGCAATTTATTGCTTGTTGATCATGGCAATTTGTGGGTTATGGTTGTAGATTTTTGTAAGGTGAACGTTCAAATTACTGAGTACATTGACAAATTGATTACTATCGTACGATTGAACCGGTGATTCCCATCTGTGTGGCTAGTATTGACATTTGCAAATGTGGGAAACTAATTAATGATTGAACACACTTAAAACATAATTGTATTCAAGATATCGTGTTCAACGGACATTAGAGTTAAAAATAGTCAAATATCAATTGCCTTGACAAAAAAAAAAATTATCGACCGTTCAGCAAAGCATCTGAACGTTAAATAATTATAATAGCTGTATTTCAATCCTTCGCCGTTGACCCAATGATTGCAATAATGAGTAAAAGGCAAATTTGTATACGTTTCGAAAATTTTCCAACATCACACAGTCGATTATAGTATTCCTACATGTATTTTTAACTTCCCGAGAAGATAAATCGCCAGACTCAATTCATTTCGCCGGTAGATGAGAAAGAATGATTTGTTCTTATTTTTTTTTTCTCGTTTCGAGGTTATCAACTTACGTGTGCTGCCTCTGACACGACATTGGCTATAGGCTGCGGTGGCACTGTTTCGGTTCGTTCCTCCGTCGAGTTTTCTGCTCGTTGAAAAAAGAAAAAAGATCACGTTTATACGATTGAACGATTTTGAGCAGAAAAAAATATTGTGAATTCTGAGAGTTCGTGTACAGTGGTCAATTACAGGGATATAATTGTGAATATTGTCAAATAAGACTCACCACCGCCAGACGCCATCGTGTAAACAATCGGCGTTGCCCATCGCCGACTGGCGAGAATCCGCGAGACAGAGGGCCTCCTACATATTGTTTTGTCGCTGTTTCACACGATGAACGATGATGGCGCCACGTGTACTGTCGTACACGTGGCGCTATCATCGTCGAGTTTTTATTCGACGCCCTCCGAGTATCTTACAATAAAGTTTTTTAAATTTTAAACGAAAATGTTTAAAGGGATTGGACAGGGGAAGGGAGGCATCACAATATCTACTAACTGATAATAATTTTAGCAGATTGTTGTAATTTCTTTTGGCTATGAAATTAACATAAAAAATATCATGATTTATACGATAAAAAAAAGTGTTAAGGGACAAAATAGGGTTAGACGGTTCCAAAAACGATTTTTTTTTATTTCATAAATTGTTAGTAAAACTATTGAAAAATATGTTTCCAAAATTTTCAATGAAAATTCCGACTCGTTCTATTGTTACAAGCCATTAAGGGGGGAAATAGGGTTAGGACAGCGGTTTCTCAATCATTTTCATGAATTTTTTTATAGTATAAAAAATTAATATAATTTATTGAAACTTTGAAAATATTCTATACATATATGTAAGTATGTACTATAAAATTTTTATACATATATTTAAGTATATACTATAAAATATTAGCGACCCCGTAATGCTTGTTTTTCTTGGTATTATTTTTTCAAACGCGTTTTTCTGAAAACGACTTTTTTTGAACTTGCGTACACGCTAGTATGAAAAGTGTTCAACCAATCGGTTTGAAAATTGGCAGTTACTTTCTTCATAGTATTGCTTCATAGTCTATACGAACCTAAAATCGGAATATTATCATTATTTAAAATAATTTTTTTTTTGTAAATAAAGTTGTAAAAAATGGCAAAAAATCATGCTTTTTTGTTTTGATCCCTGTAAAAAATTCAATTTTCTATTTTTTTGATAGAATTTAGGTTCATATAGAAGAGAGACATATAAGAAAAGTAAATTTCAACCGCGTTTGATTTCAGATGAAAATTGCGGCTTCCAGAATGTACGCAAAATGCTGAGTCTGATTGTGACCTGCAATATGGGGTCGCTAATATCTGCGGTGTTTTTCAAGAAAATTCTTCAAAAAATTTATAGTATATACTTAAATATATGTATAAAATATTCTCAAAGTTTCAATAAATTATATTCATTTTTTATACTATAAAAAAATTCATGAAAATCATTGAGAAAGAGCTGTCCTAACCATATTTCCTCCCTTAAGGGGACGCTGATGTTTTTATATTTATTGAAATTGACGATATGGAAAATCTGAGAAGATCGATTTTTCGTATTTGTAATATAAAAAATTGTTTTATTTCGGAGCATAAGTTGTTGAATTTTTTGGGATGTATTCGATAGCAGTATTTTTCTTCTTCAAAGAATAAATAGATTTTATCTAAAACATGTAATGTAATATCAGCACTTATGTTTACTAGAGCTAGGCGGTAGGAATATGCAAAATTATGAGCCATTCCAATTTTAAAATTTATATCTCGAAATGTCTCGGTTGTAAGTATTGTTGTTATTGGAAGCTTTTTTGCATAATATGATGTAAGGTTGTACATAAAAGAAATTCTAAACTTCCAAAAGGTAATATTGCTGAAAAATATTTGCAAGTATTATTCCGGAGGCGATATCATCAGTAGGATCATTGTTTGAATTACAAGTATTTTTTTTAAAGAAACTTCAGCTAAATCTACGTGAAAAAGGTCCGACAGTATTAGTTCTTAGAGCCAATGGATTTCGAGTTATTAATTTTTTAAATTCAATATATGGTGTATTTAAAAAAATCTTACCTCCAAAACTATTCACCGTACGTGCGATGGACCGTTTATACGTAAAATTGAGTAAATTTTGAAAAAACAAAAATACCAGTATTCGATACAATCTAAAAAAATTCAACAACCTATACTGCGAAGTAGAATAACTACTACAGCTTTTGATATTTTCAATTTTCCATAAATAACAAAAATTCAGCTTACCCTTAACTTTTTTTGTCCACCAAAATAGTTTGCTCTTGCTGATGTTGAAAAAAAAAACCAATCAATTATAAAGAGTGTGATTTTTTTTTTTCAATTGCGAGGCAGATGTAAATTTTATGATCAAGTCGGCGATTTTATCGTCAAGTCCAGCGACGATGAGAGATATTCTTTTGAAATTCATATTTCTCAATCGCGTTCGACGACGACGAGCTCCTCTAACTAGTATTCTGTTTCTTCTCTCTGCTCGTTAGCTTTATTCCGACGTCCACTCGAGTATTCCGACCGACGTATCTGCGAAAAAAAACAAACATAAAGACGAAAATATCGAGAGTAACAAGCGGAGAAACAACAGACAGACAGAAAGATTTTAATGAAGCTCTGAATTCGATATCATTCCGCGCATATATACATATACACTATATATATCTCGTTTCAACCGCTGATTGCACGCTCTTTCGTTGTTTTACAAGAAATCTCCAAATAAAGCATATAAAGGCAGTATAGGCATATCGGATGTCGAAAAATGTACCAAATTTTGAAAAATCGTTATTAATAACAAGCTCAGTTAATTGTCTCCTGTTCGGTCTAACGAATGTGTTGATAACATGGAACAAAACAAAAAAATAACTATTAACTCATATCGTGGACGTATTGTATAGTTCAGCCATTATATACATTTGGAAAGGCCAATGAACCGAAAGTGCTGATTTTTGGATATTGTGTGGGGGGGGGGGGGCTTAGAAAAGCTTAACTTCAAATTGTGGACCAAGATTTCCTATGAGCATTCTCCGCAATCTTGAAAAAAGGGTTAAATTTTGTTTTTTTGCAATAACTTGGCTCTCGGTCAAGATACGAAAACTGCGATGGGATACTTTTTTGTTGCTTTTTTTACGCTCTACAATTTAGGTCGTGTACATTTTTCACCTACCGTTCATCGTTGTTGGGATATCGAACGAGAAAGTAAAAAATTCAGATAGTGAAACTTGTTTTTGGCTGTACACATTTATATACACACATGTATATAAATCGTCGGGCGAGCATGGACAACGTGCGAATCACCGCACAAAGAGGAGGCGGCAAGAGAGAGGCGCGACTGTGAAACATATGAAAATATATATATATATATATATTTTCATATGTTGCTTTTTTACTAACTTACTTTTTTCTTAGATACTTTTTTACGTAAATTTGACAAAAAACTGTAAAATTATATTTAACAATCTTTAAAAATATTTTGGCAGTTTTTGTAGAAAAAAAATATTTTTACTTTCTCGTTCGATATCTCAACGACGATGAACGGTAGGTGAAAAATGTATATGACCTAAATTGTAGAGCGTAAAAGAAGCAACAAAAAAGTATCCTACCGCAATTTTCGTATCTCGACGGAGAGTCGAGTTATTGCAAAAAAACAAAATTTAACACTTTTCTCAAGATGGCGGAGAATGGACATAGGAAATCTTGGTCGAAAATTTGAAGTTAAGCTTTTCTAAGCCCCGCCCCCCCACACAATATCCAAAAATCAGCACTTTCGGTTCATTTTCCTTTCTAACCCGTTTTTTTCGACGTAATGACTGGACTAGTAAGAATAGCACTATAGCGACCAGAGAGGATAGACTATAGTTAGAGGGGCCGCTATAATCACGTTTTCCCCGCATAACGGACCGACGAAACTAATGTCTAATATCATTGATTATCATTATAATCGGAATACGAGCGAATAGATTGACGAACAGCGTCTCGCACTCTCCCAGCGACCGTGAAGCGAGATGGTCTTACATTTGTTGTGCGTCAAGTATATCGCAAGACACAGGTGTATATCTTCGCACAGGCAGGCGCTATATCTTTATATCTCTACCTATATACAAGATCTTAGCGTATTATAGACGTGTCGTAAATAGCGCGCGTGAAGAAGCGTCATTATAAGTGTCGACTGCACAACGAGCAAATTATTGGCTGGGAGAGTGTTTTAGAGAGAGAGCCTGTTAAAGAACCA